>JAHHFK020004490.1:0-340000 GCA_024533555.2 Aedes koreicus
AGTAACAATGATCATTGTAATACCATTATTCATAGAGCAAACAATATGCTTGGTTTCGTAAAACGCTTTGGCTTCAATTTTGAGGATCCCTACACAATAAAAACATTATATGTAGCTTATGTTAGGTCCATTCTGGATTACTGTAGCAGCATTGTCTGGTCTCCATTTCATAGCACCCAAATTAACCGAATAGAGTCAATACAGAAGCAATTTTTATTATATGTTCTTCGGAAACTAGAAGGGACAACGTTTCCTCTTCCATCTTACGAAGCGCGCTGCATGCTTATCAATATTCAAACATTGCAACAGCATCGCGAATTTGCAAATGTTTCATTTGTTAACGACATAGTTTCACAGCGAATAGATTCAGCCGAAATTTTATCAAAATCAAACTTTTATATACCTTCACGGCAACTACGGGACCGGAATTTATTCATACTTGATAATTTTCGAACTAACTATGCCAAACATGGCCCTCTATATCAAATTATGGCCACTTATAACCAACATTGTGAAACTATAGACTTAACCATGTCACGGCAAAACCTAAACAAAAAAATGAATGCTAAACAAAACAACATCTACTAATAAATAATATAAAAGCACCTTCTACTTAATCTTTTTTTTATAGTTCATAAGAAAAAAACGTATACGTAAAAAAATTATATCCAAATGCACTACACAGCTCGAAAAAGTAGTGTGAATTTCTGTTCAATATCATGCACATAAATGGAGCGTCACAAAACATAACAATTTACATTATACATCTTGTAATGTTCTGGGACATTCCATACATTGCCGATAATATTGTACGCAAAAGCTCATCTTTGATAGAGCTTCCAGCCAAACAGCTGTGGAGCAACTTGCGAAGAGAAGGAGTTCATAATAACGCAAAGTAGACCGTCCCTTCTCACGACTGCGATGCCCATCAGCTTAACCAGTTTTTTACTGAAGGACATCTGTCGCTACAAAACAGTCGTGAAACAATTCCACCATCTCCACCTACTGCTCCTGTCAACGTCGAAGAAGAATTCAGTTTCCGTCCCACCAACATCGGAGAAGTAGCCAGAAAGTTGTTCGAGATTAAATCTAACGCTACTGAATGTGATAGTCTCCCAATTTCTTTCGTGAAAATGCTGAGTCCTTTTGTACTCCCTCTGCTGAATCATGTCTTCAATGCAATCATTGCAGCGAAAACTTTTCCATCCTCCTGGAAAAAAGCAGTTGTAACGCAGCGGCAAATGCAGCGGCTCCCAAAGATGTTCGTCCAATAAGCGTCCTTCCAGCGATCTCGAAGATTTTGGAACAAGTTCTTCTTGCGCAGATATCGAACCATTTCGACATCAAACCACATCTGATGTCCACTCATCAATCAGGATACCGCCGCGGCTATAGCACTACCACCGCAATTGTAGAAGTCATGCACAACATCTACGCCAATCTTGACAAACAACACTGCACCGTTATGGTGCTCGTCGATCTGTCTCTGGCGTTCAACAGCATCAAACATCGAATACTGCAGAGGAAATTGTGTCAAGAGTTCGGATTTTCCATCGCGGCTTGTGGTCTCGTTTCGTCATTTCTCGAACACCGTAGCCAAGTCGTCAAGCTTGGTGATTCTACGTCCACGGAACTGCAGCCGAAAGATGGAACTCCACAAGGTTCCTGTTTGAGTGCCTTGCTATTTAGCCTTTTCATCAATAGCCTCCCGAATACGTTCAAATGCAAGTACCAGCTATACACAGACGACCTCCAGGTCTATATATCTGGACCTGTGGATCAGATCGAGAGACTAGTCGATTACATCAACCAAGACTTGAAGTCAATCGAAAACTGGACCACACTAAACTTGCTAACGCCGAACCCTAAAAAATCCCAAGCCATCGTATTTAGCAAAGAAGCACTTGCCCCACAAAACGCTATCGTCTTCGGCGGTGAAACCATCCAGCTCACCGATAAAGTAACCAATCTAGGACTCGTCATGGACAAGAGGCTCAACTGGGCCCGCCAAGTCAACGAAGTGGTTAGGAAAGTCTACGGCACCCTCCGAACTTTTCGAAGGTTCCAGAGTGTACTCTCGCTGCCCACAAGGAAAAAACTTGTCCAAGCTGTCATCGTACCTCTGTACACATACTGTGATATTGTGTACTATCTAGGGCTGACAGCAGCGCTGAAACGGCAACTACATCGCAGTTTCAAGGCAGCCGTACGTTTTGTTTACGGCCTACGCAGACGTGACACCACAGCAGATGTTCGTCATACGATTATGGGCAGAGATCTCCACGAAAACGTGAATTACCTGCGTACTTACTCCAACACCTTCAACCGGGAATCAACAACCGAGCAAAATCCTTCGACCTACCACATCATTCAACCTCGGGCGGAAAGAGTGTACTCATCAGTGGTGCATCCACCTGGAACCATCTGCCTTTAGCCGTCAGACAACAACCAATTGCAACAACATTCAAGAAAGCCTACCAAGAACTGCACTAAATATGTCGAACGTTTGTCAATATGATAATTACTCTTAGATATAACTATAGCTTCCCTAATCAAATTTTCCTTGTTAACTTCCTTGACCTGAGCAAAAGTTTTTGTAACTAACAGGCTGCCGTGTAAATAAACTACAATTACAATTACAATTACTATTTCATCCAAGTGGCTCCTTCGCGTGTAATGAAATACAAATTTACATGCTCTGATATTTACATCACAATGAAAATTCAGATTTTTTTTTCTGTGTACATACTACCAAAATGTCATGTAAATTTCTGTCCCCTGAGACCAACACATGCAAGCGTCCTTTAGCACATAAGATTGAGTTGAAAGAGATGAGAAAATAAATTCAATCAAACACATCTTTTGTCGAATTGCGTATGTGTCAGTTTCAGGAGCCACACAGAAAAACAATCTGAATTTTCATTGTGATGTAAATATCAGAGCATGTGAAATTGTATTTCATTCAACACGAAACAGCAACTTGCATGAAACAGTTCTAGCAAAGAAGAGCTTTTGCATACAACATTATCGACAATGTATGGAATATTCCAGAACTTTACACGATTTATACTTTAAATGTTTGTGTTCTGTGACGCTCCATTTATGTGCATGATATTGAACAGAAATTCACATTAATTTTTCAAACTGTGCATAATTTTACACGAAATCTTTGTTTACGTTCCCGAAGTTTTTACAAACATGAATTACGTCTCGTGTAATATTTATAATTTCTTAGTGTGTAGTCTACGTCGGTTGACGAAATAAATAAATAATCTAGGGATCCACCCTAGTACGCGGTCACTCATTTTCTCTCAGGCACAGTGAACCTTTTAACACTATTGAACTGTGTATAAACAACAGCTGTTTGCATTCACCGATCGCACACGATCGGCATGACTCTAACCACCTCTATGCAGGGATGCCAATGTTCCAGTTTAAACTGGATTCTTCCAGTTTTTTTACGGGATCCAGTCAAACAGTTAAATCTTCAAATCGTCCAGTTTTTCTGACTTTTGTCCAGTTTTTTCCAGTTTTTTTTTCACAACCCTGTTTGCTTTACCCATTAATGGTAGGACATTTTTTTCAAATGTGGAAAGATTCCTATCCCCTTAAAAAGATTGCTGTTTTTTTAGCGTTTATAAATCAACATTCTCTATCTGTCAACTGCAGCTTTTTGAAGTTTTATCGACGCACACTAGTGAATCATTTGAATTAAAGAAGTGTGAACAAGAGGGAAACAGATTAGTTGGGAAAACAAAGATGATAAGTATCAAATACTGATAATGAATTTCGGGAACTTAGAAACATCGACTTTGATGATTTGAAGCATGAAAATGATGCTATGTTGTTTTGGGGGAAGATTTTAGCATTGAAAAGATTTGAAATTTCATTTGCTTTTCGGAATCTACGGAATTTTATACCAAATTTATTAATTCTTCCTCATTCATCGCGACGGTGAAAAGAGTTTTTTTTTTCGTTCACAATATAAAGAAAACTTAAATTTGAAACAGTTTTGAGACGAACATGATGAAGGGAATTTTGGCAACCAGAAATTTGGTTACTTTCAATCATGAAAAATCAGGAAAACTTAAAATAAATCAACACATAAAAGCCAAAGAACAGTGAATTTTTGTTATTGTTATTTGAGTTAAGTTATATTTGTAATGTTTATATATTGACCAGGCGAACAAATAAATATATATTGTATTTTAAATTAAATTATAGTCTTGGTTGAGGTTTTATTTGTTTACACATGAATGATTAAGTCTGATTTTAAAATAACACTAAGAATGCTTTAAACAGTTTCTAAAATCTATCGGAAACAAATTACTTGAAAAATTATCTTTTTTTCAGCTTGGAAAACTTTGTGTCTCAACAAAAATGGCCGTGGGTTGAATGTGGTACATGTTTATTACCACAGCAGATTCAAAGATCGAAACGTCATTTAGGTCAAGTGTTATATAATAAATAAAATGTCCATTGTGGTTCCACGCATAATTAAAAACCATTCATTGACAATTCCCCATATTATTGATAACTATTTCCCATATTGTAGTGACAATAACCCTAAAGTTGATCAGTAGGAAAACTGCCCCCATATTAATCTCATTGTTCCTATATTCATCCTACGATGAATCAAACAATTGGGTGGTTATGGTTGAAAGATCGGTTTCGTTTTCTAATAATGTTTGCTTACGTTAAATAACCACAACAAACATTACTAACTAATCCTGTCACGTGTATATCGTTTTATTTCAAGTAGGATGAATTGCAAAGTGATGAGATCAATATAGGTACATCTTCCCTATAAGTTAACAGTAAACTTTACAGTTTTAACCATATGGCCGAGGCCAAATAACAGTATGCTGAATAGGCGGTTGTATTCGCTTTATTTTCGTTCTATTTTATGTCAAAATGTTGAGATATAATCCAGAATTAAAGAAATCTTACAATCAAAATATGGCATACAGTAATTATTGTGTTAGTGTAAAGAATGTTCAGTTAAAACCATTACAGGACAATTCCACATATTGTAACAATATATCTTACATACAACATATAAATTGTAATATGCGACAAATGGTTTTTCATTACGTAGGCTATTTCATGATTTTTTTTAGGATCCAGTTTTTTCCAGTTTTGTTTTTTGCATTCTTCCAGTTTTTTCTAAAAAAATATTGGCAACGCTGCTCTATGAGATAGAGACGGAAGAATTTAAATAACAAAGCAGTTGAAATTTAACCATCATCGCATACGGTTGCTTCTACACAATAAAAACCAGTGTGATTGATCGCCTTCCAGACCTCTTTGTTTTGATTGTGAACATATCACCGCGTGAAAATATTTAAACCGCAAGGATTCGGACGTTCTATGTGCGTGAACAGCCCTCTTTTTGCATTCATATATGGGTAAATCTTCAAGAGAACACGTTTTTCCAAACTTCTTAACAATCTCGAACACTGCAGATTTAGTGCACTTCACGATTTTTGCCAATATTCTCGAAACGACAACTTTTCGGAAAACCATTTGGGCAGAATTAATCTGCGAGTTAATAAGCTGATCGTTCGAAATTTTGCACTTTTTTCTATTGTTGTGTTGCCAAAATAAACAATAATTTTACACACTGAGTTCACATTCACAGTTTTTGTTTAAGTTTTAACCCTAAAGCTTTCATAAACAGGTGTCCACTTTCTTTAATGAACAGAAATCAACTTGATAAATCAACAGTTATACTTAAACGCAGGTAAACAATCTTATTTAAAATACTCAATCAAGACTCCTAGGTGACATTCTTCTTAATTGGACCGACGGAGCTGATTCTACATTTTCAGATACCAGCACCGCCAAATAATCACGTACACTGAAAATATTTTTTCGTTAATTCTGTCTGGTTCAGTTCGTAAAAATGATATTTGTAAATAGGACAAATTTTCTGTTTATTGTATTAAACATTCGTATTGCATGTTTCTAAGACAAACTATAGCATTACGAATAATGCGTACAGTTTATGAATTGTGTTTCGTATTAATTTAGAACCATATGTAAATATTACGGAAAGATTTGTACATGCTAGCAAGAGATTATCAAGCATTATTTCATGCGCATAGTTTTTCCAGAAGCTTTGTCATTCAATGTTTGCCAGTACGTCGTGTCGAGTCGCGTTCGTGTTTTATATAATAAAAAGTTTTTTTTTATTTTGTGTTCATTGTAAAGTGTTTTTATTATAAAGTGCATGTACTGCAGCGGCGAGGTTGGCTCGCCAACTGATCGCAAAGTAAGTAAATAAATTACTTCTCCCATGAATTTTGATTCTATACTAGCTGAGAAAATATAAAATTTCATTTTTTTACAGATAAGCACGTATAAATTGATTAAACATTATACGCATACAAGTTTAGAAGCGGTTTGAACTTAAAGGTACAAGGTAAAGTGGAAATCAGTGGATTATTCATATAAATATTTAACGTAATTGATTTTAAATTGCAGCAATCGAGAAGCGTATTGTCCGCATTCAACTACTTTAAACTAGAAGAGTCTCGATCTTCCAACAGAAGTACTAATATAAGCAGTAGAATCGATCTCATTGCAAACGATATTCCACCGGAGGAGCGAATTTGTGATTCGTTACACTTTTTCACCAAGTTTCTTGCCAATGGGAAGCTGCGCTCTTCAGAGATGTCGGATTCCAATTTTAATGATATAAATATACCACGCTTGATGAGCCTGGCTGATGGTGGACGAGACCGTTCCAGTTAATGAAGTTGATCTGCGCGAAGCTCATCAGATCAGCATGAGCAAAAACTATTTACATGTTTCAATGTTTCTTTCTAATTGAATAAACCAAGTCCCATATATTTTGACGTCGGTTGCCTCCTACAAATATTCAATCCAAATATTGCAACTGCCTTTCTGAGATTCTCAAACATGAAGAGACGCGCAGAAGCCGTTTCTGACAGTTTATGCTTACCGCGAAGAAATACGAAACCGTAAAAAAAATAAATAGATTGCTGGATTTTGGAAACGACTCAAACTAATATCTGTATTTTATTGAGAGACGTCAAGTGTCAGTATGGTCAAGGTTAGTATGAAATGTTTTTTGTAACGTATGTGATTTTTTGTACATTGTACGACGGTTTACTGAAATCCTTTCAAAATATTCGTCAGTTTCCATTTTGCTAGCCCTGTTTTGTAATGTTTACGATATTATATTCAAGAAGTACTTATTAAATTATTATTTCGAACGAAAGTTTGGTTAAATCGTGTGATGCATTCGTACATGGAACAATTTTCTGTAGTCGGACTTATTTTTTTAACGAAAGATTCGTGTTCCATCATCGTATTTCTCGTGCATTGTATGCATATCATTTCGCAAGCATACCAATGTCTCGTATTATTTACAATGTGCATACATGTTCCAAACAAATCATGTTTGTTTATTTTTGATGTTTTCGTTCATCATACGAAATGAAATTAGTAAAACATCTGACAGATATGACGAAAGTAGCTTAATATAATTTACAAATGAGATTCGTTGCTGAAAACAACGAACAAATTAGAACAATGTACAACCGGTTTGGTAGTATAAACTAAATTTTATTTTCGGTGATAGACATATCAAATACAAGCAACAGCTTAGAGCCCTTCCACATGAAGGAGATATTTTATTATGACGAAGTAGCTTAATATAATTTACAAATGAGATTCGTTGCTGAAAACAACGAACAAATTAGAACAATGTACAACCGGTTTGGTAGTATAAACTAAATTTTATTTTCAGTGATAGACATATCAAATACAAGCAACAGCTTAGAGCCCTTCCACATGAAGGAGATATTTTATTCAAATCCAAATGATCCCATTCACTCAAATTGGCTCCATTCAAGCAGCGCAAATCACACCGCAAACGACCCAACCAAATCTCGGAAATAACTTCCCGACCATTTCCTTTTTCCTTCTTTCAAAACGGTCCATCACATCCCCGAAGCTCTCGATTGCAGCTTCCGTAATCAAAAGTCAAAAGAAATCAACTTCCAGCTCGTTACCTTTGTCACATTGAGACTTCAGCTATAGCGGAAACTCAAATCGAACTGCATTTTCCTAAAGTGTAATAAATTTTTATTGCCGCAAATTCAATTATCCTCCTGTGAGCTCTTGGTACCGTGGCATTGATTCCTCACCGAACCGTCCGACCACCGGCAGAACAAAAAGAATCTGCTTACCTACTTACAACCAGAACGCAAATCCAAAAAAGTTCGAACGTTGAGTCATCCCGAACGAACGACCGACGGGTTTGCAAAAGTCACCTTGAAATTGTTTCCTGCTGTGCCACGACGCGTCCGATGCTTGAAGGTGACATTTCCACTTATGTTATTATGATGTTAGAATTACTGAAAAACTTTTTCAACGATCATCTGAAAATCGAACTCAGGACTTCTAACCGACGACAGAACAATCACTGAGCCCACAATGAACGGCCACAAGCGAAAAAGCTCCATCGCATTAAAACCGTCTGGGCGACACCAATAAAGTCGTAAGCGTTCAAGGTTTTCCGTCCCCGAAAATTCTCCACCGCATCAACGTTGTTCTTTCTTTCCAATCCCCACTGGCTGTTTGGTGTTTTCCTTGTACCGAAAAATCAACCCGAGCTCCCGGGCGGACGGATCGACTTTCTTTGTGTTTTTCCCAACCGACTAAACAGCCAACCGAGCGCGCTGCCGACGGCAAATTTACGCGGTGCACGTGGAAGAGGAAAAAAAAGGCGCGGGAAAAACCCATGCGGACAGATTTTCCGCCTTTGCATTGCTGTTGGTGTGTGTGTGTGTGGTTGTGAACAAATGCCAAGCGAGGGTGGTTGCCTAGGGCAACGACCAACGCGGCGAAAGGTGACCAAGTGGCAATGTAGCGCGACAATCGGACTACTTTGTAGCGTCGTGGAACGGTTGTCGTGCGATAACGCAGATTTCCCCTCCGTGACATATGGAGGCAAGCGACAAAGTGGGATGTCACATCACGTTCCCTAATGAAACAGGGTTGTTTTTCCGAGATGTTGCAGCTAGAAGGTAAGCGACATAGAGCGTCACAAGCGATGAGTCATTATGTACGAAGATATTGAGGACCGGAAAAGTAGATGCCTCACACCACCTTTTCTGGTAGTTTACCTAGGACGATGTAGCTGCTTCCGGATGATGCTGTCGTATTCCCAGGAGAGTTGTAGAGAGAAAGTTTTTCTTTTTTGGTTGTCGGCGGGATATTTTCCTTTCTTCAACCTTTTCGGGAGATGGAAGATTGTACGAGAGAGACGCTGAAATAGGCGTAAATTCGGCATTTTCGGGAGAAAGTTTCTTGCCTATGGGAAGATTTGAAGGGCGAGAAGTGGCTGTTGATTGGTGGATGGTGAATGATTTAGAAGTTTGGGAAAAGATGCACATGGCGAAAGAGAGGGATTTCTACGAGTGGAAAAGATGAGGACGGGTTTGGGGACTTTCTCTTTGAGGGAGAGGCTTCTTCTGACGAGAATACGAGATAGGAAGTGCTGAAATTGAACGGTCTTATATGCCGACGGCATTTTACTTCGAATGTATGTCATAGCTATGAAAGGATCGTGGTATAAAATAAATTAAGTAGAATATTGAAATATTACCTTTGATATACATCTGCAACAAACTGTTGACATGAATTCTAGTTCTCCATTGCATAAAACACAACATTAGTATTGAAGCGTAGTGTTGGTTTTGAATTTCAGATACTGGAAACAAGAACATTTTTCTTCCAACACATTTACACCCAAAAATTGTAAAGGTGGCAAACAATAGGCCATGCAAATATTATGATTCGTATGATTCGGAAAAAAACAATCTTTCCCCCATAAAGGAAGCAACCGCAGAGTCTTTATTCAACATGAAAACAAATTGATGAAACGAACTTTTATCTTTGGTGATCTATTCATAAAGCTTATTCATTATTTCTCGACGACTTATTCAAAACGACGTATCTGATTTTGTAAACAAAGAGGGTGCGCAACTAAGTTCTCGCTGTTTTTTGGTGAAAAAGGAACTTTATTTTGAAAACAAAGGTTACAAACGAATTATTCAAAGTATTGCCACACTTCCCGCAAATGACGATTATTTGGCACGAAATCAGACATCTTCAAACAACCAAAATATATAACACTAAACCAAAATCACTGATTTGGCAAAGCGGTTTGTTTACCATATGTCTGAGCTTGGTTTATGACGCTTGAGATGTACAACATTCGACCAGCACTTACTACTGGCGCCATCTATTGCTAAACAGCGGGAACTTAGTTGCGCACCTAATAAATTTCTCGAAATTCTTAGCACTCCCACGCAAGCTAGCGCCACCATCACAAATGATAATATTTCCCTAACGTAATTATGGTGCTAGTTTGAGTGGAGGGGCAAAAAGTTTAAAGAAATTCAAATTTGAAGCTTTGTTTAATTGTTTACAAAATTCTATATATGATTTTGAATAAATTGTGAAGATTTCATGATTGAAATGACAGATGCGAGCCGTAAACTTTGGAAGTGTTGTTTTGCCTGTAATCTATAGTTGTGTCAAAAGCTTCAATAATCAAGAATATGTTTATGAATAGCAACATCGTAGTTAGTTCATCCACCAAATACTTTCACAGATCTTCACATCAACTCTAGGTTTTTTGGATTTTCCGTCGGTCTAAAAAGTGTATCGAAAAGTATTAAGAAACATTTATTTTCGAATAAAAGAGGGAACAAAAAAGAAACATATTTTGATTTAAATTTTCAATTTTTTGGGGTAAAATAACGTTTTGTTGCATTTGACTATTTATTTTAATAAAAATCTTAGTTTCTGTAAAACGCTCGTACTTTGGACTTGAAAATCTTTATTAAATTCTGCACAGTTGCCTCTGTGACTTTCCTGGTTGCTGCTGAACAGTTTTTCAGGAGCTCCTGCATGTTTTGGGACACTGTACCTGGAGGGACACTGAAAGTGTCACTTGAAAATCGCCCAATACCGTTCAATTGGCCGAAGATACGGACAGTTCGGCGGATTGGTATTGTTGAACAGGAAGGGGGGGGGGGGGGAAGGGGAAAGGGAAAAAAATTTTGGGGGGGGGGGATTTTGGAGGTGTGCGGTGTGGGGGGGAATATGATGTGGGGGACACCTGTGGGGGAATGATGTAGGGGGATTAACGTTTGCATTAAAAAAATTGACTTTTTTTTTCGGATGGTGATAAAAAAAAGCTAAGACAGATCATTGCTTTGATAAATTCCCCTTGAAAAGTAATTATTTAGGCTTACTTGCAAAACAATTCTACACCCTTGCGAGCGGCCTTCCGACAATTAACCGGAACATTCGCCATGGCGGACAAAACCATGCGTGTAGGCATGTTTTTGAGTTCTTTCTTCGTTTTATTTATCAATTCCTCCTCAGTTTTCGGGATTGAATTGTTGGAGTAGATCTTACGCTTCAGGTTGGCCCAGAAATTCTCGATGGGATGCAGCTGGGGGACGTTGGGCGGGTTCGCCGACTTGGGTACCACATCGATATTCAGCCACTCCATCTCCTACAACGATCGCTTCGAGAAGTGGGCCGACGCCAGATCCGGCCAGAGCACCGCGTCTTCGCCCTTATGGTATTTCTTGATGAGCGACGCGACTTCTGACAGGCATTTCGTATTATAAATTTCCCCGTTCACGGCCAGCCCGAAGCGGATATGACATCCCCTTCTCGCTGATTGTCAGCCACAGCAGCACCTTCTTGGAGAACTTGATGTGTGAAATGAACTTCACCTCGCGGAGCTCACTTCCTTCGTGGGGGAAGTAAAATACGAAGTGCCCTGCCAGTCGTTGCCATCCAGGGTGAGATAGGTCTCGTCGTCCATCACCACCGCCACGTCGCGATTCACCGGGCAAATCGAGTTGACCATCTTATTCAGCCGCTGCCGCTGCGTCATTGCCCGCAGCTCCGAAACCAGTGGACGCGACATCCGCTTCCTGACATGTATGTTCATGTTCGCCAGGTACTTTTTCACTGTTTGGCCGGTTGAAAAGACCTCCCGGCCAAGCGCACGCAGCGATGTAGCCACTTTTCCCTCGGTCTTCCTCTTCAGCATCCTTCGGAGCTTCTTGTCGCTCAGGGTCGTCGGCCGTCCGGAACCGGGCTTTCTTTCGATGCTCTGAATGTTGTCTAAGAGTGCCAAGATGTTTTAGATGCCAGAATGGGCGTATCCGGCGTTGAACGTGCACACTTCTGAGAGGAGTTGCTTCACTGTTTTCGCCATCACGGTTATAGTTCGACTGATAGAGCTGTCAAATTTTGTCTACTGATTCATGGGTTACTATAGTTGATGCTGCATGGGCAGTTTTTTCAGTGCGGGAGAAGGTAAACCCATGAAAAATTGGCAATTTGTCCATTTTTTTTAATGCAAACGTTATTCTAAAAGTCTATTTACTGTTTTTGTTTTACTCCAGGAATCTCATATTTGATTTTTGTGTATTGTTTGGTTTATACCAAGTAAATCTGTTACTGTTACATTTGGGTTTGAAATCTGTCTTAGAGTATATGGACCTTTGTATACTGATTCTAATTTTCTTCGATTTTCATTAATAATTGATACTTATCGCCTAACTTTAATTTAATTGGGTTGGTTTTAGTTTGGCTGTCTACAGTGCTTTTTTTGGCTGGTTTCCATATATTTTCTTGTTCTTTTATGCACTGTATGTAATCTATATTGCAGTTGTTATGAATAGTCTTCATAATTATAAACTGGTTGTATGTTATCTAAATAGAATTCGTTAAGTATTTTCTCTGTTTTTCCGAAAACTAGTTCTAAGGGTGTATATCCGTGCTGTAAATTAGGAGTTGTGTTATATTAAAATGCATAATAGTTATCCCATTCATCCCAATCGTTATTGTGTTCAATGGTAAAAATTCGTAAGTACTCATTAAGGTTGAAGAAATCGTTATTAATTTAGGCAATGATAATGATTGCCTGCTTCTTTTTCTTCTTTTTCCTGTCCAAAATTCTTTTTAGCCATTTTCGGTAATAAATCATGACTTACCTTTTTCTATGCACGTTCACTGAGTAGAATTGTTTTTTTTTTCTCACTCACTCAGTATGAATTCACTTTAATCTGGTAGTTTTTAAGAACCTGGTTCGCTAACACAATACACTAATACAAACTCGCCATTTGCTTCTCAAACTAACACTTTTACAAGAACCCATCACTTAATTTTTCCATAAATCATTCGGGTTGATTTCCGCATTTTCACAGCTTTTAAAGGGATTCACAGCTCTCGTGCTGGGTTTTTCTTCCTAAGAAAATTCACTTTTTGTTCCATCAAGCTCTTTTAAATGAGAAAACTACTTCCGAAATTTCGAGAAAAACAAGCCAGGTCACTGTATTATCAATACACAGTTTGTAAAATCACACGCGCCCCAAGTAAAACTTCACGATCCATTTGATCGCATTGCAACTTCCAGATTCTTAACAATATAAGCCACATTTTAGGCATCACACACACTACGCTTCAAGCGAGCCAGAGAATCATCGATCATCGACAGTTGCCAGATTTACATCTTGATATTTTTAAATGATGGGGTTTGGCATGTTCAAAAACTAAGATGCATCTGTACAAAACATGTTGAGCCAGATGTTTTTCAATGTGTTATGATATATTTATTGAGTTGGAAGCATAATATTTGCTTATTTTTTATGTAACATAATCTACCATGAGCAACAATTTTGATAGAAATAATATTCTTCCCTGAACTGGCAACAATGCTCGCCAGCTGATATTTTCATTCCGCTCAGTTTCCTTCTATCAATTTGTAAACAATCTTTGCACAAACCGAGCGGAACTTTGTCAATAATTGAAATTAATTACGATGAGTAGTGATGCCGCAGAAAAGGAAAGCACAGTTTGCGCAGGAACAGTTGAGCGGGAGTGATCAGGAAGAAAATTCATCGCTGGATCGATATTCAAATGCTTCAGAAGAGGATCCAAGACACTTATCAACGAATCAAAGTGTTCTGTTTGTCGAAGATCCAGTGAGTAGTGATTGTTATTCAGAATGTAAAGATAAAAATATTAAATGGAATTGTGCACCATCATCAACTGAGGAATTATTCAGTGATTCAATTTTCATATGTTTTTCTACCGTTGATTCTTGTGAGTGGAAAAATTGTTGTGATTTAAATCTCGTCGGACCTTTCCAGTGAAACGGAATACGATCATTGACTACCGGTGATGGAATCCCCCGTCGAAACGATCCAATGTTTTAAGGATCAGTGGATTTCAGATCTCACAAATATTCCTCTGTTAGCTTCAGGTAAGTGTTAGTTTATAGATACGCAACTAGATAATGAATTCATTCTTGAATGAGTTTTAATAGTGTGGTTATCACATGTTTTTTATAGTAAAAAATGGCATTATTGGATGTACAGTTTTTGAGGTTTATCCGTCTGTCTATTCGGATCTTTTTTTGACGTATACTACGTCTTATGGCTAAGTTAGGGGTGTTGAAGAAAAAATGTAATTTGATTTTACTTACGACCACAACATGGAAACACATCCGACAGAACAAACATATTGTCGAAACACTTCTACAGCCCGTAAAACATGTAGCTGGATACGACTTTAAGTTAATGAATATTATCATATTATGGTTTGTATAATAGACTACTGTAATCCATGTTAAATTTTATTATTGAATTAATTTTTCAGCTGTCCCAGAGGATGGTGCTGTTATTCTGATAATTCGAAAAAGCAGTTCAAGGTAAACTTATGGAACAGCTGCATCAAAACAAGCTGGGCCTGGGCTGCAGGTTCAAAGTTGGTAAAGGTGGGCTTGATGCAAAAACATTCTACGAGATGCAAATATTATTGGTTTTTGTGAAATCACATAATTTGAACGATTTCATAACCGAAGAAATTGTGTATGATCCGCAATATTTTGCAGATAAACTTCAGGTTTTCTTCGAATATGTTTCTTATAGAAGAAGTGGTTAAGCAAGATGTGCATGTCAGAAACTAATTGACAATAATAAAATACTATTGTAATCTACAAATACATAACCAGCTTAATTCTTTCTATAGTTCTATAAATCTAACATGAAAAAAAAGAGTTGTAAGAAAACATCAGACCCATCTCCCCTCCTTTCATAAATTGTGTCACTTATCTCGGCAAATCTTAAGACTTCCCACGAAAACAACATCTCACATGTGACATGAAAACCCATTTACCGAAAAGCGATACGCAAGCAATTTCACATCGTGAGTTATTAAAATAAATATATATTGCAGGAAATTTCAATACTTCCCACGAAAGCACATGTCTCAAATAAGGATGCACGTGTAATGGTAAGCTTAATACTAGATTTTGATTTTCAGTTTCTCACACATATGGTCAAATAGATTAACCAATACAAGGACAATGCAATCATTGACTTCGAAAAATAATTACGTAGTCTTCAACCTTAAGACACTTATGATTTCTCTCTAATGCACCTATTGATTGAATTGATCAAATTGTAATTTTTTTGTTATAGAGTCGAATAATTCATTTTTATATTCGGTTCCCAGGTCCGTTCTCATTGCACTAATATGTGTACCGTATGTCAACATGAATCGTTCTATTATTGCTTTCGCTCCTGTTGCTGCTTCTTTGTTCATAGTTGGTATTAATGTTACATATTTTGAAAAGTCGCATTGTATTGTTACTGAGTATCTATCGTTATTATTTGTTTTCTGAAAGGGTCCTACTGTGTCAATGGAAATAATTTGGAAAGATTTGTGTGGTGTACTTGTTTTTATAAATTTCTTAGTGGTGAGTCTTTGGTGTTTATTGAGTTTACATAAATTACTTTCATTTACAAAATTAATGATATCTTTTTTCATATTTTTCCAAAAATATTTCATCATTGGTTGGTAATGCTAGCTGTTCTATCTTTAATTTTAAGGCGCTTTCTTCCATTCCTTGGAATATGTGCACTAATGCGTCATCATGCATTTTGTTCAGCGGTCTTCCTCTTTCTAATAAGAGATCCATACTGTTAGTTTTATTTCTAATTTTTGGTTTGCAGTGTAATACGTTGTCATTCTTTTCCTTACTGAATTGTAATTTTGGGAGATGTAACACTTCATCAAATGAAAGTGCACTACACATTCTGAGTTGTTCAGGCCCTGCTATGCTTAAAAGGTGCTTCGATCAAAATTTGGTCGACTTAAACCTGACGCATTTCCTTTCATCGTGCATTAAAATTTTTTGCACATCCCTCATTTTGAAGATGTGTGCGTATAGCATCATGCCTCTATTTTGATTTTGAGAATGGCACTTCAGTAATCAAAATCTCGTCGAAGGAAGAGAAGCAACGCATCAAAATTTTGCCCGTGCATGGCGAAAATCCAAACTATTCTCACGCCAAGTTGGCGAAATTGTTGAATGTGGCTAAATCAACTGTTACCAACGTATTAAAAGTGTTCGGTGAACGTTTGTCGACAGCCAGGAAAGCTGGATCAGGAGGAAATCGAAAGCCGGAGGCCACAGCGACGACAAAAAGAGTTGCCCGCTGTTTCATCCGAGATGTCGCAAAGAAGCTGGGAGTGGCGCCTTCAACCATGGATAGAGCTAAAAACCAGCTGGACTGTCGACTTACAAGAAAGTGCTGACTCCAAAGCGCGACGATAAACAAAACACAGCTTCCTGGACAGGACTTTTATACGGCAACCGGACGGGGAAAGGTGGCAGATATTTTCAAGCACATTAAACTGTCAAATTTCGCGAAAAAATATCAGGTGTGGCAGGCCATCTGTACCTGTGGCTTGAAGAGCAACGTTTACATTGCGACCGGAACCGTGAACCAGGAAATTTATCTGAGCGAGGGCCTACCAAAACGCCTACTACCTTTCCTGAAGCGACCTACTTGTTCCGTTCTATTTTGGCCAGATTTGGAATCTTGCCATTACGGAAATAAGGCCATGGAGTGGTATGCTGCCAACAACGTTCAAGTGGTGCCCAAGGACAAGAACTCTCCCAACACGCCAGAGCTCCGCCCAATCGAACAATATTGGGCCATCGTCAAGCGGAACCTTAAGAAGACTCAAAAAGCTGTTGTGAGCGAGAACCAGTTCAAGGCAATCTGGCGTTCTGCGGCGAATTAAGTGGACAAGGAGACTGTACAAAATCTTATGGCAGGTGTTAAACGAAAGACCCGGCAGTTCGCATTCGGTAAAAAGGAAGCTTAGCTGAATATTTTTCCTGTATTCTGTAACTAGAAAATAAGAAGAATGATTAGTAATTTCCATTTAATTCCAACTTCCTTTATTGCTTATCTTGACAGATACGCGTATTTCGTTTACAATGTGCAGACTTCTTCAGTGTCGTGTACTAATACTCGACTGAAAGAAAACCTTCGCCACCTGCCGTATTTATCCTATTTTCTAAATACAAACACTTGTACCTACAGCTAACATTTCTTGTACCTAACCTATCCTGAGTCCAAAACAAATATTATGCTTGATATCTACCTCGCCTTTTCTTTATACCCAACCTGATTATACCGTAGCAGCGGGTGTTCCACTGCGTCGGTTTTGATGTCGTTTAGGTATTAAGTTAAAGAGCCATGTGTACCCGTTACCTTGGGCTTTGTTTAGTAGATTTGTGTTTTGTTGATTTCTAAGCTTTCTGCGACGTCTAATTTCCAGGGTGTAGAGGTAGTCCATAAGATCGGGATAAGAACTCCTGGAATTTTATCGGATACTCCTTGGCTAACTTCAGGTGCAGAGAATAGCACTCCATAGTCTTACGGTCCAATTTGTTGAATAGTCGTTTGATGCTGTCCTTGATGAATTTCGCTTCCATTTTCCTGACGATGTTGGTAGGGGTAGATGTCCGAATCTTAATCCTATGACTTATTGGTACTACTACTTTAGAGGACAATTCAAGCTATCATAAAAAAAAGGAAAAACTTCTTCATAGGAAATCACAAACAACCCTTTCCGATTCACCTGAACCCCTGAAACGTGTGTCTGTCCCCTTCGATAAAGATATTACACAAGAGCTGAAAACTCGACTTAGGGAATTTGGCTTGGACTTAGTTTTCTCTAGCAGGCACAATCAATTGGCATCGTCGTTAGGCTCCACCAAAGATTCAATAGATGTATTAGGCAGAGCAGGGGTATACAAAATTAAGTGTAAACCCTGCAGCAAGATGTATGTAGGTCAAACAAAGAGAACCTTGGCAACAAGGTTCAAAGAGCATCTAGCGGAGGTGACTAAGGCTGTCAAACAGACTGACAAAGGAATTTCACATAACTTCAAATCGAGAGTTGTGCAGAACACATCTTCACCGAAAATCACGACATAACGACGAATGACATCACAATCTTACGGACTACCTCTACACCCTGGAAATTAGACGTCGCAGAAAGCATAGAAATCAACAAACAACAAAACACAAATCTACTAAACAAAGCCCAAGGTAACGGGTACACATGGCTCTTTAACTTAATACCTAAACGACATCAAAACCGACGCAGTGGAACACCCGCTGCTACGGTATAATCAGGTTGGGTATAAAGAAAAGGCGAGGTAGATATCAAGCATAATATTTGTTTTGGACTCAGGATAGGTTAGGTACCAGAAATGTTAGCTGTAGGTACAAGTGTTTGTATTTAGAAAATAGGATAAATACGGCAGGTTACGAAAGCTTTCTTTCAGTCGAGTATTAGTACACGACACTGAAGAAGTCTGCACATTGTAGACGAAATACGCGTATCTGTCAAGATAAGCAATAGAGGTAGTTGGAATTAAATGGAAATTACTAATAATTCTTCTTATTTTCTAGTTACAGGTATTCCACTAAACAGCTCACACTCTCCATAATTCTGTATTCTGTATTAACTGAACTTGAAAAAGAAAAAGAATTTGCCTTATTAATAAAAACTTTGATCGACTCACACACATTACTGTTTGACCAAATTTTGATCGGAACACCCTTTATTTCATTGTTTTTGTCATTTTCAGAAGTTTTGTCACGCTTCTTTTTATTGGATTTACTGTTTTTAGTTCGTCTGATATAATGCTGAGAAGCGATAGAGCCAAAGTGGGATTCTTCGAGATCAAGACGAATCCTTGTCATCTTTGAAGAAGAATTTTTCATTCCAAATAAGTAGACTAAGGGTTTCGGATCTGTTTTTATTTTAAACTTGCGTCCTAGCAAATATGGCTTAAAATATTCTACAGCCCAATGTAGTGCGGCTAATTCCTTTTCAATCATTGCTTTGTTCAGCTCTCCTTTCGTGAAGGTTTTGCTGGCAAATGGTAATACTGGTAATTCAATTTCGTCATGTATTTGTGATAAAACGGCACCACAAGCTGAAGTTGAGGCGTCCGTTGTTGGGATAAACTTCTTATCGAAGTCTGGATATTGGCGAATTTTTGGTTGTAAGAGATGTGTTTTTAAACATTCAAAGTATTTTTGACATTCGTCAGACCATATAAATGGTGTGATTTTTTCTGAGTGAACTATTTAATGGTTGTGTTATTTCTGAAAATTTAGATATAAACTTTCAGTAGTAATTACAAAAAGCTACAAATCGTCTCACTTCGTCTCACCTCGTCTGCATTTTTGGGTACTGGGTAAACTATTATTTCTTGATGTAGAAGGAGATGTTTCGCTCATCACCATGAGGCACCAAGAGTGGACGGTAATGTTTTGCTAGAATGAAAGATATGAATAGAAAGTGTTGAAAGTTCCGTCAGTGTACGGTACGTTGGAAATAGAATAGAAGTATTGAAAATTGAGCGAAAGGTTATGAGTAAAGTAGTACTCGAAACTCGGATTTGTCCGTGCCTTGATCTACCCCGCAGTGGGATGTTAGGCAAAGCTAACGTCCTTGGTTCGAGTACTACTTTACCCATGCCCTTTTGCCCAATTTTCAATACTTCTATTCTATTACCAACCGACGGTACACTGACGGAACTTTCAAAACTTTTTCTTCTTATCTTTCATTCTAGCAAAACATTACTGTCCACTCTTGGTGCCTCATGGTGATGAGCGAACATCTCCTTCTACATCATAATCGTTACTCCACGTACGGAGTGTGGTAGATGTAAAAGTTCAATGATTACCATGGAAAATAAAAATAATAATAATAATAGTATTTGAATGTTTAAAAATAAATGAAAATTGTTATATATATTTTATTTCAGTGATCCGCCATGAACGTGGTAATCTCGTAATAACCCTTAAGAAGGTTATTCACGTAGCAGCGTGTTCAAATGAAATCGTAGTAGGTGCATGTGCATGATCGATTCAGTTATTTGACGGATTTTGCAGAGCACAGTTGTGCTGGCGCGAGTGCAGAATGTTGCGAAGAATGAAGTCGAAGCCTTCAAGTCCTTGACCAGGTCACGACAATGGCGCAGCGGGTAGGTAGAAATAAAATAGAGATAGGTAAGATGGAAAAAAAAATCATTTCCGACAGAATGGCGGAGAATGACCCTTTCGGTAAGCTCCCTGACGGAGATGGGCAGTGGAGTAGGCCGAAGAGGGTGGAAAAAACTAGAGCTGATAAACATTCCACTCTGACGGAAGGATGGAGATGGCTTAGACCCTTTCGGTAGGCTTCCTGACTGAGATCGGTGGTTGAGTAGGCCAGAGGACACAACAAAAAATAAAATAAAAAACCTCGGACGGAAGAGCAGGGATTGATAAGATTTTGAAAGTAATATCACATAAAAATGTTTTTAATGTAATGATTCAACATGAGTACATTGGATTGTGATTGGTCTACTGTTATGGACACATTTCTAGAAATTAATGATATAATTGGAACTATTTGCACATATTTATGACTAGTTGACAGAACATACATTTTCGTAGGGATATGATGATGACGATGTTGTTTAATAGTGTAGCAATTAAATTACATGTTTTTGTGGTGATACTCAGTTGTTAATTTTCTGAACGTTACTTTCAAATAATGGAGGCTTAGAATAGTTCCAAATAAAACTTGAATCCTTCCAATTGAAACTTGAAACGTTCCATTAGATGCCTGTAACGTTTTATGTGAAGTTCGGAAATCTGCACATTTTCTAAATGCAAATTATAAACATTCCGGCTGAAAGTTTACAATGCTTCAAGTCAAACTTTAAACCACTCTGATTGAAGTCTGGGACGCTTTCACGTAAATAATTTAGTACCTTGTAATACCAGCTTTAAAAGCTTTCAAGTGCAGCTTGCAAAATATCTAAGATACACTTGCAAAGTTTCCTAGTATAGGTTTCAAAGCTTCCAAGTGAAGCTTATAGTTAAGTGAAGCTTGAACAGTTTTGTAGTGAAGCTCGGAAAGCATTTAAGCGAAGTATGAAATGTCTCATGTGAAAACTGGACAGCTTCCAAATAAAAGTTTTGAACTTTTCAATTGAAAGTATAGATAGCAGCTTTCAATTAAAATTTGCAATCTCTCTAATTGAAGCTTGGAACGCTTCATGGTGTAAGCTTAATACCATCTTATTCATGCTTAGATAGATTTCAAGGGAAATTTAGAAACTCTTTAACGCTTCTAAGAGAAGCTTTGACTTTTTTTTAAATAAAATTGTAACTCCTTCAAGCAAACCTTGCCAGTCAACAGAAATTTTGAATTTAAGAAAGATTGCAAGGCTTACAAAATATGCACGCAAAGATACCAAGTGAAGCTTGCAAATCTTCCAAATGAAGCTTGCAAAGCTTTCAAATTAAGCTAGAAAAGCTTTTAAGTGAAGCTCGAAATGATAAGTGAAGCTTGAAAATCTTCCAGGTAAATATTTTATACCTTCTTATTGAAGCTTGGAAACCATCAAAATAAGCCTTGCTAAACTTTCAAATGAAACTGTGAAACTTTAAATAGGAGCTTTGAATGCTTTCTAGTGAAGATTTCAAGTGTTTTTCAAATGAAACGTACGAATTGAAGCTTGAAATGTTTGCATGTCAAGCGTGCAAAGAGTTTTTACATCAAGCTTGCGGAGCTTTCAAGTGAAGCTTGAAAAGCTTGTTAGAAAACAAAGAAACAGTTCAAAGTTCAGTTTCAGTTTCAAAGTTCCTTAATAAATATAAATTAAGTGAATCCTTGAAAAAATTGATAGATTTTTCAATGTATGCTAATTTGAAATTTGATTTTAATTTCAACAACGTAAAACATGGTGTTGTTGGTATCGATGAAGTAAAGCATGATTGAAATCATAATTAAAATATTTTAGTTTCTCTCATCAACGCAAAAGAAGAAGTACAATAAGAAAAATATTAGATATAAGAGCTGTCACTAGTATGAAGTTAGTCGTTTCATCAGTTGAACTCAATCTAAAGACATTGAGTTATACGGCACAATTTAAGTACCAAACACACTGATTTTGGATTTGCCAATGGCAATTAAATTTGGTGCGATAGATGAAGATAGTGGTTACCGAATTTTGGCTTGACATTAGTGATAATCGGTTTTATAATACCAAGAATCAATATGCAACTAGCGATTGGTTCACTGTTGTAGAGCCCCTTGGTCCGAAGTACACCTTGAAGCCTGCACCTTGCAATACATTCTTGCGCTTTTCAGTACTAGACTTTTTGTTTTGATTCGTTGTGTTTTTTAACCGAATATTTGAAATTTTTTTTAAAAGAATCTACGTTTTTCGGGGTTTAATTTTAAATTGTATAGGCATAATCTTTCGAAAACTAGCCTAACACCCCGTTCACACTGCAACTTATTTTACGTGATATAGACTATCTTGATATCAGCACCTATACATCTAGTTTTCATTGGAAAAAATGGGCATGGCATTTGATATCAAGATACTCTATATCACGTAATATAGGTTGTAGTGTGAACGTCTGAGGTTCTTAAAATGAAGATTTTCTGAGCAGCCAACAACCAAAATGTCGTCTACATAAACAAACAAACATTCTGGTGCTAGTCCTGCTAACGCAATAGTCATCATTCTTTGAAAACGGCAAAGGGTAAATTCACCCTTCTTTTTGCAGAAATGCTCCTTAAACTTTGGAAAAACGCTCCTTAGATGCAATCAGAGGTACTAACGCTTGCCGGATGTTTTGACTGGTCTTAAATTTCTTCAAGATTGTATAGTTTTGACGGGTCTTAAGTTTCTGAATTTAAGAGTCGTCAAAACGAAATGAAGACCCGTCAAAACGAAATTAAGACATTTCAAAATGAAATCAAGACTCGTCAAAATGAAATTTGAAACCCGTCAAAACTACCTAGAAGATTGCTTTACAATCTTGAAGAAACTTTAGACCCGTCAAAAAAACCGGCAAGTGCTAACCAGAAGGTTAATACCTCCGATTGCATTATACCGGGCAAACGCATCTAAGGAGCATTTCCCCAAAAAGAAGGGTGCATTTACCCTGCTGCCTTTGTAAACTATTTGGTGATATGTTTAGTCCAAACGGTAATCTATTGAAGTGAAAATGTCCATTTGAACTTGAAAATGCTGTATATTTTGTTGAGTGTTCTTCTAAGAGGTTTTGATGAAATACAGACATCAAATCAAGGGTGGTTAGGAATTTTGCCCTGCCTAGTTGAACTAAAATTGTATCGATTGTTGCCAGTGGGAATTTATCTGGTAGTAGTTTTTGATTTAGTTGGCGAAAGTCTACTACTACTCGCCATTCTTCTCGTCTTGTGATTTTTTGGCACTAACAATATAGGGGAATTGTAGTGCGATACTGATGGTTCTATGATTCCATCGTCTGGAAATTTTTGTATTTGCCCCTTTATTTCAGGAAATTGTGCGTGTATTTGCTTATAATTAGGTATGTACAGTGGTTGTTTGTCATTTAAGTTAATATTTACGGGGCGTTAAACCATTTCATGGAGTCTCATTTCTTATGAGATTTGAACTGTTTGATAACATTTAGTAACAAATACAAAGATAATAACCCCACCCCCTTGTAAGTAAAGCGTATGTTTTCGAGTAGGATGAATTTTAAGCATGTATGGATTTTTAGGTCTTCACAATTTTCTACATTTTCGAATAAGCATCACTCCGATTGAAATAAAATTCTGCCCGGAGTTTGCAACTTCAAGGCAATATACAATCTGCACATACGTTCATGTTTTACCGAGTCCTTCTTACCCTAAACGGGTCTTTTAATAAAAAAAAAATCCATATTAGAGAGGCTTATGCTTTGTTCAGACTACAGAGTTATAACATGTGATAACGATTGTCCAATAATTTCAACAAGATATTCGACATCAAGATAGGCTTATAACATGTTATAACTGCTCAGTCTGAGCAGTGTTTTACCAACTAGAGATTTTTCGGGCTGGTGACTTTTTTATCTTCGCTGGGCATAAAGTGGCTTTGTGCTTACCAAACAACAAGTTGTTGCATTGGTGAGTTGGCCTCGAAATGCCTTCACTTAAATCAAATTCAATAAAAAAAATGTGAATACAGATGAAGCCCACCAAGTTAGTTGGCAAAATCTTCGTTAAAGGAGCGTAATAAGCCTTAATCCAGGAAGTTGAATGGAAGTGTTTAGAATGCAGCTGTTTCTAAAGGTTCACTGTTCTGTTGTAACAGACCCAGAATCAAGGAGTCGATCGACAAAAAATGTACAATCTCCCTACATCATCGCATGAGGCGTTTCCCAATCAACGCACCGACAAAGATTTGCTAAGCCTAATAATCGATCCTTTTAATTTGACAACCAAATTTCATGCACCGTAATCTAGTCTTTTTAGTGCAACATCGGAGGTGAAATCTGCTCACATCACTCCCCTCACTGTTGCTGACTCGTCCTAAAATCCAGAAAAATCATCCCATATTTCCCAGCAGTTGCATATGTGCACTAAACAGGCGCAAAATATTTGCACAAAAAATAACTTCCCTAAAAAAAAAAATACACCGATATGACAAAACGCAAATCGACCTTCAATTTCCCTACCCTTGTCGAGATCGGAAGTCAATGCAAATCCACAAATCGAAGGGTCCTGGCTCGACGTTGCCCGAAGTGCAGGTGTGTCATCGATCAGTCCCATTCCCTGCTCGGAAGCACCTCCAGCCCCGGATGGATAAATGAGGGAAATAATGATAGTCTATAATTTGCAAATATATTATTCATTTCCTTTGTCCTGTCGCTTTCTCTTTCATCGGAAGACAAGGGCCCGGAATCAATGCTGCGTGGACCCGTTGTTCGGGGTTCAGGGTTGACGACGTGAAACAAAAAAAATGACAGTAATCATATGCATGTTTGGAAAGTACTCGGAGAGCGGAAAAAAATGAGATCGGCAAAAAAAAGCGCAGTTTAATGTGATTGAAAACATTGACACCACAAATTATGGCGGCACAGAGCAGAGAAGAAAAATGATTCCCCTTCGCAGAATTATTGAATTAGCGGGTTTTGGGTAAAAAATTGCACGACGACACTCGAACTTCGTCGTCGTCGTCGTCGCTGGGAGATAAATGGACTGTCATGACGTATCAAAGTTATGAATTTTGACGAGCTCAAAGCAAATGATGATGATGGAAAAACTTACCCCTGAGGAATGGAAATCGAACATCCGAGATCAGGGACTGTCCCAGCAGGGGTGACTTTTTGCTTGTTGCAACATTCATTTTTTTTTTCGTTCTATGCTTATTCAATGCACAGTAACAGTTTTTTTTCCGTCGCCTACTTGGCAGTGGCACGGAATAAGCGTTTATAAATGAAGTGCCTCTGCAGTTGACAGGAACCAGGACAGGACCGCGATTGTCATTCCCATGCACGGTTTCGGTAGGTATCTGTAACTGATTGAGCGTGATTATCTTGCCAAGTCATCTTCCAGCACCGACGACGCGACGAAGATCAGGGTTGTGCGAGTTTTCACGCCTTTCGTGATGGGACGCGAATCGGAAGCTGAGTGGAATAGAAGAAAACAGTAGTTGATGGATTCTGTGTTGAGGAACAAATGGACGAATTTGTCATGGTTTTGCTTTTGTAAAGTTTGTTTCAAACATTCAATATTCCTTGAATTCCCTATCTGGATGGTTCAACGCCATTTCGGATCTAGTATTTGTTTTCTAATCACGCCTCAGACGTTTTTCAACAAACCAGATTGAAAATTCATTGAAAATCTGCTCGTAATATGTGTAAATCATTATTATGGGCCCAATTATAGAAGTCGAGTCGACCGTCACTTTGCTCGACAGTTGTATTTTGCCATTACAGTTATCGAGATCGACGATTTTTTGTCGAGTAGGTTGACTCAGTAGACTGTGCGAAAACGGGTGATTGGTCTGTCACATTCTGGCGAGAAAATTTGTTTTGATCCGCGATTTTCGTCTAAAAGTAATAACTGGCTGAGCAAGTAAGGAAACCAATTTTTTTTTGTATATTTTTTTGTGAAGAATTAACAGAAAAACTATTGTCTTCCAGCGAAACATGTCCACTCTTCATAGCAAGACAAATTACCGTTAGCTCGAACGGCTCGTCGAACTGATGAAAATGAATGTGGACATCACCAGAGATTTTTGTGGAATTGGAGCCAGCATAAGAAATGTCAAGGAAAAGTGGGAGGAAATTGGCCAAGAGCTTGATTCACTAGGACAACCAATGCGGATTGGATCGGAATGGCAAAACGTAAGTGTTAACATTTGAATACTATTAAATTTGTGATTCTCAGGCGAGTAATTGCACCACACGAAGCGCAAAATAAGTTTGGTTTTAGCGTTCAACTTCCGACACCTCACAAAGAGATATGATATAATAGATTTGTTACTATTGTTTTAAAGGTCTGGATCGACATGAAAGGGAAGGTCAAGAGAATACTCGGAGTGATATGTGTGATAATGTTTGCTAGCCAGAATATGAATATTTTTAAGAACCCTTACATTGTTATTGGCATACTTAATAAATAAATATGGAAAATTGCTACATGCTACGTGTCAGATGTTTAAAAAAATTAGTGTGTTTTTCAAACAATGTTAACTTAAATGAGCATGTTGAAAGTTCTATAAACTTTTCGATAGATCCATATGAAATTTTACAGCAGATCTATTAAAATGTAGAAAGTTGAGCAAACTATACGTTAGTATACATTCTAACATGACGTCTGTCAAGCGTCTGTTCTCTATGTCAGGGCGGCTCAAACAGCGTCTGTTCTCCATGTTAGGAGCGGCTGATAATCGTCCCCGTGCCAGCGTGGGACTCTAAACAGTGCTGTGCACAACGGTCCTCCGGCGAGAAAGGTGGGTGCAACATAACTAATTAGGTACACTATTGCTCCTATGAAGCATTCTGATACAAAGGGTTTTCAAAATCCGTTTTTGAGCCACATACACGTAATGAGAGCGAAACATAAAGTTAGTAAGTAATGTTGCGATCTAACAACGTTCAATTACACATTAACACAACAAACAACAAACATTACCAGAATAACGATGGGAATATTTCTAAATAACATGCACACTACCAACCATATGTGTATTGATATTGCCTCAATTAAGAAATAATCATTAAATAACACTGGTCGACAGCGATTTTTTAGACTCAAAACCACTGGATATCATATTTTGACCTCATGCGATTTGCATTTTTCTTCACAAATTGACACCAAAAATTGAAATTTTGATATATTTTGAGAATCACTCAAATAACTTCCTCTGCTTAAATTTAAATGATTCAGAAGTATATTTTTAAAAAAATTTGAAAAAACTGTGTCGATCCGACTTTTCCAGAAAAAGGCATGACCGTTGAAAGGCAGCATATTTTAACAAAAAAACAGCAAAGTACAGTAAATCCCCCGACATGCGCGGATTCTTTTGATGGTGGTCTCAAAAGATATATTTACCATTTACCTTTGTTGTTTCATCAGAAAATCTCTCGTGATCTTTTGTATATAGACGTTACTTCCTTGAGCAAAGTTGTTCAGTAGATCCCGGCCTTCAGGATGCTAGACTTAAACGTTCAGAATTATCTCGCTACGCGGCGCTAGTGGGCATGTAAAATTACTTTTTAATCTAAATCTCGATGTCCTTGACATATAGCAAATGGGCGTCTTCGACGAAGATGTTTGGTTGATTGAGGCCCTTAGGATGATGTCAACATTAGTTCAGAACTCGTCTGCTACGTGGAACTAGTGTACATGTGAACTTTGTGTATTACCTGTATTTTGAGATCTAGATCGTGTTTTAAATTTAATGTTTTCAAGAAAGTTGGTTGTAAAATTATAAGCTTCCAGACGCTGGCATCAACAGTTCAAAATTATCTCTCTCCGTGGCGCTACTGTTCATGTAAACTTACTGCATAATTTAGATCTCGAGATTATTGACATATGGGGTCAGACCTTTTTGAAAGGTGTAGACTTTAGGTACAAACTCGTTCGTTACGTGGCGCTTGTGTTCATGTGAACTTTTTGTAATATTTGTATTTTGATATCTAGATCATGTAAGAATTCATGTTTCTCCAGAAATTTATTCTTCGGCAGTCGACTTCATAGTTCAGAATTATTTCACTGCGTGGCACTGGTCTGCCTGTGAACTATGTAATGAATGTTTAACGCTAGTGCACATGAGAAGCTGATAACCTCAATATGGGTATTTTTGGTACGTTATTCAGACAACTTTGGGTTAGTCCTTCAGAGAAGTTCTTCAAAAAACTTTGTGGCAGTCTTTTTGAAAGCTACATGGGAGTTTTTCAGAGAACTTCAGGATATTTCTTCATAGAACTTCAGGAATGCTTTTTAAAAGAACATCATGGATGTTCTGCAGAAAACTTCAGGAAAGTTCTGCAAAGAAACTTCAGGGAATTCGTTCAGAGATCTTCAGGGAAGTTCTTCAGAGAACTTCAAGGAAATTATGCAGAGAATTTCAGGGATGTTCTGCAGATAACTCCAGAGAAGTTCTGCAGAGAACTTCCCTGCAGTTCTCTGAAAGACTTCCCCGAAGATCTCAGCAGAACTTCCCTGGAGTTCTCTGAAAAACTTCCCTGAAGTTCTCTGAAGAACATCCCTGAAGTTCTCTGAAGAACATCTCTGAAGTTCACTGCTATTTGCAATGTTTTCTGATCTGTTCTAGTCGAGGATTATACAAGGTGAGGCAGAAAATAATGCGAAAATTTGTTCTATTTCTTTCAAATCCCATTTTCAACTAATTCAAGCAATAATATCAACATTTTCGAGTGCAGTTCTCTTTATAAAGTCCTTTTAAACAAATTTATTCAATGTGTCCTCCATTTTTATTAATAACATCCTCGAACCGACGCCGGAAGCCATAGCATGCCTTTCGGACGTAGTCCTCCGACATTGACTGCCATGTGCGTGTTATGATTGACTTCAGGGTTTTCACACTAGGGTGTGATGTTTTGCAGGCTCGTGCTTCAACATATGCCCAAATCGAATAATCCAACGGATTAAGATCTGGACTGCTAGGGGGCCACAAATCCTTCGGCCAAAACTTCATGTTATCGTTCAACCATTGTTGGGTTCGATTGGACGTGTGACACGGCGCTCCATCCTGCTGTAGGACAACGTTTTGGCCCTCGGAGAAGTTGGCCTCCCATTCCGCAAGTTGGCCTTCACCCAGGGAAGCACTTGATCCTTTAAAATACCGATATACACTTCGGTATTGATTTTAACTCCAGCATCATTGAAAACAGGCGACACCAGGCGGATGGTTGGTTTGACATTGGAATTTCACTTTTTCCGGAACGTTCTCCATTTTCTGCGGTGAAATGAACCGGTCCGCGCGACTGTTGGCCACAGCATCGATGCTGAAAAGCTTTTCGTCGGAGAACAGGATTATCATTTTTTTTCCTTCTTCAACAAGGAAAGCAATCTCTTGGAACGAGTCACTCGTAGTTCCTTGACCCGGTCCGTAATCAAGTGGCGTTTCACTTTGGCTCTGGAAGATGCATGCAGGTCTTTTTTGATGATTCTCCGCATGGATTTCTCCGAAATATTGGCTTCCTTTGCAAGTTTTCTTATGGAACGCACCGGGTTGCGAGCAATTTTCGCACGGACCGATTTGATCACGTTCGGCGTGCAAAGCGCGGACGTCCGCTTCCCGGCTTCCGCTGCTTAAGGCCATCCTGCAGGGACTTTTTCATGCGGTAAACTGTTGCCAAATGGCACCCTACCACCTTGGCAATCTCTTTCGGCTTCTGCTGGGAGAGCAACAAAATGGTGATCACTTCTTTCGCAAACATTTTGACGTATTTGCAATAAACCAAATAGAATGTTTCGATGCAACACTTGAAAGTAAATACAAATTAATACACTTTCTACAGAAATTAGTCACTAGCTACATGAATTAACCCAATACTCAAGTTTGAACATTTTCGCATTATTTTCTGCCGCACCCTGTACAAGACCAAATTATTCTTTACTGTATCGTACTACCATAAAATCGTCTAAAAACTGACTTATTGGGCCTTATTACGGGTGTCACTTAACGATGAAAGAACTCACATCAAATGGGAATCACTGTCTTTATTACCGATGTCACGGGTGAAGTCACAACCTTAATAAGGTCCATTCTGCCGTAGTAATGTGAAAAATCAATCGCGAGAATTAGATTCCAACAACCTTTAATGATAATTTAATACTCACTCATTGTCAGATAACGATAGTGGGTTTGACGTGTCCCGAATGTTCCTGCGTAGTAATGAAATATTGGAAAGTTCCTCTTCTGAATCATCTTCGAAATTGATATCAACACTTGTCCACATACCTATCACTTTCCCCGGATATTCTTCAAATCATAACTTTGCTACAATAAGGTGTTCAGAATGACAAAAACATTACCATTATTTACAGAACAAGAGTAAAAAATGTAAACATTTATTCTTCGAATGTCAAAAGACACAGGTAAATGGATCGAAGTCCTAAATAGTAGCATGTGTAATGTTTCAATGACATTTTGAAAATTTTCAACATTGTAGTTGACAGTCCAGCTCGGTTGTCGACTCGATCAGGTTCAGTCGACTTCTGTAATATGCAATTTTGCTCGACTCGACTTCTATAATTGACCCCTATATCTCACGCTCAGGAAGTATTTTGAACAACATTTCTACACTTTTTGGCTCGCAGTACATGCTCTTAATTTTAAGTTTTGGCCTGCACTGCTGGACGGTTCTAACCAAGCAAGTCTTCTTGCTTTTTACATCAAAGTTTATAGCCTTAACTCCCAGTTAAGTATCTAATTGTCTGTAACGCAGAACATTAAAAACCAATACAGCAATCTCCGTCAATATTATAGTACCGGAAAATGAAATAATCGACGATGAAATTACCGACTGGAAAGTGTAGTTTGAGTGCGCAACCAGTTGAGCTCAAACTTTGGGAGAATAGTTACGACCTGATTTGTAACCGATTAGGTGGAGCTGAATCAATTCATTGAATCACTCCTCTTGCACATTCTGTTGTGGGTTGGCCGATAGTGTTATTGAAGCCAGTGTTGGATTGGTAGCCAGTCGGTAAGGCGCTTCGTGTTGTGGAGTGACGTAAACGGCTGTGTGAGCTTGTTGGCCGCCATCATCCGGTAAGGCGCAACAATGAGTGAAATGAACTGCTGTTCGGTGTTCAGTGGTTAATTAGCACGAGGGAACGCGCTTTGATCACATTGTTCGGGCAGACTAGCAATCCGAGCTTGCCGAGATGGCGCAATGTTCAAACAGTCTGCTGTTTGGTGTGAGCCAGCTGGCAGTCAGTTTTTAGGCAACCTAGCAATCAAACTAGTGGTCAATTTGCAGCCAAGCGGGAACGCTCATCAACCAAATAAAATGCTGTCAGTTGTGAGTCAGTTGACAGTTGGTAGCTCGGCAGCTCGGAAGGCGCAACAACGAAGATTTTAATACAGGCCGACCTGCTGTCTAAGTAGACCAAGAAGAAAACACACATTCATAACGGAACATGTTCATCGTCGAAAAACCGTCCTTTTAGGACGACAAATCTTCTCAACTAAACAATTTATTTGCTGGAAATTTCTTCTGACTTCTATTTTATTATTTATTTATTTATTTTTTCATTTATTAATCTCAGCCGGCGTCGGTGGTGTAGTGGTAAGCGTGACTGCTAACTGACACCCCAGCGGGCCTGGGTTCAATCCCAGTCGACGTCGGTGGTTTTTCTGAGGCGAAAAAATCTTGTCACGTCTTCCTTCGGAAGGGAAGTAAAGCCGTTAGTCCCAGCTCATATTCATAAGTCGTTAGGTAGGGTCTAGGTGATGGAGTCGTCTTCCTGGTGTCGGTGATTGTCACCATGTGAGGAAATAGGCCGACGTAAAATAAAAAAAAAAAAAATTTTTTAATCTATTTATTTATACATTCGTGTGTCAATCAATTAATTAATTTATTAATGTATTAATTTATTTATTGCTACTCTCCATGTAACACTGTTCTCTTAATAAAGATGGACAGAATAAAGCTAATTTGAGACGGAGGAGGCTTGGTATAAATTGGTATAAAATTGGTATAAAATTGGTATAAAAACCCTTTTTATTTTCCTAAATGGTTATAACATAAAATACAATTCAAACAATAACAAAAAATATAACAATGAAGGAGGAACAAAATTACTACAATATACACCGATTACAAGTATAAAAATGGTGAAGATGATTCAAAAAAGGGAAAACCAGCAGCAATACAGCATAGTCGTTTAAGATCCAGTTATCAGAGTCTTCAAATAACGTTGCAGAACGGCAGCAGGGACGTGAAAGTCAAAACGATTTGAAACTAATCATTATCAATGATCATATTACTAATCATTGTTCTAAGAGCCGGCAGATAGGTATCCTACCGAAAAGACGGCCAGCAAAGCGACTTTGAACACGATTTGAAACTAAACGGCTGTTTTAGGGGCCACTATTTAATTTTAAAAGCGATTTAAGGAGAAGAAATCATGTTTGGGTTTTGAAATGAACGAAAATTTTGATAATAAAATTTTTATGGACCTTTGTAATTGCCTATTACCCATTTCCTTCTCCCCTCATTCCTTATCATACCATGTGTACAATCTCGAACACAGTTTTAAAATTCAATCGGTCTCTAAACTTTTCCAAACCACAGATAACACTATACAGCAAATTTGCGGCAAGGTAACATGTCAAATTGAACTCATTAAGTCGTGACAATAGATTGAAATGGTCAATAAGAACCTGTGATTCCCGGTAAGTGCTGATGATTAATTAGCTTTGAAGATGCCCCTGCCTTCTGTACAAACCACCGGACACTACTATTGATGTCCATGGATCAACTACTTTTATAAATAATTATAGTTTTGATACTAGTTACTGGGTAAGTAGCCAAGAGCCACATTGGGGTGAATTGTATACCTCCAGGTTCGTCAACTCCCAATGATACGTATTGTAAAGCCATTTACAACCTTTTAAAATTTTATATTAATCAACAAATTAAAAACAAAAGTTAAATAAATTATCAGCAATATAATGCAAAAACAATATATGAATAAAAATAAATACAACGAATTAATAAACATTCAAATAAATAAACATACATGACAATCAACAAATTAATAACGGATCGATATGAAAATTCATAAATAATTGTAAATAAAAATATAATTCTGAGAAATCCAGATAGATAAGATCGATAGATTATCTGATAAATAAAGTAAAAGATACCTCGAACAATAAACACAATTATATAAAAAAAATTTAAACAATCGAATTGAAATATTATGAGAATAATTTTAAAAAATCCACAAGTAAAAAAGTTATATATGTATAGTTAAATACGAATAAATGAATACATAAGGAAAATAATAAATGAAAAAATATTTTGTTAAATATAGAACCGATGTAAAAAGGAACATAGTAAAATATTACAACTAAAAAAATGAATATAAATAAAATATGAGGAAAAATAATTTAACAATTGAAAAATAAATATAGAGCAAATTTAAACAAAAATTAAAAAAATACATACAAAAATAAAAAAATCTGATCAAGCACATAACAAATAAATGTTTCGTTTAGTTATTAACTTCGTTATATAAATAAATTGTTAGCTTGTAATTAATGAATGTACATAAATTATTTATTCAATTATAAGATGTATAAAGTTAATTATCAATAATTAAATAACTTAGGTAAAAACATAACAAAAAGAAAAGAAATTATACATAGTAATAAATAAATTAGTGAAAAGATCAATTAATAAATGAGTTGACAAAAAAATAAAGGTTCAAGTTTATTGACTATTGAATAGAGAATAATTTTTTTTTAAGATATAAGAAATATAAAAAAGTTGAAAAAAACATGAACATATTACAAAATATATAAGTGAATACGAAAACAACTATATATACATAAAAAAAACAAAGTCATAAATTGATCAAAAAGTTTATAAGTTAATGATTAGAACAAAAATGAATGTAATGTAATAAATAAATAGATGCATCAATTATTATTTTGATACAAAATTATACAAGAAATACAAGATACAAGCAATTGATGAGTCAACAAACAAATAAACTAATGAATACATAAAAAAGTTAAAGAATAAGAATAATTTAATTTATACAGCAAAACCAAATGAAAATATATAAATGAATGTTTCAATAATGCAACAACCAAAAACCATATTAGGATTTATAAGATTTATTTAAAAAAAAAAAAAAATCATGTGTGAATAATGTTATTAATAAATGAAAATTATACATAACTTTGTTTTAGTAAAGGTATATAAAGGGAAAACTTTGTAAATGGGCTTCAAATGGTGAGTTGACAACTTCGAAGGAGGGTGCGACCGACCTCTCGTCCTCACAAGTTCCTACCTCACGCCTCCACGAGTCATATGATCACAAAAGACTGCCAGCTGAAACATGGAGACGCTGGTTGGCGTAGGCATCAAAGGCATCAAAGGATCAATTTGTTTTTTTTATGATTTCAGCAGAACAATTAATTTAAAATTGCACTTCTGAATTTCAACTACTATATTCATAAAAGACTGGCATGTGCTTATAAGCAATGTAAGATTATATTTTAATATTGTGTTTAGTGGAATTATGGTAAGTTAAGCCATTTATTTCAGGAATCATCAAACTGGACTCTTCAATCACCTCAATTGCTCTCTTTGAAATGTTACTAGAACAGTATAAAGAAAAAATATTACAACATTTCCTATAAAATAATATATTGTATTGAAATTTTATCTTTGATATTAGGAATGATCTAAACTGTTTTCAGCTTTTCCAGGACTAGTAGGATATTAATACATATCTAATTTTTATTTATTTTTCAGTAACAATCCATTGGATGTCAGATATATTTGATACACACGCATAATGTTCTCGTATTGACTCTTTTTATGCATATTTTTCTATACTGATATCTTATTTTTTTGTGTACAAAATATACTAAATATTAATTAACATATAACTGGGAAAAGGAGGGACCATCAGGGCACCCAAGTGAAACGATTTGGATAGGGAGCATGGGACTGCCTCCTCTCTATTGTTAACATTTTGCGAAACGAGGGCGGGCTCTACGACCCCATCTATTGGTTTTTTTCTGTTAATCAAGGGCTCGATTCTAGTGCTGTGTGTGTGAATTTGCGTTTAGAAGGAGATTCTTTGCCCTATATTTGTAAGTTTCACGTAAGTGTCTCTGCTTTGATGATCTCAAACAATAATAGAATCCTGATCAAATCGTTTTTCAGATTATTCCACTGCTATGGAAAGTTACCATGCTACAATAGATGGTAGTATTACATAATCAACACACAAATAACATGAAGGGAAAATTTTCTGAATAAATAAAAATTTAATGAAGAAATTTATCAACGTATATGTATAAAAGAAATTATACAAAATTAAATACATAAATAAAAACGTTACTATTCATATAAATAAAAACATGCAAAAATAAATAAATCGATTAAAAAAATAAGTAATAAGTTAGTTAATAAATGAATTTATTAATCAATTAGCAAATTAGTTATTGTTTAAAAAAATCTGCATTGAAAGATTCAAAAATCCATCTATATGCAAAAATAAATCAACCAATAAACTAATAAAGAAATCAATAAATAAATAGATAAATTAATTCATAAATAAACTAATAAGGTTATGAATAAATAAATAAATAAATACATAAATATGTGTATAAATAAATAAATAAATAAATTAATAAAATAAAAAAAATACTTATAACATAAATGAATAAATAAAAAAAATATATAAACATATTTCTGGATGAGCACAAAACTTAAAAAATAACATAATTGAAAAAGATATAAAAAGATTATAAATAAAGATGTGAATAAAAAAATAAGGTCATTAATTTATACATTAATAACTAATTAAATACATAAATAACTAAAAAAAATAAACTAAAAAATTAAACATGAAAATATATAAATTTATAAATAAATGGAACAATAAATCAATCAACTAATTAATAAGTAAATGAATAAAGAAATTAAAAAAAAAATCAAATAAATAAATGGATGAATCAATTAATGAATAAATGCATAACTTAATTAGTAATTAAATAATAAAATTTTAAAGCAAATACAATGACAAATGAATAAATTAATAATTTATTAATACAAAAATCAAATCAAGCTATTTTTACACCATAATAATTAATGGAAATTATAATGCATCAATAATTTAAAAAATAAACTTATTAATGAACCATTAAGTGAATGAAAAAATTTAAAAATAAATAGTTATATTTATTAATATATTTTTAAATAAATAAATCAATAAATATATAAATAAATAAACATTTAAAAAAATTATTGATGAATAATTTAAATATTAAAATAATTAATAAAATTAATCCAAAAATACATGTATAATTCAATAAATCAATTTTTTAACAAACAAATAAACTAATGAATGTATGAAAACGTTAAAAAATAAGAACAAAACTAATTAAATTTATACAACAAAACCAAATGAAAATATATAAATGAATGTTTCAATAATGCAACAACAGAAACCATATTAAGATTTTTGAGATTATTTGTAAATAGATAAAAAAAAATCATGTGTGAATAATTTTATTAATAAATAAAAACATACATTAATCTATGTTTTAGTAAAGGTTAATATATAAAAGAAAATCTTTCTGAATAAATAAAAAAATAACGAAGAAACTTATCAACGTATATATATAGAAGAAATTATCAATAAATAAATAAATAAAAACGTTACTATTCATATATAAAAACATGCAAAATTCAATAAATCGGTTAAAATAATAGGTAAGGAAGTTTAAAATTGATTTTATTAGTCAATTAACAAATAAATTATTCATCAACATGTTTAAAAAAATCTAAATTGAACGATTGAAAAATCAATCTATATGCAAAAATAAATATTTCAAGAAACTTATTAAGAAACCAATAAATAAATAGAAAAATTAATTCATAAATAAACATTTAAGGTAATGAATAAATAAATTAATAAATACATATACATGCGTATAAATAAATAAATAAATAAATTAATCAATACAATAAAAAACTAACTTATTTCAGGAATGAATAAATTTAAAAAAACATTCTACCAATAAATTAATAGTCAAATAAATAAAAAAATAATATAATAACACATTTCTGAATGAGCACATAAATTAATCAAAAACTTTATTGCAAAAGATGTATAAAGATAAAAAATAAAAATGTTCATAAAAATATGTTAATAAATTAATTGATTATTAAATAATTAAAAAAATAAATCACAGACTAATTAAATAAATACATTTAACATAAAAAGATTTGTTAATAAATTTTTAAATAAATGAATTAATAAATGAATCAATCAATTTATAAGTAAATGATTAACTTAGTCAATAAATAAATAAAAAAAATATTAAAGAAGTACAACAATAAATCAATGAATGAATAAATAAATTATTGAATTAGTAAATAACTAATACAATTTCAGAGCAAATACAATGATAAATGAATGAATAAATAAATTAATAATATGTATAGAAAAGCAAAAAATTAGTAAATAATTATAAATGATGGTTAATTATAGTGCATCAATAATATAAAAAATAATTTTATTAATGAACATTTTTTATAAATAGATAGTTATATTTATTGAATTATTCTTGAATTAATAAATCAATAAATATATTTATAAATACACAAATACTTATAAAAATTATAGATGAATTTAAAAACTAAATAAATAAATTGTTGGTTCAATCCAAAAATACATGAATAATTCAATTAATCCTTTTTTTTAAACAAAAAATAAATTAATGAATAATAAATCAATTTTAAGGTAGAACCAAAATAAGTCACTACAGAGGCATAATTATTTTTTTAAATAATAAATACATGACTGTTAAATTACTTCGTTGTTTTAAAACTATTTAAATGAACAAAAACTTATACAAATATGTAGGTGAATGAGTTTATAAAAAACTGGAAAAACAAACTACGGAAGTACATAAATAAATTGAAACATAAAAAAACAATGATATTAATTATTAAAATAATTAATAAAATTACAAATTAATGAAGGAAAAAATAACAAATTACAAATAAAATATTGATAAATAAAAAAAACAATTATATTAGGTGCGCAACTATGGTCGAATGTTGTACATCTCAAGCGTCATAAACCAAGCTCAGACATATGGTAAACAAACCGCTTTGCCAAATCAGTGATTTTGGTTTAGTGTTATATATTTTGGTTGTTTGAAGATGTCTGATTTCGTGCCAAATAATCGTCATTTGCGGGAAGTGTTGATTTTCTTCTTTCATTCGAAGAAAACGGCGGCTGAAGCACATCGAGAGCTCCAAAAAGTGTACGGTGATGCTGCTCTGAGTGAAACAACGTATCGTGATTGGTTTCGTCGCTTCAAAAACGGTGATTTCAGTGTTGATGATCGTCCGCGTGAAGGAAGGACAAAAAACTTCGAAGACTCTGAATTGGAGGCATTGCTCGATGAGGATCCGTGTCAAACGCAAGAAGAGCTTGGTTCAGGATTAGGAGTTTCCCGCCAAGCCGTTTCTAAGCGATTGCATGTGTTGGGAATGATTCAAAAGCAAGGAACTTGTGTTCCTTACGATTTGAAGCCAAGAGATGTTGAGCGTCGTTTTTTCGTCTGTGAACAACTGCTCCAGCGGCAAAAAAGGAAGAGTTTTCTACATCGCATTGTGACGAGTGACGAAAAATGGATTCATTACAGTAACCCAAAACGGAAACATTCATGGGGACTGCCCGGGCATGCTTCAACATCGTCGCCTAGGCGGAATATTCACGCTGCGAAGGTTATGCTGTGTATTTGGTGGGACCAAGTTGGTGTTATTTATTATGAGCTGTTGAAACCAAACGAAACCATTACCGGGGAACGGTATCAAACTCAATTGATGCGATTGAGCCGAGCACTGCACGAAAAACGGCCACAATACGAGCACAGACACGAAAAAGTGATTCTTCAGCATGACAACGCTCGACCTCACGTTGCGAAACCCGTGAAAACCTACTTGGAAACGCTCAAAGTCCTACCCCACCCGCCATATTCTCCTGATATTGCAACGTCCGATTATTACTTGTTCCGTTCGATGGCACATGGTCTCACTGGTCATCAATTCCACTCATATGATGACATCTCAAAATGGCTTGATTCTTGGATAGCATCAAAAGACGAACAGTTCTATCGAAATGGTATTCTCGTTCTACCAGAAAGATGGGAAAAAGTCGTAGCTAGTGATGTGCAATACTTTGAATAATTCGTTTGTAACCTTTGTTTTCAAAATAAAGTTCCTTTTTCACCAAAAAACAGCGAGAACTTAGTTGCGCACCTAGTATATAAGTACATAAATAAATTGATAAATGAAAAAAAAAACAATTATATTAATTATTTCATGAATTAATAAAATTACAAATCAATAAATAAAATAAATCAGAAACAAAACAATTTCTACACTAATTTGAAGAATTAAACACATTTAAACCATTAAATAATAGAATACATCATTGTGAAATACTTTCTTCTTCTTATTCCTCTCTTTTTGACGCTATTTAAACGTGATTTTTCCCTGCTCCTCAAACTTAGTGTTCTAAGCGCACTTCCACAGTTATTAATTGAGAGCCTTTTTTAGCCCGCACCAATGCATGAATTTATATATTGTGTGGCAATAATTGTTCTCCATGCCCAGGGAAGTTAAGAAATTTTCCAACCCAAAAAAATCCTAGACCAGTCGGGAATCGATCCCACCACCTCCGGCTTGGTAGACTGTGTGTTTACCCAAGTAACAATTTAAGTTTAATTCTAGCCGTATAGCAATCCTCCCGGCTGTGTTGATAAAACTACATTCAAAACTGTTTTGTCTACCAACACCTCCTCTGTGCTTCTTTAAAGCCAAAATTTTTACAAAGTGGCCCACTCTATAGACGGTTGTGAAAACAATTTAATAAAACCTTTATAAGACCATAAAGATTTAGAAAATATTCTAGTGATAGATGCTATGACCTCTTGAGAACCTTCATAAAACCTATTGGATGCATTGAAAACCAGCATGCGGCCAAATGGCCACAGCTGTCAAACTTAACTGTGATATCGTGGTTGGTTTTTGTTGTTCTGCTTTTTTCGATTCTTTGCTCTTCTGATTCATTTAGCAGTAAATAATATCTGAGAAAAAAAGTCTGCGGTAAATTTTGTTTCATTGCAAAATATCTAAAACAAATTCAGTTTTTTACAGCGTTGCATGCTCCAAATCAGATGCGCATTGAATTTAATGGTGAATATTGGCACGATAAGAGCCGAAAATTAATGCGCCTCGGAAATTATGCGCGTTTACAACAACAAACACAAACTAAATTAAACATGAATTTCTTGAAAATTATCAGTTATCAGAAAGAATGTAGAAATTGGTCTCCGATATACAGTTCATTTGCATTACACTTAAAATTTGGTGCATTTATTTCTACACATTTCTATTATTTCTAATATTTCAATATGGCGATTGGAAAATAAATTACAATTCTGCCATAAAGCCAAGTTATCTTCACAATGACTACTTACAAACTATTTGATTCTTTGGTGGCTTTCCTCAATGCCAATTTGCCGCCTCATGCATTTACTGGTGGCAAAATGGTTTTTTAATGCTTTTTCAACTGACCATAATAAGATTATATGAATTAGTTTCGGCATTTCGAAACAGCATATTATGAGTTCATAAAGTCGAAATAAAACCTTTGATAGGAGTAAAAGGAATTTGAGAAAACGAGGTTTTAAGATCGTTTTAAACAAGCTGTGTAGGTTCTCATAAACCTGAAAAAAATATGAAACCTATTGGCAGCTCTTGGTGTCATAATAAAACCAAATTGATTTCTAGTGGCTTTGATAAAACCTTAATAAAACTTAATAAAGCTGGATGGTTTTGGCAATGTTACTTGGGTACTGACTACGCTATCAGAGGCCCCCATACAAATACATAAATTAAGATGATATCCAATTAATAAATAAAAACATTATTAACAAATTATAAATTCACAAATAAAAAAAATAAAAAAAATAAAAAGGAAATCAATAAACAAATAAATAAAAATATGTTTAAATTATTGAATGAAAAATCAATTTATACATAAATTAATAAATGAATACTAATCATTTAGTTCATTTTTCCTGTACTTATGCATCATATGTATAAAAGATTAAAAAAATACTTTAAGTGTAAATCACTTCTTGGTCACTATTTGGTCACTATTTGGTCATTTTTTTTATAATTTTAGTCACTAAAGTCACTATTATTATCCATAATTCCGCTACCAGCCCTGAGTGTAGATCGCACAAGAGAACAATAGAGCGATTTTCGGCAGTGGACGTCGCTGAAATTTTTCGCCACCTTGAAAACAAAACCATGAGTTCTTGAAGCTTTATTCACAACATATGAAAGATGATGCGAATACGTCAGTTTAGAATCCAACTGAACACCTAGGTCTTTAACGCACTGCATTCGGTGTTCGATGGTCGTGCCGAGAAGAATGTAGTTGAAAACAAGTGGTTGTTTCTGCCGTGAAAAGGTTATGACTGAGCACTTAGCCGGGTTGACCTCCAATCGATTTAGAGTACACCAATTAGCAAAGGCATCAATCTGTTCTTGGAGGAATCGGCAGATACGCAGAAAAAATTTCAGTTCGTCGGCAAACGACAGTCGTGGTCCTCAAGATGTACGTCGTTGAAGTAGAGAAGAAATATCCCAAATGGCTGCCCTGCGGTATCCCGGACGTGGCGCAAAAACTTGTTGATCGAATGTCGCCTAAAGCAACTGTCAGATGACTTAAGAGATTACCGCCAACTCCTAGCCTGTCAAGTTAAGCTATCGCAGTATCGTTGTTCAGCTTGTCGAAAGCAGCCGTTAAATCTGTGTAGATCCCGTTCGTTTGGCATCGAGCAATCATACTATCAGTGATGTATGACGTTAGGCACAATAGGTTTGTTGTTGTGGAACGCCCAGTTGAAAACACGTACTGATCGGCACTCAAAAACTGCTTACAATGTGCCAAAAGAGAGTTCCTTACGATCAGTTCAAATAGCTTCGATACGGTGCTTAACGATGTGAATCCACTGTAGTCATTCACTTCCCACTTGCTTCCTTTTTTAAATACCGGAAACATATCTGCCGTTTTCCAGCAAAAAGGAAATATGCCACAAGAAAGAGACAGCTGGAATATCTGAGGAATGAATCCAGAAGATAGGCCATATTCTGTTTAAGATTACTCGCGGCAGCGTTAACCTTCAAACGATCGTCTTCAAACACACTAGCAAATTTTGCCGAGAACAGATCGCAAATTAAATTAGTTAGTAAATACATTGACAAGACAGGAATACTTTGGTATACAAATAACTACAAAAGCTTATAGATGAAACAATGAAAAAGATTATTCAATGAGTGAGATATAATTAAAATTTGATAAACATGAATTAAGTTGTAAGTTTAAAATGAAATAAATTATTCGATGCATAAATAATGAAATTCACGGTTCTATTAGCAAACAAAAATCTTGAAAATTAATTAAGAACTAGAAAATTTTCAAAGTAGGTACAAACATTCAAAAAAAAATTACCATAAAATAATTTAGTAAAAATATAAACAAGACAAGTTTGAAAAAAAAAAATTAATGTTTATCTTGGAAATAGATCTTTAATAAAAAAAAATTAATTGCTTATGTAAATAGAGGAAAAACGAATAAATAGAAATATAAATCAAAAACTCAAAGAACAAATCAATGAATGGATTGATAAATAAAACAACTGTTGAAGGAAACAATGAAAAATATCCAAAATGTGATTGAATACTTTAACAAGAGAAAGAATAATATTGAATCAACTATTAAAACAAATATGAGGAAATTGATAGAATTTTTTTAAATATTTTTTAATATGATAACGCTAAGAACTATCAAAAATTAATTGAGGAATAGTTGAAGAGTAAAATAAATTAACTGATATGAGGGAATTTTTTTAAGCTTCTTAATAGTTAAGTGAATGAATAGAGATATCAATAATTAGAAAATTTAAAGCAAAATTACAATACAGCAATTTTATACATAAAATTTCATGGATCTTTAAATTAATAAATCTATGTGTGATATATTAAAAATAATTCTTAAAATATAAATATGAATATAAAAAAATCATGGAGCAATAAAAATATCTAGGTTTTAAAATGAATTATTTTTAAAACAAATAGAAAAATAATTAGGAAAATGAATAAATAATAACACAAATTTATCATTAAACTTATAGAAATTGATATATGTATAAGTAAATTAGTAACTAAATAAATTTTCAAATACATAAATTCGATAGTTTATCAAATAAATTAAATAATAAATGAAAGTTAGAATAAAAACTACAAGGTTCAGCCCAATGGGGTTGTACGCAAAGATAAAGTAGGACTAAGTAAAGGGCGATCACGAAATTATTGCGACACCGAAAATGTCATGCCAATTTTCTTATAATGTTTAGAATCAAACCAAAATTTTAGGGTAGTTTTATACATATATTTACTTCAAAAATCAAAAAGAAAAGTTAATCGATGGAGCCTTGAGTGTAAAATTGAACGCATTTTCGCTTGATGCCCTCCATCAAAGTCTTTACAGTGTCATCCGGTACCAGTTTCTCAGTTTTTTTTTCCATTTTCTTAACATGTCCTTCTCGTCTTTGACTGTCTTCTTGCTCTTCCGAAGTTCCCGCTTCATCATTGCCCAGTACTGCTCCACCGGGCGCAGCTCCGGACAGTTTGGCGGATTCATGTCCTTTGGAACAAAATGGACAGAATTGGCCTCATACCACTCCAGGACACTTTTAGAATAGTGGCATGATGCCAAATCTGGCCAAAATAGCGGAGCTTCGTCGTGCTGCTACAAGAACGGCAAAAGGCGCTTCTCGAGGCACTCAGATTTGTAGATCTCGCCATTTACTGTGCCCTTTGTCACGAAAGGCTCACTCCTCAGTCCGCAAGAGCAGATGGCCTGCCAAATGAGATATTTGGAGGCGAACTTCGACATTTTCTTCTTCTTAAATTTGTCGTCCACATAGAACTTGCTCTTGCCGGTGAAAAACTCCAACCCCGGAATTTGCTTAAAATCGGCTTTTATATACGTTTCGTCGTCCATCACACAGCAGCCATATTTTGTCAGCATCTTCTCGTAGAGCTTCCGTGCCCGAGTTTTAGCCGTCGATTGTTGCCGCTCATCGCGGTTTGGGAAGTTCTGTGCCTTGTATGTATGTAGTCCAGCTCTCTTCTTTGCATTCTGGACGTAGCTCTGCGACATGCCGATCTTTTTAGCCAAATCACGGCTTGAGACGTTGGGATTTGCTTTAATCATCCGCTTCACCTTTCCCTCCGTCTTTTTGTTCTCCGGTCCCGGTTTTCTTCCAGCTCCTTTGCCGTGGTCCAACGTCAACCGCTCCTGAAACCGCTTCAACACTCTGGAGACGGTTGAATGGTGAATGTTCAACATTTTTCCCAACTGACGGTGCGACAGGTCAGGAAATTCCAGGTGTTTGGAAAGAATTTGTTCTCTCGACTCGCGTTGGTTCACCTCCATTTTCGTTGAATCGAAAAACACGACTTCGAGTTTAACAGCATGTAAACAATACACATCAATGAGAAAGTGTGCAAAATTTGGTTGATTTTTACCCAATGGTAAAAAAGTTATGCCCTGTTGAATGTGTCGCAATAATTTCGTGTTCGCCCTTTAGCAATGTGCAATCGAATTCGCTTCCAGTCGCCTAATTGTTTAAAGGGGTTTCGAAATTGGTTTCGCTCAAAAATTAACTGCAATACACTTAACAGGTTACCCTCATAAACATGTAATATACAAGAACGATATTACAGATGGTTTAACCAACAATCAATATGCAATTAGCGATTTGAAATTGATTCACTGTTGTAGAACCCCTTGGTCCAAAGTACACCTTGTAGCCAACACCTTGCTATACATATTTGCGCCTTTGTTTCGATTTGCTGTGATATTTTGACAGAATATTTGAGAGTGTGTTCGTGTGAGTTCATTATTAGGGGCGTATTATTAAACTTGGGACCGAGCTTGCGAACGATGTTCTAATACTGACTGAGCCAAGAAAAAAATCGTATTTGTTCGGGACCTACTGGTCTTAGAGTTAGTCTATTTTTTAACCGTACCGGTTACAGTTGGGATGATAACCCGAATTGGTGGTTAGGTGTTTTTTTTTCTTCTTATGGTAATTGTTTATGCGGGTAGACATTTTGAACATTTTTACCCAAGAGACTGGCTTCATCCACCACCAATTGCATACGATTTCTTCTAGGCCTAGTGTGTACACCACTGCAAAATGTGCAAATGTCGAAAACACTATTGCTTTGACATACGATATTTTTCGCAACCGCCCATTTCGACCAACTCTCTTTTCCAGTTATTTTGAAGGCCTTGAAAGGGGCCGGGGAATAGCTTCACTTGATCACTTTTTCTAAAAAATAAAATAAAAAACTGAAACACTTTTTTAAACTATCACTAGTAAACGCGAGCAAATTCCGTTAAAATTACTAGTGATAGTTTAAAAAAGTGTTTCAGTTTTTTTATTTTTTTTAGAAAGAGTGATCAAGTGAAGAGTTAATTTAAATTTTCCTAGTCTTTCAATTAAAATCGTTCTACTAACCGCTCGCAAAAGTGTTTTTTAAAAAAGTGTTTTTAAAAAAGTGAAGAAAAAAACCATGAATCAAGTTATTCATAAATAAAAGAGTACAAAGATTGAAAAGTCCGTAGGCTAATAAAAATATTGGTGTTTGAATAAAAAATAGAAAAATAAGATTGATTAACGTGTCATTAAATTCATCTTCCAATTAAATATCACATTTATAATTCGATAAATAAATCAATAAATAATTCAACACATAAACTGATAAACCAATTAAAAATATTTAATTGAATAATAAATGCACACGTAAATAATGATAAAAAAAATATGAATTTATTTATTAATTATATAACCTAAAACATAAATCAAATATTACATCAATTCAAAAATAAATATTGATATTAATTATTGTTTTGAATTGAGATTAATTATCAAATTTTAAATTAAATAAATGAATGCAAAATATTATGAATATATCAATACATAAATAAATAAATTTACAAATAAGAAAACCATAGTTCTAAAAAAAAATACTTCAATTAATTAATAAATATAACCATCTATTAATACATCCAAACAAAATAAATAATTAATCAAATAAATATCTATAATTAATTGTATATTGGTTAGTTTCGTTTGGTTCGGTTTTGTTATCATTACTTATCGTGTCATCATGTAATTTTTCTTAATATGTTGCTCTTATGTACAGTATCCAGTGGGTTTTAATCCATAACTGTTAATTTCAATTTAGTATTAGGCAAGAAAAATATGTTATTTTTTCAGCACGAACAGTGCGAAGTGTCCCAGCTTAACTGCAACAAATTTTTAAGTATGAAGCAAAAATTCTAGAAATCACCTAGTTAAGATTAAATGCACAAGTTTTAGTAACAATATGGAATTTTCACGCACTGTAAATGTTCTGCCAATTTCTTCAGTACCTAACTGACGTTCCGACTGTATCTTCTACAAGGTAAGTTAATCTAGGTACGAACCATAGTTGTAGTCGTATGTGAGGAGCAAAGAATCGAGAAGTTGCGACATGCTGCTATTGATGCACTTTTTTTTAAATTTAAGCCTCATTTTTTAGTGCATCACTTCAGATTTCCAAATCCACGCTTCGCTCTATTCCTTTCGCTTTTTCTACACTTCCTCAAAACTGTTCATTATCCTCATCAAAGACAAACATCAAACGCTACATTACATTTGCAGAAAAATCTCGAGTGGATACCTCTTCCGTACATTTTCCCAACCCCCTTCTCGCTCGTTCTTCTAATAGCCCGTCGTTGTTTTCATTTCTACCCAACGCGTCGATTGCTACTTCTGTTCCATGTTTTGTTTGCTACGCCACTTGGAGAAATTACAAATTTGTCAATTACAGGCGATGTTTGGAAGTACGGACGGAGCTGCTAAATATACATCTCACGCCCTCTTCCTCCCATTCTTCTGAGAGCACGAAGGGTACGCCAAAAGATACGCTTTTTAGCCACTAATTGAGAGTGGTTTGGTTTTTCAGACAGTCCTAACATGATTTTAATTATAAACATCATTCTCACCACCCTTTTTTCGCGCCGGATGGGCGTTTTTGCATCCCAAAAGGGACACGGATTGAGGCTGGAGGTGATTTTCAAGTGGCACTCCGGCCGTCGGAAAGGATGCTGGGTGTGTGCAACTTGAAAGGCTTCCAGCGCCAATTTGGACGATCGCTTTGAGCTTGAATTGAGTTGTTGAAACATTCCCAAAGATTTGATGTGCCATCGAAACAGGCTACCTTCCCCAAACGTAAATGAAAGTGAGTGAGTAACAAGTATTTATAACAAGAAAAAATGTCATTTATTAATGAAACCCATTTTCCCCTTTCCGACGCCAACGAACCGAAATTTATTTGAACTCCAGTTGGGTCGGTTTATTTACGCAAAAGAGGGCACTCGAACTTTGTTGATTTTACATTAGGTATTCTCTTTGACGAATTCCTGTGGCCCGCGGAGGAAAAATTGACATCTGTTTTTCCGTCAACGGATGAGCATTTTCTCACTCCCCGTGCTGTGAGTTTATCCGGTGTCATAATTTAACGGTGAAAAAAGGGTTTTCCCGACACGGTACTGGCCGTGTTTATCTTAAGTGCCGCTCGTTTTGAATAGTTTTGAAAAATTATTAGCTTTAGGTATTGTTTCAGAACCGCATCGCTTGGTGGTTGGTGAGTTTGTTCTTTGTTTTACTCCTCGAAGCAGCCATGCCCGAGTGAAGTGAAATTCATTTTTTCCGGGCGGTGAAAAATCACCACCAATTTGGATGATAAAGCGCATTTTCATGTTTTTCCTTTTCGCACTGTCAGGGACGTTGGATTTTTTCCTTTACTCTGATGCTAGGAGGGGACCAGCCAGCTACCACTTCACATATATTTATGATTATGAGATATATTTTATTTCGCCAGCACAACCTGTTAATATATTTATCCATTTATTATCATTTCTATTATGGGTTCGTATGCCGGAGAAATTTGCGAGACACTTGCCACTGGAGGACTCGTTTCGGTGGCAGTTGGAGAGCATCATCCTTTCTGCCGATCGTCGTTCCTAGATAAATAGAAATAAATTATGTTTGCTTCGAAAAAAGTCGAGAACTGATGAAACTCTGCAATTTTTCAACGTATGCCACTGACGCAAGACGCACGAGTATAGATGATGATGATGGCTTTTAAAATGGCAAACATTGTCCTGGCCAAATAAAAAGGATGATAAAAAATTAAATTATTGACGAACGTTAGTCCTAAGTGGATGGGACTATCCATCAAACGAGTGGCTTCTGTTTTTCTTCAGGATTTAGGAGGAAGCTTTGGATGCTGGTGGATCGGTGGCACAACTGTTGAAAAATATCTTCCGATTAGTCCCCTTGGAACAGTTAGTGTAGTCTATATATTTTTCCCCATGGAATGTTTTCTGTTCATCAATATCGATTGAACGCAATACAAATATTTGTTCTTCAAATTTATATGATAATTTAACCTCCTTTGCCATTCATAATTTGGAAAAAAGGGTTTATCTTACAAAATTATACACCTTGAAGTAATGTTTTACCGGATATTCTTTTGAAATCTCCTAAGGATGTGAAGTGAAGAATTTTGTGCATTCAATAATTGTACTCAGAGATATCTCGAGTACCTTTTCAAACAGACGTATTTAATTTTTTAAACAATGAGGGGAAGTGAGATTCAAACGTTAATTTCTCAAGTTTGCATGAAAGTGCTATTGGTTTCTTCCCCTCATTGTTTACAAAAATCAGATACGTCTGTTTGAAAAAGTACTCGAGATACAGTAAATTTCCAAACATCTCAGAAGAAGTCAGGAGGCCGGGACCTCATTGCTCTTTTGGCCAATTTAAATTCAGAAATCTATTAAACATTTAAATTTAATTAATTTAGTCATGTTAGGATGAAATCACACATTCCAAGAAACATTGCCAAAACCATTCAGCCTTATTAAGTTTTATGAAAGTTTTAAGAAAGCCACTAGATATCAATTTAGTTTTATTATGGCACCAAGAGGTGCCAATAGGTTTCAATGAAAATCATTGGCACCAGAGTTGCAAATTGTTGAATTTCTATTTTGAAAATCACTTCGAAATACATTTCAGTGCAAAAATGTTCACTTGTATTCAGTTCCTTGTTTTTTGATGTACCTCACTGCAAGTTGACGTATCCTCGAAATTCTTATTTGTGATTTGTTTTGTTGTTATTATTTTCATTCAGTATGCTTGGGTTCTTGCTGTTCATCCAAAATTGTCAGTATTAGCTCTCTCTTTTACCCATTCTCTAAAAAGAATAATCAGATCATCTTGAAACCAGTGAATACGAATTTTAAAAAACTCACAGTCATTTAGGCACATTGATTTTTTTCACCAGTTTCGGCGTGGCCAGGTGCGCAGAGAGAAGCGGGTGTACGACACTGAACATTTTTGGCGAAATGTTAAGTGGAAGTGGATAGGCTTATGTCGGTTACTCTTCCCACGCTATGTGCAAATGTTCTATGCTATTGATTTTTTTCACCAGTTTCGAAAGTGCTGTCCTAATTCTTTGAATCCGTGTTAGACTAATTATTAATCCTATATTACTCATCCTTGCTCTGCTCCATCATCACCTTACAATGGCCTCGAAAAGTGAACAAAACAACAACGTAAATGAACGCTCGCCGATATAGCGTCCACGTTTTTCTTGAGGGATGGAGCAACATCTTTCTGCAACATCGATCCCGAAGGGTAGCTGCAACTACGTTTAAGTCAGGTTCGACGTGGGAAATTTCACCCGTCAGTGCCGACTTCGACACGACGAGCTGGAGAACGCAAATGACCTGTAGAAAGACTTCGATCCAACGGCAAAGAAGCCCAGAACCATTAGAGTGCGGCTTTGGAATCATTTTAAAAAATTCACTGCCTAAATATTGAGTGGTATGAATGAACTTTTCATTCCCTGTGTTATGGCAAGATGAACTTGAATTATTTTCTTGTTCATTGTCATTGAATCGAAAAACGAATGAGTGTGGAACGATTGCGTGGAATGGCAAGTGCAGAAGAAGATAATGCTAAACTCATAACCGAAATAGTTGTTCAGGTGTGTGTGTGTGTGTGTGTGTGTGTGTGTGTGTGTGTGTGTGTGTGTGTGTGTGTGTGTGTGTGTGTGTGTGTGTGTGTGTGTGTGTGTGTGTGTGTGTGTGTGTGTGTGTGTGTGTGTGTGTGTGTGTGTGTGTGTGTGTGTGTGTGTGTGTGTGTGTGTGTGTGTGTGTTATACGAACTGTTGTATTTTACGACAAACATTTTTAGCCCGGGTTTTGGAAGGTGAATACACAGGCAAATATTTTCACAACATCCTTTTTGAATGGAACAGCACGAATACAATTAGTACGTCGCGTACAGACGTTCGAGAAGAAATTTAACCTGAAAAATCAGAACAACTGTGCTACGAAACAAAAAACGAAAGGGTGAGTTATGTCAGTGACCTAACTGCAGTTGGCTGTTGTTGATGTGAAAAAATTGATGTCATTGAATTCATAATTTTCTACTATACTTTATTCAGTCTAAAGAACAATGAAACCCTATGCTATTAATGTGAAAATCTATAGAAACTGCAGTTTGGGTCGAGTAAACTGTTAATAATATTTTGTTTGTTGAATGTCCAATGTGCTTGTAAGTGTTAAATGGATCCTGTGTTTAAATTTACATTGAACAAAGAGCGAATTACAACGAACAACCTATCCTAACACCCAGTGGGACAGTATGGACATTTTCTTTGTGCAAAAAGTTCCACTGACTGGAGCAGGAATCGAACCATCACTTCATGGCAATGAACGACGGGTGACGCCGCTAACCACTTGACTTACAATTTTCTCCGGGACGCGGCTTTTTAAGCACCGGCATGTTGAACCGGTGCGTGGTAATAAAAATTTCGATTAACTCAAGAGAAATTTCATTCAAACATACCTTTTAGTCGGTAAATCGATTCGATCTTCCTGAAAAGGACGGATTTTAGTTGTTTACAGAGGGAACATGGTTCACGATTGAAATTTTCTTCTCAGCCTTCTTGGGCTGCAGAACGTTTGGCAGGACACCACTATGTGAAAGTCACACCGAAGAAAAGTTTGTTCAGCTTCTCGTCGTTGCGGATGGCTAGCTGCAAGTGACGTGGGATGATTGTGGTCTTCTTATTATCACACTCCAGTTGCTTGGTGGTAGAATGTGCTGCAGCTAGGAGCTGATATGTATCACTGATAGCTGCACGCCACTTCAATTTATCTTTATTTCTTATTTCGTGTTTATACATATCTTATTTTGCAAGTGATGTACAGTTTAATGTTTTCAACCTTTAACTTTGTTTCCATCGATGATGATTGTTTGTTTTTCAGGTGACCTTGTGTGTTTTTCGATTTGCACGGCAATTTAGTTTTAATTTGATAACCTACTTAACCTAATAATTTGATAATTTAGTACTATTCTGCAATCGCTCGGATGAGCGGGCTCTCAGAGTGACGGCAATTATCCATGAATGCATCGATAGATTCTTCGATGCGGTCTTTTACTGTCTTGAATTCAGCGGCACGATGGAGCTCGCTGGTTCTCGTTCTGGGCGCGGCGTCGAGTATCAGGCGTAATAGCCGATTTTGGATGATTTGTAGCTTCTGGATGTGGGTTTCTGCACAAGTTCCCCACACCGGCATGGCGTAGTTCATCACCGGGGCGATAATTGTTTTTAAGACGGCCAGTTTGTTCCGCTGCGATAGCCGGGACCTTCGGTTTATTAAAGGATACAATGCTCTGAGCAGTCCGATGCATTTGTTCCGCAGTTTGTCGGTGTGAGCACGGTAGTTCCGTTTGTTGTCGATGGTGATTCCAAGATATTTGACTTCATTCATCCAATCGACGGGGCATCCGTTTACCCGAGTGAAGCAGTCGGGTGGAGGTAGAAGTTTCGGTGCAGGTCGGTGTCGAAACAGAATAGCTTGACTTTTGCCTTCGTTCACTTTAATTTTCCAGCTACTGAGGTACGTCACTTAAGCGGTTACGCCTTGTTGCAACCGGGACCGGTAGTTTGTTGGCATTCGACCGTTGGCCATTATTGCACTGTCGTCCGCGTACTGTGCCAGTTTGCAGCCAGCTGGAAGCTGGGGTACGTCTGAGGTGTACAGATTGTACAGGATGGGGCCCAGGAAGGCTACCTTGGGGCATACCGGCTGGGATCGATTTGAGAGCAGACGATGCTCCTGCAAGCGATACTCTAAAGGAACGGTTCGTTAGATAGCTCCTTACCATCCTCGTCAGGTAGCTCGGGAAGTTCGCCTGTACCAGTTTGTGGATCCAACCGTCGTGCCACACGTTGTCAAAAGCCTTCTCCACATCCAGAAGGACCATGGCCGTGTTGGTTGATAGCGACTTGTTGCGGTGTATAATATTTTCCACTCGGACCAGTTGGTGGACGGTAGAGTGTCCCTGCCTAAAACCGAATTGCTCTGGTGGTATGACGTGGTTCTCTTCAACGTGCAACATCAGTCGCTGCAGGATGAGCCGCTCGAAAATTTTGCTGACAGCCGTAAGCAAAGTGATAGGCCTGTAGCTTGTAGGGGTAGTTGGATCCTTTCCAGGCTTCAGGATAGGGACAACATTCCCTGTCTTCCACCTCGTTGGAAAATGGTCCAGCTGGAAATACCTGTTGAAAAGTACCGCCAAGAAGCGGAATGCTTTGCCGGAGAGTTTCTTCAGCACCAGGTTGAAAATGCCATCGTTTCCCGGGGCCTTCATGTTTTTCCCGCACGTCACTGCTGCACGAACTTCGTTTTCCGTCACTTGGCCGACGAAAGGTTCAATATCGATTTGCTCCACGAGCTGGCGATTGGTTCGCTGAACAGCAGCTTCATGGGGACTCACCATGTTGGCACCGAGGTTGTGAGCCTCAACGAGTTTGTTGGCGAGTGCGTTGGCCTTCTCCAACGGGGATAACAGAATGTCCCCAGTGTCGTCCTTTAGTGGCGGGATTACTTTCGGCTTCTGTTTTAAAACTTTTGCCACCTTCCAGAATGGCCTTGAGTGGTCGCTCATTTGGGCGATGTTGTTGGAGAACTGGTGATTCCTTATGGCCTTCATACGATCCCCAATTTGATGGCTGAGAATGTAGAGCTCCTCTTTTTTAAGCAGGCATCCGGTTCGTTGGAACTGTCGGCGAACGGTGTTCCGTTGTTGGATTAATTGACGAGTGTAGCGGTCAATACTGGTGTACTGCTTTCTCACCGGTACCCATCGGATACAGGCTTTCTCTGCGGCGTGGATAGTGTCCTCGAATATACTCAGTTGGTTTTCGATGGCTTCGACTGATGGAACGTCCGGGTTGTCGGGAAGACGAGAGTTCACCAGGCGACTGAAAGCTACCCAGTTGACTCGGTGGTAATCCCAATGAAGGCATGGACTACCATGGTGGTGTTCCAATAAGGGCATTTTTTGGCACCACAACCCCCCAACTGCCCCACCTTTTGGTGGTTGGTGGGATGCTGCCGGTTCTTCTGCAAAATTTCATTTACTAAGAGTTCTTGGAGGAAATCCCGCATCACATGAAGGCTTTTTCACATTACTCACCCAAGTGGAGGCTTGCATGAATTCGAGACCAATAACGTCACTCTCGGATGATCCGCTCGACCTTGAGCCTCTAACACCGGCTCATTTCCTAACTGGAGGATCTCTCTTGCCCTGCCGGATCCAGATCTCTGCGATATCCAATTAAATCGTTTGTAGCGGTTTCAGCTGGTACAGCGGCAGGTTCAAGATTTTTGGAAACGATGGCGTCGTGAGTATTTATCTCAGCTTCAAGCTCGTTCTAAAAATTGGCAGCCAGCAGTTGATGTTCAAGTTGGAAGACTGGTTGTTATTGTTGAACCGAATCAATCACCTACACAATGGAAGATGGGTTGGATTCAGGAATTGCACACGGGTGAAGATGGTGTCGCTAGAGTGGTGACAGTGCAAACGATAACTGGAAATTTGAAACGACCGGTAGCAAAATTATGTTTGCTGCCAATGCAGGCTTAGGATGATTCGTGATGATTTTAGATTCTGTCCAGTGCATCGAGTGGGAGTTTTCTTTTGTTTTACAGAAGTTTCCTGGCATGGGTGAGGATGTTTTAATAACAACTAAATCGTACTGACTGATTGAGCTACTTGTAGCACCTATCGTCGTGGTAGTGCAACGTTTCGTTCTCCCGGGCTCTCGGATTACACACCACTACCAAGCGATAGATAGTCATCTGGAACGAGATCTGCAATACTAATTAAGGAGTGTAAACAAAACCACCGTCGCGATCGATCACTTGGGGCGAACCCTGTGTAAACTTACTTTTAAATTGTGGTTAGATTTAAGAAAATAAATGTAGTTTGTTCAAATAAAGTGTGTAGTGGCGTAATGAAGTCAATAAATGTGTTGTGATTAAGGAAGTGCTGGTTTTTTAATTGTGCCCACAAGAAGGACTGTAAGAACTTGGTCGGAACAAAAGGATCAAGTGGAGGTCAATAGAACTTTGGTCTCCGACAATTATATTGCGTTTGTTTTCAACCACGAAAGCTTCCACGGCAAAATCAAATGGGAGCTTTGCTGTTTGAAACTTTTCGTTGGTATTCGTGAAGCCAATCGTCGAGAGCCTAATGTACTACATATTATTCAGAACATATCAGCCTGGTTTTTACGCCAAACTATGAGAGTAAACGTCCAGTAATATGCCCGTTTATTCGCATAAGTTGGCGTACGCGTTTTAAAGATGATAAAAAAAAATGAAACTATTCCAAATATCTTGCTGGCCCACTTTTATTAGTAAAACTTCATCAAATGGACAGAACATTTGTCCAAAATTGTTGGTATACATTGCATTTCAGCTTAAACCCGAAAAAACGCGTTCTCTCAACAATCATGCCGATGGTGGTGACGTCAACGATGCATCCCAGGGCAGAACAGCTCCAATCAACCATAAATCCATAAATTTTACTGTTGTTTTCTGAATCAAATGCTATCGCATAGAACTTTGCCTAGAAAGTAAATGTGACGTTGAGAATAAGCACACGCTCATATTAATGCTTGAAAGCCTAAAAAAAAACCACCAACAACTACTAGTGACAACTTGCTAATTGCATCCCAAGTGTGCCAACAAAACGGTTTCACATTACTTCCACCAGTAGAACTCTGGGTGATTTTATAAACCAATGCACTTCAGGAAAACCCCTTTTCCCGCACGCAACCTGAGTCCAAGCCTAGGCACACTTACCGCAATCCGATCCCACCGGGGTTCCCACCCTTCCGGAAGCACCAACTTCCGCAACCGAATCAACCACCAAACCGGCCAATGTCCGGAAAAAGACCTATCCACTTAACCCAAAACATGCACCGCCGCCGTCGTCGGTCGTCCGTCCTTCCGAGCATTGTCCACGGAGGAAACTCATTTTCACACACGCACAATGTGTCCAAAAAAATAAAATCGGTATCAGATTACCACCATCATCATTGTGTTTTGTGTACAAAACCGAACCCTCATCGATTCGTTTGACGAAAAAAAGTGAGCAGTTTAGGAAAAGTTCATTAAAAATAAATTATCATTTTTCCGGCCGTCGTTCGGTGTCGGACATTGTAGCCGGATTTGACCGTTGGCGTCTGGTTGCATTGTTCGAACCATCAGAAATGGAAAAAAAATCTGATTGATAAAAAACGAGGTCGGATTGGAAATTTCCTAGAAAAATGAAATGGCACCCTTCCGTGATTTATTGTTTGCGTTGGACAAATCACGTGGCCATTGTGAAGTGAGAATTGAAAAGAAATCTTTTGGTCGGTGAAGGATTTGGACACAACCGAACTTTCTCAAAACAAATAACTGGAATTGAAACTGAAATTCTGAAAATTTATGGCGAAGATTTATAGCTTCACATAGCGTGAAATTACAAATAAATGGTAATGATATTCAAAGCAGTCCGGTGAATTTATTGGTCATCTAATAATTTTCCAGCTATTCGACCCTAATCGAGTGTCTTGATCTGTCACCGAAAAAAAGCGACGCAATTCACCATCCATCAAATTTATTGGTTCCACGCATTATCTCGGTCCGTTGCAATTACCCATCCGCGTAAAAAAATAAAATAACAGGACCACAGCCAGGAGCGAACTCAATCTAGTTATTTACGATAATGTCCGTTTTATTGTTATTCAGCGCTCACAAATTGCAACACTGACTGACACTGAAACGCACTGAAACAGTGTCATATTTTGTTCTGTTGCTCATTTGAAATTCAAAACCGCCGCTGGCCGACCAGGGCCGAGTGTGTCCTTTTCTATTTTCCCTCCCATAAAAAAAAAATACGCACATTCACACCGCCGTCGACGGAAACGGTAAACCGATCTTCCGAAAAACCTCAATACAATTAATTTTCACGGTCTCTTACACTCTCTTCGCACCTTAATTCGGAGACCCATGTCCCTCTCTTCCGTCCAAAAAAACAAAATAAATAGGAACTAGGAACCGCAATTCATCACTTCCACTTGGAGCACCCTTTCGGGCTTTCTTAATGGTCTTCGGGTCGAGGGAAAAAAAGGAGCAACCTCTAAAACAATTAACTACATGTTGATTACAATGTTAACATGTTAATTACGACCGACTTAGGCTGCAATGATCACGTCGAAAAAGCGAGTGACGATGAGAAGCGGAAATAAATTTCACGTTTTTCCACGGCTGTGCGCCGCTCCCAATGACCGCGAGGGGTAGCAGAGGCCTCTGCCCGGTTTCGTTCGCCAGCCAGCCAGCCGAGGCCAATAAATTACCAAACTTCTATGCAAATGAGGTTGGTTTATTTCTTTTAATTACTGGAAATCCCGGGACCGGACCGCAAACCAGGATCGGACCACGGCTCGTTCGGAAGGGAACGTCGGGACAAAGTAAGATGTCCTTTTCCCATTGCGTGAGGATGCACGATGGTAGGGAAATTGAAATCTTATTTTGATTTAATGTTATGGGATATTTCTGATCCTGGAGGGAAGTTTGGTTGGCGAGGGGTGTTCTGCTATTGTTTAGAAGAGATAAAGAGTTCTAATAGGAGCTAAAAGGAGTCGGTAATAGATTCCTTTAGTTTAGAGTTTGCAAGGGTTTTTTTTCATAAGCACAAGTTCTATTCAACGCTTTCAAATGATCATGGAGGCAAGAAAAAATGGTATTTACAATGATGAATCTCACGAGGATTTGCAAAATATGGTAGGAAACGACTTAATAAGGGTCGACTATTTTTAGTAGATGAGATTTACCTTGTGATCAAAAAGTTCCGGTAATTTTCAATTTAAAAAGGCCGCCTTTATTTTTTCGGTAAAATCTTTTTAGTGTAAGATGGCAACACTAGTTCTGATATTCTGTCAAAGTGTGAGAGCAAATTATCCATTAGTTTTGTTTTGACAACTGCTTTTGTTAGTCGAAAAATAGACGCTCGGCGATTTTTACCATGGATAAAAAATTGGAACAACGCGTTTGTGTGAAATTTTGTGTTGCAAACGGATTTTCTGCAGCGGAAACGCTCAGAATGTTGCAAAAAGCCTTTGGTGAGGACTCTATGTCACAAAATCGTACATTTGTTTGGCACAAAGACTTTAAAGAAGGCCGTGAAAGCGTGAGTGACATGCCGCGTTCTGGACGACCATCGACCTCAACTACCGATGAAAACATCGCTTCCGTGAAGAATTTAGTTATGGAAAACCGCTCAATTAGCATTCGGGAGATAGCTGCACTCCTTGATATCTCATTTGGATCGACCGAACACATTTTGACGGAAATTCTGGGCATGAAACGCATTGAAGCACGACTTGTTCCAAAAGAGCTGAATTTTTTGCAAAAACAGCATCGAGTTGAGGTCGCTAAACAGATGATTGCGAACGCAGATAGCGATCCCACATTCATGGAACGCATCATAACTGGTGATGAAACGTGGGTATATGAATTTGATATGCTCACAAGTCAACAATCGTCCGAATGGCGCTCAGAGGTAGGCGTTTTGAATCGATTGATGCGATAAAAAAGAATTCGCTGGAAGAACTGAAAGCCATACATTCATCGGCCTATAAAAAATGTATGGATGATTGGATAAAGCGCTGGCATATGTGTGTTGCCTCTAATTGCGAGTACTTTGAAGGCGATAATAAAGATATCAATTAAAAATTGAAATAAATGCGTTTTTTTTCAAATTACCGGAACTTTTTGATCACAAGGTAATTGTAACCGTTCACTTCTAAATTAAGAGGTTTTCTGTCTAAACGCAGTGGCTTAAGCGCCACTCTCAGTTTCGAGAGACCAGTGCACATTGAGCCAGAATGAAAAAATAGCAGGAATAAATTATGTTCACCATGAAGAGGCAACTTTAGACTGTTTTTGGCAAAGCTGCAGCTTATAAAGGGTGTTCCTATCAAAATTTGGTCAAACAGTAATGTGTGTGAGTAGATCAAAGTTTTTATTGATTAGTCAAATTATTTTTCTTTTTCAAGTTCACTTCATACAGAATACAGGAGAAATATTCAGCTAAGATTCCTTTTAACCGAATGCAAATTGCCGGGTCTTTCGTTTAACACCTGCCATATGATTTTGTACAGTCTCCTTGTCCACTTTATTCGCCCCAGAACGCCAGTTTGCCTTGAACTGTTTCTCGCTCACAACAGCTTTTTGAGCCTTCTTAAGGTTCCGCTTGACGATGTCTCAATATTGTTCGATTGGGCGGAGCTCTGGCGTATTGGGAGGGCTCTTGTCCTTGGGCACCACTCGAACGTTGTTGGCAGCATACCACTCCATGGCATTTTTTCCGTAATGGCAAGATGCCAAATCCGGCCAAAATAGAACGGAACAATTGTGTCACTTCAGGAAAGGCAGTAGACGTTTTTGTAGGCACTTGCTCAGATAAATTTCCTGGTTGACGGTTCCGGTCGCAATGTAAACGTTGCTCTTCAAGCCACAGGTACAGATGGCCTGCCACACCAGATATTTCTTCGTGAACTTTGACAGTTTAATGTGCTTGAAAATATCTGCCACCTTTTCCCGTCCGATTGTCGTGTCAAATTCCTGTCCAGGAAGCTGTTTAAAGTCTGCCTTGACGCAAGTTTCATCGTCCTGTACCACGCAATCAAACTTCGTTGGCATAGTCGTGTACAACTTTCGCGATCGTGCTTTGGCCGACGTGTTTTGTTTATCGTCGCGATTTGGAGTCACCACTTTCTTGTAAGTCGACAGTCCAGCTCGTTTTTTAGCTCTATCCACGGTTGAAGGCGCCACTTCCAGCTTCTTTGCGACATCTCGGACGGAGAGGTTGGGGTTCCGCTCGAAACAGCGGGCAACTCTTTTTGTCGTCACTGTGGCCTCCGGCTTTCGATTTCCCCCCGATCCAGCTTTCCTGGCTGTCGACAAACGTTCACCGAACACTTTTAATACGTTGGCAACAGTTGATTTAGCCACATTCAACAATTTCGCCAACTTGGCGTGAGAGTTTGGATTTTCGCCATGCACGTGCAAAACTTTGATGCGTTGCTTCTCTTCCTTCGACGACATTTTGATAACTGAAGTACTAATCTCAAAATCAAAATAGAGGCATGATGTTACACGCACACATCTTCAAAATGAGGGGTGTGCAAATTTTTTTAATGCACGATGAGAGAAAATGAGTCAAGTTTAAGTCGACCAAATTTTGATCGAAACACCCTTTAGCTACAGTGTGCACAAAAAGTGTATCCACCCCCCAAACGGATACTACGTTTCAGGTGTGTGTGTAACAGAGTTTAAGAGTGTATTCTGCAACTTTCTCGAATGCTTCGTGCTCAAAATTTTAGTTTCGTGTTCAAAATTGGAAGTTATTTGTTGCAAAATGCCCAAAAGCATCCAAAATTTGATAATTGAACATCACAAAAATGGCAACAGCTACCGTGATATTGCCGATATTGTCCAGCTTCACAAAGATACGGTCGCTATGATTATGCAGATGTATCAAAAAACGTGGCTCTATCTCACCAGCTTAGCGATCGGGGCGTCCTTCAAGGACAACTCTCTGAATTGACAGAACTATTATGAAGAAGGCGGAGCTGGAAAAATTGCGAAACAGATTGAAAGCAAGTTTTCCAGTCAACTCACATCACAATCGTCTTCATAAAAAAGGTCTTAAGGGCAGAGTAGCACTGAAGAAGTCATGGTTGTCCGGCAAAAATATCAAAAAACGATTGAAGTGGGCCCAGCACCACATTTCATGGTCCAGTGATGACTGGAATAAGTTGATTTGGTCAGATGAGACGAAAGTAATGCTATGATGGAATCACAAGAAAATGGCGGCGAACAGGTGAAAGTTTAAAAAAGGAGTGTTTGCGGCCTACAGTCAAGCATGGCGGGGGTGAGTTACTGTACCAACATTGATTTTTCAACCAGCATGACATTGATTTTTATTCTGCAGGTAGAGTCATGGTGTGGGGATCTATAGCTACATTCGGCGTTGGAGAACTTGAGTTCATTGATGGAATCATGACCAAGGAGGTTTATTTGGACATTTTGAAACGAAAACTATAAGCATCTGCACAAAAGCTAAAGTTGGGGCGCAGATATACGTTCCAACAAGACGGAGATCCGAAACACATCTCAAAGCTGGTTTCGCAGTGGACAGCACAGTCTCCCGACCTTAATCTGATCGAGCATCTCTGGTCAATTTTGAAAATTAAAGTCCAGCAATTGCGGCAGGTACTCTCAACTGAATGGGACAAAATCACCCCGGAAACAACTGCTAAGCTTGTTGAAACGATGCCACGACGATGCCGAGCAGTCATTGAAGCCAAAAGTGGTCACCCGAAGTACTAAAACTATGTGAGCCAGAGGGTGGATATACTTTTTTGCGTTATTTGTTAACATCATGTCTCAAATGCAAGGGAATTTTTTTTTTATTTTGAACTCGCATGAATTGGCTTTGTTTTTTTTCATAAATAATAATAAACTAAACAAGAATAACCCGTGTTTTAATTTTCTGGTAGGTTTTTCGGAAGAAATCTAAACTTTTTTTGCATAACGTTTGCATTTGATAAAATAGCATAGCATAGCATAGCATAAACCAGGTTGCACAATATCTTAGGTGGTACAAGCCCTGAACTGTTCTTAAGAGGGAGACGCACCTTCATCGGTTGCTGTTAGATAGTGATTTGGTAGTAATCCCTACCTCTTAGATAAAGGGTGTGTCGCCTTCCAACAGACCAGAGCTGTTCTGGCCACGCCCTTGCAACTGGTGGGAATAAGGAAGGAATGTTAGTCCGACACTTACTTAAGAGAGATGCGGAGAACTCCACGACCCCTCATATAAGTGTCACGGGAAGGGTGGAGTTGTGTTAGTTGGGAGGGTAAGTTTCAGGATACGCTCAGCAAGCTGTATGACAATCTACATATTTGCATATTTAAGAAGTTAAGTTGGTGATTAGTTTATCCGCTGTTGGTTGTCGCCGTCCGTTACCTAAACATATTGTACGAAAATCTCTTCAAAATCAGCGCTCGTGTTGAACGTTCTTTATAGAATAATGTTGCTCTCCGTCACTCCTGAAACTTTTCCTGATAGTTCCAATGTTAAGAATATACCATTTGTTCTGTCCAGTAGGATGTTATAGTCAATTTAATATTAGATTATGAACAACGTTTGTAAATAATAATTATCAAAACAGTTTCGAATGACGGTTCGTCCGTGGGAGTTTCGGCGTTGAGGTAAAACTATTCGGAGACTCTGAATATGCTTTACAATATCATTTAATTTTTTATATGGCGAAGGAAAACCCGCGGGAGTCAAAATTGTGGAATCTCTTCTCCCGTAGGCACAAAACCTTCTCGTCTTTTCATATGCAATAAAACATACACATAGTTATCATTTGGTGATGTAATAACAGGAGATATAATAGCAGATATTTTAGTGATGAAAGTAATATAAAATAAATAACTAATGTTATGAAAATTAACAGAATTTAAATTAGACTTCAGCAGTAGTTTTCATTCATAGTTTATCATAAGTCGGGCATCAGAGCTTTGTACTGTCTGGAAGAAATTAAAAAAAAACAATAAAAATTTTGATGACATCTCAAATTGCTTTAGCAGTATAAGAATCGTTAGCTTTTGTAGAAAAAAGTATCTCCTTCGTCTATGGTCATCAGGATCAGAAGCAGGCTATGAAGGGTTTATCTGAAATAGAATCTTAATGGTATCTAGTTATCAACGTTATGTTAAGATTAATTTTGGGAATGATTATGAACTTCAACATATTTAATTAATAGGTATAGTAGGATTTGGATGCTTATTGGTGGCTCAAAATATACAGTATTAGACAATAAAATCGCGGAAAACTATAATCCTCTTCTAAAAGGATCAATTTCAGTGATCAGGGTCCCACGACCATATGAGTGTGAATGGAGCTCCCCCCGGATCCCGAACCCATATTGAATCCCAACACATTCCTACACGGGCCGTCCCGATCACGGCTTTTTAAAAGGATATAGCGGTCATTCCATCATAAACCTTCTTCCGTTTTTACCTCGTTAAGACTCAGGACGCCGAATGGTTCAACGATACGGAAGCTCACTCTCCGCCACGATACAGTGATCAAAAACAGTGCAAACAAAGACATTCCTAAACTCAAGACAACAAACCGCCTGCATAAATTCCATCCTGACCAACTTAAAAATGTCCGACACTCAGCCCTCCAAAAGTTCACAATTTATTTCATTTATTTTATAAAGATTAACAAATGGAACAGAGTTTTTGTGGTTATCGCAATTTTATGAATTAATTATTTGAGTGAGAAAAACGGGCGATTCAGTGCAAATCAACATTGACAGTGACAGATGACAGATGACAGAATCGGTGTTTGGCAGGACTCCTCGAACATTACCATTGCATTGACAGAAACCTGTATCCATTGACCAAACGAGAAACATTATGAAACAAACTAATATGCGGCGATAACTAATTATCACGAATTTGGAAATAAAACATCTACAGTGGAAGATCGTCTGCACGCTTGTTTGACTTTAGTATTGGTTTTCAAATACCATCACTCCTTTAGTTACTATAAGTGCTCACAGTTCACTGCCTAAGCCTAATTTCATCTTATTCTACTTAGATTCTTACTCATCATCTGATCCTGATTCAGGTAATTTGTGTAGTTCTTGGATTGTCTTTTCAAGTTCTTCCCTATTGTCAACGATATCATACCATGTTTTCAAATCTCCACATGTTCTGGGCTATGGTGTCTCACCATGTGAAAGCAGGTCGACCGCGTTTTTTGTTAGGCAACCTGTATTCAGCCGCCAATTTTAAGAGGTGATTATCCGGTCTTCGAACAACGTGACCCCAATATCTCAACTGTAGCGTTTTGATCCATTTGGTAATTGATTTAGGTTCACAATTGGAGTTACTACCTATATCGGGTTGGCATAATGCCTTAATCTGTCCGTATATCTGATTTTGGTACCTCCTCAGGGACTTTCTAGATTTTTCATAGTGGGAGCAATAACCGTCTCATACAGAACCGTGCCTATCTTGACTGGTGGTCTCCTCTCCTTTAGAAAATCTAGTATGATTCTTGAGGCAATAACTGCATCCCTGGGGGGTTGGGGGGTGTTTTTTTTCGGGTTTATTGGCTGGGTTTTTGGTACTCCAAGGAAAAAAAAAAAAATTTTTTTTTGGTGAACAAACCTATTTTTATTTTTTTTGGGGGGAGACATTCCCGTAGGTTATTTTTTTTTTATTATTATTTTATCATTATTTCGTTATTATTTAAAATCCTTTTGTTTTTCTATTTTTTAATTGAGCTAGTCAGGGAAACCAAATATACAATAGACTTTTTTTGTACAAACGCTACACTCTACGTACGCAAGATAGTTTAAGGAGAAATCCAGGGAAGTTCTGGAAGTTCGTCAGTACCAAACGAAAGGATCACGGATTACCAGTTGAGATTTTCTTGGGGAATGATTTTGCCAGTTCTGCATTGGATAAGTGCAATCTTTTTGCAGAGCATTTTAAAAGTGCTTTCAACAAATTTTCGACATCACCATCTCAACTAGAAAAGGCGTGATGTCTGTCCTCTGAGTAACGTACAAGCTACTCTCCAACACACCAAATCTGCCATCGACAAACTAAAATATTCCACATCGCCAGGTCATGATGGTATTCCTTCGTGTATATTTAAAAGAGGTTGTGACGTTCTAGTCCACCCTTTGACGCTTCTTTTCAACATGTCATTGCAAGAGTGCAAGTTTCCTTCTGATTGGAAAATTTCCATTATGTTCCCGGTGCATAAAAAAGGCGATAAGCGAAACATCGAGAATTATCGAGGAATAACTTCATTGTGTGCCTGTTCGAAGATCTTTGAGATCATAATTAACGAAATGTTGTTTGATTCTTTTAAAGATTACATATCCTCGGATCAACACGGTTTTTACCCAAAAAGAAGTGCTTCAACGAACCTTGTGCAGTTTACTTCTTTCTGCTTGCGGACGTTAGATCTCGACGCGCAAGTTGACGCTGTATATACCGACCTGAAAGCTGCATTTGATCGTGTTGATCATGGGATCTTGCTTGAACGTCTTGAACGACTCGGCGTTTCTAGGAACTTGACCTGCTGGTTTAGATCTCATCTTACGGACCGGAAGCTTATGGTAAATATTGGACGTGAATCCTCTGAACCATTCACCAACCTATCAGGCGTACCACAAGGAAGCAACTTAGGGCCTCTGCTGTTTTCCATATTCATCAATGAGCTATCGGAGACACTGCCCCCAGAATGCCGTTTATTTTATGCTGATGATGTCAAAATCTACATGGAGGTGAAATGTATCCAAGACTGCCTCGAATTACAAGTGTTAATTGATCGTTTTTCTGAGTGGTGTACCAGAAATATGCTTACTTTTAGTATCCACAAGTGCCACGTCATTTCGTTCCACAGAAAATTAAGACCGATAATACATGACTACAATATTGCTGATCAACCTCTTGAGCGTGTCCAGAAAGTACGTGATTTAGGAGTTATCCTTGACCCAGCACTGACCTACCGATTGCATTACAACGACATAATCTGCAGAGCTAACCGACAGCTTGGATTTATTTTTAACATAGCAAACGAATTTCGCGACCCTCTTTGCCTTCGGTCTCCTTACTGCGCTCTGGTGCGGTCTATCTTAGAATCCAATGCTGTGGTTTGGTGCCCGTACCAGTCATGTTGGATTGATAGGATCGAAACAATTCAACGAAAATTTATAAGATACGCCCTCCGTTCTCTGCCATGGGAATACCCTCTCAATCTAACACCATACGAAGATCGATGTAGGCTGCTGGGCATAGAGACTTTGGAGAAACGAAGAAATTCCGCGCAAGCCCTTTTGGGAGATACAGATTCGTCGGAAATCCTCGCACAGCTAAACATCTACGCACCAGAACGAATCCTTCGCCAACGTGATTTTCTGCATCTGGAGTCTCGTCATGCTATGTATGGTCAGCATGATCCAATACGCTTCATGTCAGCTAGCTTCAACCAATCGTACATGCTTTTTAATTTCAACGCTTCTGCTGCTACATTCAAGCGTAAGCTTTCGGAAAGGCGCTGAGAAGAAATTAGGATGTTTTCTGGTGTTTCCGAACATCTTTATGGGGAGAGTGAATTCATGGTTTTACTTGCTGCTTACGCAAATGATAAATGTTTAATTTTAATCTATGTTGATACTATGTGTTCTGTTTAGGTTTGTAGTTATAGTTGGTAATTTAGAAAAGATATGGGTTTTTTCGCCTCTATGATACGGTATCTGCATGCGGCCGAATCATTAAGGCTTTTCCCCATCAAAACTTCATTAAGATTGCTAGTCAGATGAAGGAATTAATCAAATAAACAAATAAACAATAAACAATTACTTGACATTTTTGCTCATTCAATTTCAGGTTCACTTCCCCCAAGTTTTTGTGGAGCGGTGGTGGGGGGTGGGACGGTAAAAATTTTGGGGGGGAAAAAGGGGAAATAGGTGGAAACATTTTTTTAATAAAAAAAAAAATTTTTTTTTTTTTTCATATTCATAGTATAAAATTCAGGAAAAATATTCAGTTCCGCTTTTCCAAATCCGAATTGCCGGGCCTTACGCTTGACCCCTGCCATCAGATTTTGTACAGCCACCTTGTCCACCTTCTTCGCCGCAGAAAGCCAGTTTGCCTTGAACTGCTGCTCGTCCTTAGCAGTTTTTTTGGTCTTCTTTAGGTTCCGCTTGACAATAGCCCAGTATTTCTCAATTGGGCGGAGCTCTGGCGTGTTGGGAGGGTTCTTGTCCTTGGGAACCACCTGCACGTTGTTGGCGGCGTACCACTCCATGGCCTTTTTACCGTAATGGCAAGATGCCAAATCCGGCCAAAACAGTACGGAACAACCGTGTTTCTTCAGGAAAGGCAGCAGACGTTTATTCAAACACTCTTTCACGTAAATTTCTTGGTTGACAGTCCCGGAAGCTATGAAAATGCTGCTTTTCAAGCCACAGGTACAGATGGCTTGCCAAACCAGATATTTCTTTGCGAACTTTGACAGTTTCGTGTGCTTGAAAATATCTGCTACCTTTCCCCTTCCTTTTGCCGTATAAAACTCCTGTCCCGGAAGCTGCTTGTAGTCGGCTTTGACGTAGGTTTCGTCGTCCATTACCACGCAGTCAAACTTCGTCATCATCGTCGTGTACAGCCTCCGGGATCGCGCTTTGGCCGTCGTATTTTGTTTATCATCGCGATTTGGAGTCACTACCTTCTTGTAAGTCGATAGTCCGGCTCGTTTTTTGGCTCGATGCACGGTTGTAGACGATACACCCAGCTTATTTGCGGCATCTCGGAGAGATAGGTTAGGGTTTCGCTTGAAACTACCGACAACTCTCTTTGTCGTCTCAGCGGCTTCCGGTTTTCGATTTCCCCCCGATCCAGACTTCCTGGCTGTCGACAAACGTTCCCCAAACACCTTAATTACATTTGTAACGGTTGATTTGGCAACTTTTAGCGATTTTGCCAACTTTGCGTGCGAGTAGCTCGGATTTTCGCGATGCGCGAGCAAAATTTTGATACGCTGCTCTTCTTGCTTGGACGGCATTTTGACAACTGAAGAGTGAATTCCAAAATCAAAATAGGAGCAACATTCTACACACACACACCTTCAAAATGAGGGGTGTTCAGGTTTTTTAAATGCAAAATTGAAAGAAATACGTCAAGTTGATATTGACCAAATTTTGACCGTATCGCCCTTTAGAAGCCTATCTAAGTCCTCTACTGTTCTTGCGATTATTAAAATGCCGTCAGCGTACACAAGAATAATCGGAAACTTGAGTTTGCCAGACTGGTTGAGTTTAAGTAGTCCATTCAGTTCATCCTCGACGGTAATCAAAACTTCTTCCATGATAAGATCAAAAATATACGGAGAGAGGGGGCATCCTTGTTTCACCCCTCTTGTACGTTGCATTGGAGCTGTCTTTTGACCATTCCAGAGGACCTGTTGTTCCTCCATGTTGATACATCGCGTTATTCTGTTGGCTAGACCTTTTGATGCTCCTTTGCCCATTAGAACGTCTGATAGTGCCGTCAGGCTGATATTATCAAATGATTTGTGAATGTCTAAAGCCATCACTATTATGTCGTCGGAAGCATTCCATTTTTCTTCTAAAATACGGCGTGCTGCAAAAATGTGATCTACCGTAGATCGTTGGCTCAAGAAACCTGCCTGATGAGATCCGATAGGTCTTGTTCATCCGATAAGGTGGCCTAAAATCCAGCTAGCGTAGATTTTGTAGCCTGTACTAGCTAACACAATTTTTCTGAAATCACTTGCCATCTTTGGGCTTTTCTTTTTAGGTATGGGTACCACTAGGGTTTTCCGCCACCCTGAAGGGATGCTGTTCTCCTCTCAAACTCTCTTAAGTAGTCTTTTGAACTCTTCAAGCGTCGATTCATCTGCATATTTTAAAAGCTCAACCTGGATCCCATCTTCCCCAGCGGCTTTTCAATTCTATCATTTTTTGATAATTGTCTCAATGGGGAAAGTGTCTGGGGTCTCCAGAGATGTATCTTCTCCAATTACTGTTTCAAGCTCTTTGGGAAGTAAGTCCATCGATGCTGGTTCTATGAATTGATTCAAAGGAATATCCAAGACTTTCTTTGCAATTATCTTCCTCTTCTTATACTTTTTGACGTATTTATAGGTCCTTTTGACTCTTTCCATCGGTTTAAACATAACGTTTGCATTTGAAAAAATGGACAAAATTTTTGCATGGGTTTACCTTCACCCGCACTGACCAAACTACCCAGGCAGCATCAATCATAGTAACCCATGAGTCAGCAGACAAAATTTGACAGCTCTATCAGTCGAACTCTAACCGTGATGGCAAACACAGTGAAGCAACTCCGTTCAGAAGTGTGCGCGTTCAAAGAACGCCACCCCGCCGCGTCGAAAACGGACATCGTGCGGCACTTCGTGGACGCCGAATACACCGGCACTATTAGACAACAATCAGAGTATCGAAAGAAAGCCCGGTTCCGGACGGCCGACGACTCTGAGCGACAAGAAGCTCCAAAGGATGCTGAAGAGGAAGACCGAGGGAAAAGTGGCTACATCGCTGCGTGCGTGCGACCTGCCGGGAGGTCGGTTCAACTGGCCAAACAGTGAAAAGTTACCTGGCGAACATGAACATACCTGTCAGGAAGCGGAAGTCGCGTCCACTGGTTTCGGAGCTACAGGCAATGACGCAGCGGCAGCGGCTGAATAAGATGGTCAACTCGATTTTCCCGGCGAACCGCGACGTGGCGGTGGTGATGGACGACGAGACCTATCCCAAGTAACATTGCCAAAACCATCCAGCTTTATTAAGTTTTATTAAAGTTTTATGAAAGCCACTAATAATCAATTCGACTTTATTATGGCAGCAAGATATGCCAATAGGTTTCAAATTTTAGTCAGTGTTGGGGAACGCAATTTACCTCCACCTTCGATATTGGTTGGTGCTCCTCAACACTCGCCGGTGGTTGATGGAAAAACCACAAAACAGCTGTGGGTTACTGCTCACCCAGCCAATTGGTCGTACACAGTTCAGGGTTCTTTCTTCCCCTTATAAACAACACATACGTTCTATACACAACTCAACTAACAGTTTATTCTCACATTTAATTATTACGAACTAACGACATTTATTACACTAAGCACATACAACACATTTATTCTAAACTTCTAACACTTAACGGCTAACACATAATTGAAAACTTATTAACTACCCGCGCGGCCTCCACACTCGATCGGTGGTCTGTTGTTATCTGGTCTTACACAAATCCACTCTCGTCATCAGCTGACTGCTGTCGCCCGTGCGATGTTTCCGATCGGGTCGATGAGTGACCACTCATGATCACCACTGTTCGCACGCACTCCCGCTCTGGATATCGGCAGCCTCTTCGATGACGATAGACACAAACAGCAACACACGATTCAATCGCTCTCCATCGGATTGATCGGTGACCCATATTCTGCTCGGTTTGGTGTCTCTGCAAGTAGGTCACATTTGTGCATCTCGAGTACGGTGATGTAGTTAGGCGGGGCTACTTCCAAACATCCTCACCCACCCTGAAATATCTGATTTCTGAAAATAGAAAATCCTCTTCTTTGGGAATAGGAAGGGAAAGGGTGTGGATCTATGCTGATGACTCATTAGATTGCTGATTCTGCTCAAGGTCGTGAATAGGCAGCAAACACAATTTCTCTACTGGACGTTTCATCAACCCTGTTGCAGTTTTGATTGTTACGACACGAACCACTCCATCGGCTCCCGGATGCAGTTCAACAATCCTTCCCATTCGCCAACTCATCGGCTCCAACCTTGGAATTGACTGTGTCTTCAGTGGTGCTACCTTCGATTTGGACGACACCAGTTGAACCATGAGGTTTCCTTCCGAATCCTGGCTTCTTACATAGACACATCCTCCATATGCCTTACTCGAAGCGTCGGAAAAGCTGTGAAGCTCGATCAACTTCGCTTCAGGAACAATAATACAACGATCAATGTGGATATCGTTGAATAAAGGAAGCTCTATATAGTATTTCCTCCACATCTCACCCACCGTCGGAGGTAGTAACTGATCCCAGTCCAATGGTTCGTCTTTTTCGTTCCTGATCACCCATAGAAGCTGCATGATGATTTTGGCGGTAGTGATTGCAGCTCCAAGTAGTCCTAGCGGATCAAAAAGACTGGCGATCACCGACAGTACCTGACGTTTGGTCTGTTTGTTTGCAGTATTCCATTCCGGGATGTTGAACTGAAACCTTAGTTGATCGGTGATGGGCATCCAAGTCAACCCTAAGATTTTAACAGTCGGATCAGGGTCTAGATTAATCCCTTCCGACACTCGAATCGCCAGACAGTCCTCGGAGACACCTGCCAATACCGATGGATGGTTCGATGCCCATTTCCGAAGATTGAAGCCTCCCTTGGAAGTTATCCCGTTGAGTTGCTCACATAACTGCCGTGCAGCTTCCACCGTATCCGCTCCAGTGATAACGTCGTCCATGTACGTATCCTCCGTGACCGCCCTCGCAGCCATTGGGTAATTTGTTCCCTCATCTATTGCAAGCTGATTCAATATGCGCGTTGCTAGAAGCGGCGCAGGCTTCGTTCCGTACGTGACAGTATTTAGCTCGTACACGTCCACTGGATCCCCTGGATTGAAGCGCCACAGAATGCATTGAAGCGGTCTGTCCTCCTGTAGAACCAAAATTTGCCGAAACATTTTTTCTACGTCGGCTACCAGCATGATTTGCCGTACACGACTTCGTAACATGATCGATCGTAAGTCCTCCTGTACAATCTGTCCCACCAACAGAGCGTCGTTGAGCGAAACGCCAGATGACGTCTTGCATGATGCGTCGAACACCACACGAACCTTGGTGGTGGAGCTGGATTCCTTAATGACGGGATGATGTGGCAGATAGCAACGTTTTGCGTGATCAGCCGTATTCTCAATCTTCGTCATATGCCCCAATTGGATGTATTCCATCATGAACTGATGGTACTGTTCTCGCAGACCAACATGCCTCGCCAATCTGCGTTCCGTGCCTTGAAGCCGCCGGAATGCGATGTCCCTTGACTCGCCCATCCGTGAAATTGCCTCTTGATCCTTCGGCAAGGAAATAGAATACCGACCGTCAGATTCCCTGTGAACCGACTTCCGAAAGATGTCCTCACATCTTCTTTCGTCCGACGACAGAATCTTGGAACAGCCAACCTCTTCGCTAGCCCAAAACCGTGCGACTAGCTCCTCTAGCCCTTGTGTAGTTGCTGTACTACAATTGATGCTAAGACCTTCATTTGGATTCAACAGACCTCCACAGACGACCCAACCGAACACTGACTCGTTTAGTGTTGGTAATTGATCTCCGAGTGGGATTCTTCGCCCAGATTCGAAGAAATCGAAAAAGGATTCGATGCCCAATACCATATCCACTGAGCTGGGATTGAAAAACGTGGGATCTGCCAGGTTGATCCCGTTGGGCACCGTCCAACCTTGGGTATTCACCTTTGCCGTGGGTAAATTCACCGTAACCCTTGGGAGAACCAGGAACTTCATGTTCTGCGAGAAAGCCGTAACTCGCGAACGAACCATCGCTGAAATCTGGTATTTGACCCTTGTAGCTGCCTGGCCAATACCGAGTACCGAAATGTCCACCTTCTTCCGGTGCGTCTTAATGCGTTGACTCAACCGCTCAGCAATAAAATTGCTCTCGGAACCGGAATCCAAAAGAGCACGAGCCGGGAACTGATTGCCCTCATCATCTTCCACAATAACGACTGCAGTAGCCAGCAAAACCTTGGAGAAGAACTGTTGAGTGGATCCGGAGACTATTGTTTCGTTGGCTGCCATATTGACCACCTGAGAGGATGATGGATTTGATGCTTCACTAGATTCCGTTTGTGAAGGAGAATTGTTGTTTCCAGCCATAGCTGCGATCTTCGCCGATCCGTACTTCTTCTGTTTAAAGCACACCATAGTATGATGCCGACCCTTGCAGCTACGACAAAAGTATTTTGAGGGACATTCGCTTGCTAGATGCCCAGATCTGAAGCAATTTCTGCATAGGTTGTTTGACCTCAAAACCGCATCTCTTTCACGCACCGACAACCGTTGAAAGGAAGAACACAGGTAGAGTGGATGGTTCTCCTCACACAGTGCACATCGCCCTCGAGACGATTGCACAGAACCGTAGCTGGCCTTCACAGCTGACGATTTCTGTCTCGTCGGTTGTTGCAATTGATGAGAAGTCTTATTCTCTGAAGCCCTTATTGGTAATGACTCCAGAACCCGCATCCTACGGTGCAAGAAATCCGAAAGATCTGCTAGTGTGTCTTGGTCCTTGGTCGAGGAATGCTCCTCCCAACCTCGGCGAGTTACCGGATCCAATCGGGTTGTGATCAAGTTGACAAGCAATAAATCCTTATAATCCTCGGGCTTGATCACCTGGTCCAAGTTCTGCACAACTCTCTCAAATCCATCGGTCAGAATATGCAGATCCTCTACTGATTCCTTGGACAAAGTTGGCAAATTGAACAAAGCTTGTACCTGTCGTTTTCTCAATTGCTTGCTGTTATCGTACCGCTTTAACAGCATGTCCCACGCTATCTGGTAGTTAGCCTTCGTAATCTTCAACGAATCGATCAGGCTCTTTGGTTCTCCCTGTAAGCATCCTTTAAGATAGTGGAACTTTTCCACTTCCGGCAGATCTGTCTTCCGATGGATGAGTGAAGTAAACAGATCACGAAAACTGATCCATTCATCGATGTCTCCGTTGAAAACCTGGAGCTTGATTTGAGGTAAACGCACATGATCAAGAGTACCTTGCCCGTGAATCGCCGTTTCATTAGCTCGCATGGAATGTTCAACTTCCTCTGGGTCCTGCAATTCCTTGGCTCTATCCATCAAGAACGCCTTACAATTGTAATATTTGCCACTATAAGCTAACCTAGCCTTATCAACCACCTGATCCTCATCCTCGAAATCGTCATGAGCCTGAACTTCTACCAAAAACTCCTCATATTTCTCCCACAACTCATCAATCCTTTGCAACCGGACGTTGACCTGACTTGCTGTAGTAGTAGTCGGAAAGTCGTCCACGAAATTCCAAATATCGTCCAAGGAGGTTTGGATGTTCTTAAGCTGGACCATCAACAGCTTGAGGGATGGCGGCTTCTTGTCCCGGGATGGTGCCATGATTGATATACGTCAACGAACCGATAAATACAAAAGTTGAATGGTGTAGAGATCTGAATGTCCAAGGCTTCGGTGGGCATATACTGTAGAAGCCTACCTGAGAGAACAAATGCTATACCAAGATCCACTACAACCAGTCAACGAAGTTGGAGAATCCTTTTGTGGCGCCAAAGATCGTTGTAGCTCAGCTTGTTTGCATTCGGTTGATGAGGAGAGAAGAGGAAAACCCAACTGTAGTATCCAAATACTTGCTTCGGAGGACATATACCGTTGTAGCTCACCTATGAGAACAAACAGCAGCACCTAACTCCGTTCCAAACTCGTTTAGATCGATCACCAAGGCCAATATTTACAAATCAACTCGTCAGCACAGTTAAAAATGGGATCCAAAGAAGAGGGAGGAATGCATGTAGTATCCAAATACAAACTTCGGCAGAACATATACTGTTTAACTAACCCGTGGAACCAGTAGCGGCACCAATCCAAATGAAACGACCAAAAATACGTCCAAAAACATCCAAATTTTGCAGCAAAAGAGACAATTGTTCTGATAACGAACAGTTTTGCTCAGGGATTGCGTGGTAAATGACTCGAAGAGGATATAAAATTCATTTAAAAATGTGTATTTTATCTGAAGTCCCGCTTCGGAGACATATACATTCTTAGCACTCACCACAGATTAAATACATCAATGCCGCCTCTTCTTGTCCGTGCCAAGTCCCTTCCTTGAATGGTTGGCTCTAATGCACTGCCAATAACGATGCAAAATGTTGTCCGTCCTTGTCCTTCAGTGTCCTTCCGCCTCGGTTGATATTTGAAATGATCCAAAGAAACGTCGAAATGCACGCATTAGTATTGCGAAAAATACTAGCTAAGGCTGAACATACACTGATCTATAAATATATTTACCTGGAAAAGTAAATCCGATGCTGGATCAGTTGTCCAAGCCTGCAATCGATCCGATGCCTTCGGGATGTAGTAAGCCCCAATACGTTGATACAGTCCACCGACGTCCAATGCCCTTGGCGTGCAAACTCAAAGCCAAGCAGTCCGACCGAATACCAAAATAATTGTGGAAAACCGTGTGTTAGGATTTTGTTATTTCCTAGCTTCGAAAGGACATATAATTTTCTGTTCCAACTCACCTATGGAAACAATCCAGCCGATGGATGCCCAGTCGAAGCTACGCAGTGAAAGGATCCTTTATCCTTGGATGTCCTTTGTGCCGCAGTGTTGTAATGGCGCGGTCCAATTATGCTCCCATGTAATTAGCCGTTGTTCGCGAAGAATATGGCGCTATCCCTTTGAGCGCCGTCCGTGATGGCGCTAAACAAAGCCTGCCTCAGGCTGCGCCTTGTGTGTCGGAATCAGCCCAACTGATCCTGTCCAATTAGACTCCAAATCCGATCCGATCCAATCCGGCTCGAAGGACCAAAAATGTTGGGGAACGCAATTTACCTCCACCTTCGATATTGGTTGGTGCTCCTCAACACTCGCCGGTGGTTGATGGAAAAACCACAAAACAGCTGTGGGTTACTGCTCACCCAGCCAATTGGTCGTACACAGTTCAGGGTTCTTTCTTCCCCTTATAAACAACACATACGTTCTATACACAACTCAACTAACAGTTTATTCTCACATTTAATTATTACGAACTAACGACATTTATTACACTAAGCACATACAACACATTTATTCTAAACTTCTAACACTTAACGGCTAACACATAATTGAAAACTTATTAACTACCCGCGCGGCCTCCACACTCGATCGGTGGTCTGTTGTTATCTGGTCTTACACAAATCCACTCTCGTCATCAGCTGACTGCTGTCGCCCGTGCGATGTTTCCGATCGGGTCGATGAGTGACCACTCATGATCACCACTGTTCGCACGCACTCCCGCTCTGGATATCGGCAGCCTCTTCGATGACGATAGACACAAACAGCAACACACGATTCAATCGCTCTCCATCGGATTGATCGGTGACCCATATTCTGCTCGGTTTGGTGTCTCTGCAAGTAGGTCACATTTGTGCATCTCGAGTACGGTGATGTAGTTAGGCGGGGCTACTTCCAAACAGTCAGGTTTATAAGAACCTACACAGCTTCTTTACAACGATCTTAAAACCTTGACTTCTAAAATTCCTTTTTTTCCTATCAAAGGTTTTTTTTTGTTTTTTTTAACTCATAAAATGCTGTTTTGAAATGCCGTTTTTGGACTCATTTTTTTTTTTTTTTTTGGGGGGGGTGAAAAAATTTTTAAAATATTTTTTTTTTCCGTAAATGTATTAAACTGAACGGGGGTATGGGGAAAGCTACCAAGCGACCAGATAGTTTTATAGTAGCCATTGCTAAGATAAATTGGCTTTTTGGCAAAACTGTGATTTCTTGCAATCGCCATGTTGAAATATATGAAATAATTGAAATGTGAAAAAATAAATACACCAAATTTTAAATGTAATACAATTGAACTGTAGATCTGAGACAAACTTCGGTATTCGTTTAGATAACCTTATTGAATTCCATCAATTTTCAGGAGTTTCATGATTAATTTACGGAATATAATTCTTTCAATTTTGTTTTTGTTGTTGTAAACTCGCATAATTTCCAAGGCGCATTAATTTTCAGCTCTTATCGTGCCAATATTCACCATAAAATTAAATGCGCTTATGATTTGGAGCATGATACGCTATAAAAAAACTCAATTTGTTTTGTATATTTTGCTATCAATCATAATTTCCCGCAACAGTAGAACTTTTTTCTTAGCCATTATTTACTGTTGAATGAATCAGAAGAGCAACAAAGCAAAACAACAAAAACCAACCACGATATCGCCGTGAAGTTTGACAGCTGTGGCCATTCAGCCCTATGCTGGTTTTGATGGCGGCCAATAGGTTTTATGATGGTTCTCAAGTGGTCATAACATCTTTCTCTAGAACATTTTCAAAATCGTTATGGTCTTAGAAAGGTTTTATTAATTTGTTTTCACAACCGTCTATAGAGTGGGCCACTTTGTACACATTTCGGCTTTAAAGATGCATAGAGGAGGTGTTGGTGGACAAAACAGTTTTGAATGTAGTGTCATCAACAAAGCCGGGAGGAGTGCTATACGGCTGGAATAGAACTTAAATTGTTACTTGGGATATCTCACCCTGGGAGGGCAACGAGGGGCGGGGCTTTTCGTTTTTTACTTCCCCCAGGAGGGGAGGGGGCCCGGGGGGAAGTTTCTTTCCACCAACTACCCCCCCAAGGGGGGGCTGTGGGTGGCAATCAGCGGGGAGGGGGGGGCAACACCCCCCCTCTTTTTTCCGGACTGGCCGTGAACGGGGAAATTAATAGTACGAAATGCCTGCCGGAAGTTGCGTCGTTCATCAAGAAATACCATAAGGGCGAAGACGCGGTGTTCTGGCCGGATCTGGCGTCGGCCCACTACTCGAAGCGATCGTTGGAGGAGAAGGAGCGGCTGAATATCGATGTGGTACCCAAGTTGGCAAATCCGCCCAACGTCCCCCAGCTGCGTCCCATCGAGAATTTGTGGGCCAACCTGAAGCGTAAGATCTACTCCAACAATTTTGCCGCGAAAACTGAGGAGGAATTGATAAATTAAACGAAGAAAGATCTCAAAAACATTTTTTTTTTGCAAGTAAGCTGAAATAATTACCTTCCATGGGAAATTTATCAAGAGCAATTAGCTCTTTTTTATCACCATCCGAAAAAAGTCAATTTTTTTAATGCAATCGTTATACCTATTTTAGGCAAGTTAAGAGCAGTATACACTTGGATGAGTATTTTTGTAGAGCCGTGGACACATCTGCTGTTTGTACAATCGACAGAATTATGTAAAACAACTAGAAAGTCTTTTTGAAATGCGTGAAACTTCTGTAGTGAGTGTAACTATTGTCGGCAGTCCCTATTTTATTCGGCTATCGTCTCATTTTAACTCCGTGTGAAAACAAATGTTGCTCTATTTATTCTAGGCAAAGAAAACAGCTGCACTTCCGAGTGGATGTGGTTTATTTGAAGAAAAATATGGCTTAACGGAATGGCTTACTATAAGAAAAGGTATCAAATTAATGCTATATAACCAAGTTATCAGATGAACATATAACATTGAAGTGTTTTTATGGAAGAATATATAGAGTAGGTGTAGTCAACGTTACCGAGGACAGTATTTCTCCTATGTATAAAATCCATGCTTACGAAACGAACGAAAGCGTATTTACGAGAACATATGTTCAGTGTAGGTTTGAGCCAACATTTTCAAATTTAGTGGAGCTGACGGAGCATGGCGGTTTTCTGATGTTCATGATTCGATGAAGTACATAGCTGCCTGGAGAATTGATTCAAAGAATGAGTTCTTCTTTGGCAGTTTGAAATAGGGGGCTTGGCCAAAGAAAAGGGTTTCTCAAAAGTATCGCTTTTTCATGGCCAATTGAATCCAACACTACCCTCTTAAACGTAACAAATGTCATCCATTCATTTCGGCAAATTTGTCCAGGGCTCGTTCCTAATTGATTCATCATAGTGCAAGTCCATTTCCAAACTGCGGTTGCCGACTGTTCCGTCAACTATCGATTGCCACCAGATCGTATCTAATCAATAGAGTCGTTTTAGCAAGAAAAGATTCGGCGGTGTCATTGTGCTGGGCCAGTGTCCCAATTTTTCCACGGACCAACCTCCAGTTTTATTCAGCGTCCATTCTCAAATGAGAACGTTTCCACTAGAAACGGCGCCGGCTACGACGATGTCCATGCAATGATTAATGTGCGAAATCATTAGAATGCACACCAAACGTATACCGAATTTCGTCACGCACTCTGTGGAGTTATCGTTGGCCGGAGTACTGTTGGCTATCATTGAAATTAATTGATCTGTTTTGAGGTTGAAGTGTAGGGAAGTTCATCGAAGCCTCTTCCCACGTTGCAACCAACGCCGAATCCATCAACAAAAGCGTGAAAGCTAATCCCATTCTTGCGATGTAGCAAACAGCCCAGGCATCGAATCGCACATTCTCCTAGAGAAATGAGAAAAAATAATGGATAATTGTATAAATCAATTTTCCCTCCGTCCCTTCCCCACCCAGAACCACTCGGAACAACGAATGCGACAAGCTGCCTCGGCCATATCGAAGCGTAGAAAATCGACTAAATAAATCCTGTCCAGCCAGTCTCGGTGAGATGGCACTGCACTGCCCTCGTTGAGAGTCCGAATCATGATGATAAACGATGCAAGTCATCGAGCAGTCATAATGAATATGAATCTCTACCGCGATCTAGCGAGCCCCGGTTCGAGCGAGAGGGCACCATTAGACCAATCCAAATAGTCATTAATCTCTATCAAAGTGTGTGGCAAATCGGACGAACCAGATTTCCCGGAGACTTTGATCCTATTTAGCACGGCAATGCGCCGTCCGTCCGTCCGCCCGTCCTTAGGAACAATCGGTAATTATCCCTTCGATGCGAGGAGGCTTTTAACGCCGCCCAGTGATCCCTTTGCTGCGACCGGGACTCGTAAAAATCATCCTAACCACTCGACCGGGCACCAATCGACGGCGATAGCTGCAACTGCGACAGCATTTATCGGAACTCGTAAAAAGTCAAATTTACGATTATGCGAGAAGGCTGCCAGCACTTCAGCCCATTGAGAGGACGAGTACGAAAAAAAAAACAATAAATAATTATCTCTCTTCACATATGGATCCAGCCAGGCAAGGAGCGAACGGCGTCACAATTCCGAAAAATTGACGCGCACACGTCACACGCATGAATGTGATTTGATGTGATCTAACCTATAAATATAAAATTAAATCACTCCACGCGCGTTCGGTACAGTTGCGGCAGGGGGCCGCAGCGCACTCGCACTCGTAAAATCCTGAGGGCTAAATTGAATTGGAAACCTTCGCTTCTCGTCAAATATTCATAATCGAAACCCACTTATGCACTGTATTGTAACGATAATGACGGCGGCGCGCTCCCGGGGAAGATGCTTTCGAAAGCTTGCAAGCACCCAGCAGGCGTGCGTTCTAGCTCTAATAAAGTAAACAAACAACTGCCATGGGAACGGCGGTGCTCGGATTAGGTGACCGTATGCAACCGGTTCGACGATGAGCAAATTTCGTTCTTCAGATTTGAGGTTTTTAGTACAACAACAACAAAAAATAACTTGTTCGAGTCAATAATGTTATCAAAGAGGGACGCACGGCAAATCAAGCAGTGATTTCAGGTATGGCTTCTGTTTGTTGACTTCGCTTCCGGATTAGTAAGCAGCACGTGCGTTGGATTTTTGCTTGTACCATGGGCGAAAAGTGTATGGATCGGATTTGTGGGAATGTTTAACGTGAGTGGCAGAAACCTGTTGAAGAACATTTTTCATAACAAGAGCCATAAAAATCCTCGTATAACCTGCACAGTTGGCAAGGGTTTGATTTTAACTGGACAAATGCTCTCGTGCTTTTGTTTTTAATTTAAGACGATTTGTTTGTTCAGTGAAGTATAAGTTAAAAATAAGTATTAAACATTGATATGCTGTTGTCAAAACTTGCTGGGAGCTGGTCGTCCATTTATTGATTTCTCAAAAACAATCCTGATTTTGAAACTAGAGAAAATGATTTTGGATGAATTAGAGCTGATTTAAAAGAAAATAATTTTTTTTCTTATGATAGCTTTTTGAGAAGCGCGTTTGTAAATCTAAATAACGAATAATTATAAGAATTGAAAAAATCGGCAATTTTAATGATCCCTAAATACTAAAAGCCTTAGCGATACACTAAACTATTTATACAATAAACTTTTAAAATATACTAAAAGCTTTAGATATACATATGTATTGTGAATATAATCAAAGATAATAACTTTCAGTTTGTTCACATGTATTCCCGGATGGTGCTGCGAGGTCCGATAAGCAGTGTTTGCCCATTTCGTATATCACCGAATAGTTCAAATGCCTTTTCTCTTGAATGATATTAGATAATTCATTTACTCCTGTGAGACTTGTCTATTCCCAAAGGGTGTTTCGATCAAAATTTGGTCGACTTAAACTTGACGCATTTTCTTTCATCGTGCATTTAAAAAAATTGCACACCCCTCATTTTGAAGATGTGTGCGTGTAACATCATGCCTCTATTTTGATTTTGAGATTAGCACTTCAGTTTTCAAAGTGTCGTCGAAGGAAGAGAAGCGACGCATCAAAGTTTTGCACGTGCATGGCGAAAATCCAAACTACTCTCACGCCAAGTTGGCGAAATTCTTGAATGTGACCAAATCAACTGTTACCAACGTATTAAAAGTGTTCGGTGAACGTTTGTCGACAGCCAGGAAGGCTGGATCGGGGGGAAATCGAAAGCCGGAGGCCACAGTGACGATAAAAAGAGTTGCCCGCTGTTTCGAGCGGAACCCCAACCTCTCCGTCCGAGATGTCGCAAAGAAGCTGGAAGTGGCGCCTTCAACCGTGGATAGAGCTAAAAAACGAGCTGGACTGTCGACTTACAAGAAAGCGGTGACTCCAAATCGCGTCGATAAACAAAACACATCGGCCAAAGCACGATCGCGAAAGTTGTACACGACGATGCTGACGAAGTTTGATTGCGTGGTACAGGACGATGAAACTTACGTCAAGGCAGACTTTACACAGCTTCCTGGACAGGAATTTTATACGGCAACCGGACGGGGAAAGGTGGCAGATATTTTCAAGCACATTGAACTTTCAAAGTTCACGTACCAGTGGCTTCAGGAGCAACGTTTACATAGCGACCGGAACCGTCAACCAGGAAATTTATCTGAGCGAGTGCCTACAAAAACGTCTACTGCCTTTCCTGATGCGACACAATTGTTCCGTTCTATTTTGGCCGGATTTGGCAACTTGCCATTACGGAAAAAAGGCCATGGAGTGGTATGCTGCCAACAACGTTCAAGTGGTGCCCAAGGACAAGAACCCTCCCAACACGCCAGAGCTCCGCCCAATCGAACAATATTGGGCCATCGTCAAGCGGAACCTTAAGAAGGCTCAAAAAGCTGTTGTGAGCGAGAAACAGTTCAAGGCAAGGTGTTCTGCGGCGAATGAAGTGGACAAGGAGACTGTACAAAATCTTATGGCAGGTGTTAATCGAACGTCCCGGCTATTCGGATTCGGTTAAAAGGAAGCTTAGCTGAATATTTCTTCTGTATCCTGTATTAACTGAACTTGAAAAAGAAAAAGAATTCGACTTACTAATAAAAACTTCATGACTTTGTACCATTTGTACATAAAACAGGATGTCAGCCCTTTTGCCGAATATTCTCAATCGTGTTTGCTTCTTCGACTTCAGCAATTCGGTTCATTTTGATTTATCCATGAAGCAGAAGCTTCATAGAATCCCAGAGCATCATCGTCCTATGATTGCTCCTGTTATATTTGCTGCAAGGTTTGGCCAAGTTGATTTCACTAAATCGTTCTTCACTGACGGATCCTTGATAAAGGAGTCAGCAGGCTTTCATAGCGCCAATCGTAAACTTCAAGCTCCTTGTTCCGTATATGTCGCTGAATTAGCGGCAATAAGCTTTACGCAAGAAATTGCCTCACTAACACCGGATCAGTATTTCATTTTCACGTTTAGTCTCAGTTCTATAGAGGCAATTCGCTCCTTGAGGCCGGCAAGCACTGTTCATGCAAAATACAGGAGCTTCTAAGCAAGGTTGCTGATTATCACAACGAATGGTGTCTCGCTCGTTTTACTGCTTTCCACCGTTTTCCTGCTGCCACAAAAAAAAAAACTATTGTCACCGTACACGAAAACTGTTGAGCAACGACTCACTCGGTCCTTTCTTGTTTACCGTTTCTTCTTGTGCCTACTTTCGTTCACTGAGTTATCACCATGTCTAACCAACCAAGCGACACTCACCAATTCTTCCCTTCTGCGCGAACATTTATACCGAATATCCAATAGCTGTTGGATTCGGACACGAACCATAGGCCGATGGTATAGTAAACGCGTTTGGAAGCGTTCACGCGTGCGAACGCGTTCGCGTCAAAACACTTTTGATGAAAATACATACGAATCGCGTAAACTCGATATAGCCAACGCGAAGCGAAGCAGTGCGAACCGACAGCCAAACGCGTCGAAGCAGCCCGAGTGGTGTTTTGACGCGTCTAAACGCTATATGCTATTATGATTTAACTTAGTGACTGAATAGATTGCTCATATTTTTGCAAGCAGTACGGAGTTGCCGAAAACTGAATAAATTGGTTTGACTTCGATGAGTGGAAACTACCTAAATTTTTGGTAAATGATTAAAACAACAATATTTCGTCAGTTCAAAATGGTGAGCAATGGAAATGAACTTTTTGATTTTCAGCGCAGTGACACAAAAAATATGTTTTCAAAGTAAATCAATTATAATTGTCTTTTCGTAATCACTTTTATTTCAATAGAAGAATTAAAGATCGATGCAATGCATGAAGAAATTTCAACCCAATAGAATTATTATGGAAGGTAATAATTAATATGCGTAATATAAAAATGCATGCTTAAATCACAATTGGTTTTACCTACTGATAAAGAAAAACAACAATTTCGGATTGTTATTAGATTTTTGCAATGTGGTCAACAAATGACAATTTTGTGTAATTGCCAATTACACATTTTTTACCAATATATACATGTGGATATTTTTTTATGTATTTAGCTCATGTTTAACGAGCTGCGGTGCTTCATACAAATAATCCATAATAAAAAAAAAAAAATCAGCAGACCCGAGCTGTTCAATGGGGGAACGCACTTTTCCTTCAATAAATAATAGTTTTGCGCTTGATAGGTCATGATTATTAAGTTTCAGCTTCAACCACAGGCGCGTGTGCTTAAATTTGAGTAACTCGGCCAAACGCGTGATAAAGCGTTCACTATGCCATACTTCGCGTTGCGTTGCGCTTTTGCTCATTTCGCTTTTCCGCAACGCTTCGCTTCGCGCCGCTACGCGTTTACTATACCATCGGCCGCAGTGAAGTCTTCTGAAAGAAGCAAACGAATCGTTTTATTAGAAAAAAGAAAAGAAAAGCAGCGGATGGATGAGCAGCAGGCCCTGCAAATTCTCCATACTGTGAGTGTGTGTTTGTTTACACAAATGCATTATTGATCTATTATACATATCAAGCTGAACCACATTAGGTCCAAAGTAACATTGAGAAATTCACTTCGTCGAGCTTGTCTATTAAACAATTTGTTGATGTTTTCTACGTATTCAATCCTTAATTACACTCTATATTTCCACACTTTGTGTTGAAAATTCTTGAGCATGGTTTTAGTCGACGAAGAGAGTCTCCCAATGTTACTTAGGACATTGTTACATTGTTCAGCTTGATATGTTAAAGTGAGAATATAAATTGAATTAGATCTAACGTGATTTCTCATTTGTTTATTACTAACAAAGTAGTATCCATTTATATATATATATATATATATATATATATATATATATATATATATATATATATATATATATATATATATATATATATACAGCAATTCCATGAAAAAAAGTTATACGATCTCTCAGAATTTTATAATATTCGGTAGGATTGTTCAACATCGAAAAATATTAGACCCGTATTTTTTTATTTCGTTATTAGACTGGACCTTTCTGCGTTAGACTGGTCCAAAAAATCGTGATTTTTCAAAATCTTCAATTTTCAAAAATTTATAACTCCTAAACGGTTTAACCGATTTTATTCATTTTTGGCCATTGTATTGGTATTTTTTTGAATTTCCAAGCAAAAATACGAAACCTTTGAATATATCAATTTTTGTATGAAAAAAATACAAAACAAATAGTTTTTCTTGAATTTGACTGCGAGGGGCCTCAACGACTCCTTGTTTTAGTATTTTTAAATGAAAGAGCATTCAATTTTACATAACATATCAAAAAATTGGAGATGTTCTGCGTGTCGTTTTGGAGATACAATTTTTTAAATAATAAATCATTACTCTTCATTTTATACATCACCCGCCTGTAGAAACGATGAAGATGCATGGTAGATTACCATGCGTCTCCATCCAATCAAACCTATGACTAATGAAATCTATGAGTAGGTCACAGAATGTCAAGTAAATATTATATAATAAATAATATTTACTTGACATAATTATATAATATTATAGCAACTAAGACTAATGAGACTTTAGGTAGATATTGACAATTTGATTACCTAACATTCTTTTCGTTACACAGAGGGGCATTGGTATTATTATTTAAAAGAAGAACCGTTGATACGTATTGACTACCTACTGTAGATGTAGAATGTTTATCGACCTGTGAGATTGAATTGAATTGTTTCTCGGCTGTAGCGATCAGGTCTACTCGCTGACGGGAGGGAGTAGAGTGGAATTTCTAAAGCGGAGAAGCAGCAGAGTGAACTACATCTCTTTCATTTCATACTCGTCGCTCGCTTGCGTTATCTGTTATTCTGTTGCTTTCTCGCTTTAGAAATTCCGCTCTACTCGCTCCCGTCTGCAAATAGACCTGATCGCTATAGCCGAGAAACAATTCAATACCTATTGTAGTCTAGGCTGCAGTTCACTTCACTTGATCGTAGGTACAATATAAACATCATATAAAACACGGAAATTTATGTAAGAAGTTACCAGTTGAAAACAAAGTATCATATCAGAACAGTTATATCAAAGAATATCGTAAAATGAAACGTAAGTGTTCAATTTGTAGTGTTTGGGTGTTGAGTTCGTGTTCCAGAAAAATCAACGCCAAATTGTACGACCATGCTGTGGAAAAAAAGGTTAAAATTGATGAGAGTAGCTCTTTCATTTGTCAAAGTTGCTACAAGAAATTGTATAAGCACATTGATACCATGACCGAAGAACCCATTACAGGACCATCCAGTATAGGCACTACAGGTATGTTATATAAAAGTTCATATAATTCTGTTTTAATTTGAATTCTTCTCTTGCAATTGTTACTGGAACATTTTTATTTTTACATTCTTTTAGAATCGTGCGAAGCAACCAGTCACGAAACAATTGCCCTTGCAGGACCGTCCGGCATTGTTCCTTTTCCCTACCAAAGTAAATAATAAAATAGAAATTATTTGCATGATTTCCAATCAATCAATTTTTAATCAATAATTTGTTATATTTATTTACAGGCTCATTGGAAACAACCAGCTATGAATCGATCGGTACCACCAATAACACGTTTTTGTCTGACGATAATGAAATGCTAACACAGCTTAAGGATAAATTTAAGGAAACAAAAGATAGCAATGAGCGGTATAGGATTTTAACCACACTGCCCAAAAGTTGGTCTACATATAGGATTATGCAAGAGTTTGATGTTTCCCAATATATGGCCAACCAAGTGAAAGTATTACAACAACAGGAGGGAATAATGTCAGTGCCTAAAAAGAGGATTAGTAGAGCTTCGTTAGGAGAGGAAACGCTAATGCGTGTTCGTAATTTTTATAATAGCGACGATATAAGTCGTGTGTGCCCGGGAAAAAGGGATTATTTGATATCCAACAATGAAGAAGGTAGGATCTACATACAAAGAAGGTTAGTTTTATGCAATTTGCAAGAGGCGTACTCCATATTTAAAAATACTCATCCTGATATTAAGATTGGATTTTCGATGTTCGCCAGTAACCGTCCAAAACACTGCATTTTGGCAGGAACAAGTGGCACGCATACGGTGTGCGTTTGCATTTACCACCAAAACGTTAAATTGATTTTTAAAACACTCCAAAGTAAACAATTACTTCCAGATGGTGTTCAGTCCTACCATGATATGTTTTCAAAAATAATTTGTCAAAATCCAAATGAGCATTGCTGGCAGCAATGTTGCGAAAATTGTCCGGGAATGCAAATTTTGGCGGTAGAACTTATGACCATTCTTAATAACGGTCACGTTGAATCATTACAATTTAAACAATGGCGTCAAGCAGAAAGATGCAGTTTGGACTAAGTTGAAATGGACACACAAGAATTTATTGATACTTTTTTAGAAAAATTACTCAATTTATTGCCACATAACTTTACAGCTGAGCGACAGGCAAACTATTTAAAACACGTGAAAAACAATTTAAAAGCTACTGAGTGTATCATAATCTGTGATTTTTCGGAGAATTATTCATTCGTTGTGCAGGATGCAGTTCAAGGCTTTCATTGGGCAAACGCTCAATGTACTATTCACCCTTGTGCTATTTATTTTAAAGATGAAGAATCAAATGATTTGAAGTTTACCAGTTTTATTGCAATTGCTGATTTCACTAAACATAATCATGTCGCAGTGCGTCTTTTTTTGACTCAATGCATAGCGTTCATAAAAAGTAAGTTATCAGGTTTAGAGAAAATTTATTTCTTCTCAGATGGATCTGGAAGCCAATACAAAAATAAAATGACCGCTTTTAATTTGTGCAACATGCAAAAAGATTTTGGCATAGATGCCGAGTGGAATTTTTTCGCTACTTGTCATGGAAAGGGCCCTTGTGATGCTTTGGGAGGCGTATTGAAACGAAATGCTGCGAAAGCCAGTTTGCAAGATCATCACATAACAACGGCCGAAGAACTTTATTCATGGGCTATTTCTAAGCCAGACTCGAAAATACACTATCAATTTTTTTCGGAATCTGACTATAATAAAATGGAAAGAAAATTAAAAAATCGTTACACACGTGTGAAGCAAATTTCAGGGACTCAGTCATTCCATAGTTTTAAGCCTCAAAACGAAGAGTATATTATTGTGAAACAAAATTCATTTTCAACGGAAGAAAAATGTATAAAATTGTTATGAAAAAACTTAATAAATAAAAATAAATGTATAAAAGTGTTTTTCTTATTTTTTAACATGTTCATCATGTCGCGCGGCTTTAAAGTGTTTTTTTCTTGGAACTTACACTAAGCAAAAATATTTGAAATTTTAAAGCCTTATTTATTTGAAAAGGTAATCGTCAAAAAATAGCAATTGGTCTGTGTGGTTAACGGAAAGCCTTAAAGACTGATTCGAATGTTATACTAAGTTTGTAAGTAACTCATAGATTTCATTAGTCATAGGTTTGATTGGATGGAGACGCATGGTAATCTACCATGCATCTTCATCGTTTCTACAGGCGGGTGATGTATAAAATGAAGAGTAATGATTTATTATTTAAAAAATTGTATCTCCAAAACGACACGCAGAACATCTCCGATTTTTTGATATGTTATGTAAAATTGAATGCTCTTTCATTTAAAAATACTAAAACAAGGAGTCGTTGAGGCCCCTCGCAGTCAAATTCAAGAAAAACTATTTGTTTTGTATTTTTTTCATACAAAAATTGATATATTCAAAGGTTTCGTAATTTTGCTTGGAAATTCAAAAAAATACCAATACAATGGCCAAAAATGACTAAAATCGATTAAACGGTTTAGGAGTTATAAATTTTTGAAAATTGAAGATTTTGAAAAATCACGATTTTTTGGACCAGTCTAACGCAGAAAGGTCCAGTCTAATAACGAAATAAAAAAATACGGGTCTAATATTTTTCGATGTTGAACAATCCTACCGAATATTATAAAATTCTGAGAGATCGTATAACTTTTTTTCATAGAATTGCTGTATATATATATATATATATATATATATATATATATATATATATATATATATATATATATATATATATATATATATATATATATATATATATATATATATATATATATATAAATAAAAAGAGATTGATAAAGGCTAACATATTCTAGTTTGAACTGGGCACAAACATCGTATTAGTTTGATTTGACTACATATGGTGGTTAAAGCAAACTAAAATTCTGAGTAATTGTTTCGGGAATTTAGCAGTTAAGTTCAACTGTCGTCCGTTTGAATTTATCATTATGATGGTTGTTTCATTATGACAGCTACGAAAACAAACAGATTTGTTGGTTGATTCTACCAACGCTTATGATTTTTTTCAAACAAATTTTAGTATGATATAAACTGAATTGCTGTTTGAAACAAACAAACGAAAACGGTTGAAACAACAGACATTTCCGTTTTCAATTAACTAAATTTCTTTTGTAATTTCAATTATTTGAAATTAATGCTAACAAACATAAGAAAAGTGCACATATATATTCATAGACTTCTTTTAGTCCAAGAGAAATTTACAAATGATAATGCGAGCCTCTCTATTATTTTCAGGTTTTTTAATTAAAATATCAAATGTTCACCTGTTGTTGAGTGACAGCGCCAGAGCATGCAGCGGGACGGGATGACGGAAAATGAAATAAACCAACAAAATAGTTTGTTTTAAACAAAATTATTAGTTATATTTTCGCCCAACAACATATCAGTTTGGTTTAACCGCCGCACAGTGGGAAAAAAAGTGCCCGAAACGCGAAAGAATTCTTTGTCTCAGCTCGGAGTGGAACGATTTCTGTAAAAATAACCTTAACTTAATGGAAAATTTCCAAGGAATCGAATGAATGTAGTCTCATTTGCCGCGTGGAACTGCTTGGGGAGCAAATGAGCTCATTTTACCCTGGTTCCCCTAATATTTCCTTGTTGTTCAGAAAATTTCTTTGCTTGGTTAGACTCAAGATCAATAAAATGATGCTAGCCCTTTGTTAAATATTTAGGAGAATCGACTGAAGTTGGTTTCGTTTACCGCACGGCACTGTGAATGAAGATATGGCTGTTTTTACCCTGATTTCCCTAATATTTTCGTGTTTTTCACAATTTTATTTGCTCAGTGTTACTCAAGATCAATACAATAAGGCTGATTCTTTGTAAAATTTGCTAGGAAATCGATTGAAATTGTTTTCATTAACCGCACGGCTCTGTGAACGTAGATATGGCTGATTTTACCCTGATTCCCCTCATAGTTTTGTGTTTATCATAAATTTCTTTGGTCGTAGTTACTCAAGATCAACAAATTAAATCTAGTCCTTTGTAAAAAATGCTGAGAAATTGATTGGAATTAGTTTCATTCACTGCACAACTCTGTGAACGAAGATATGGTCGATTTTACCCAGATTCCCCAAATATTTTTGGGTTTTTCAGAGATTGCTTTGTTCGGTTTCACTCAAGATCAACAAAATAAGTCTAGTCCTATGTAAAATTGCCTGAGAAATTGATTGGAGTTGGTTTCATTCACTGCACGGCTCTGTGAACGAAGCTATGGCTGAATCATCACCTTTCATTCCTTTAACTAGTGATCCTGTTTTATGAGCTTCTATCGTCAAATGATAGATTCATAGAGCTTCTATCGTGTTTCGGTATGATTCCTGTTTTGTACTTTTGTGAACGGATACCGTAATTGATTTCCGAGAATGACTTCTCCATCGTGCAAACAGAACGAACATCCAAACTTTCCATTAAATTGAGTTGAGTTCTGTAATTTTGGTCTAGCTACTGAATCTAGACAATTCTGAATTACTACAACCTTGTAAACTTCTGATCCTATGGAGATTCCAGCAGTGCTAAGCAAAATGATTTCTTCGCAAAACTTCTTGAAGAATAATGGCATGTTTGGTTCACCTTTGCTCAACCAAACAGCAGTAAGCAGTAAATTGTTCTTATCGAAGCGAATTCTTGGAGGTAGGTTATTAATGACGACAAATATGGGATAGCATGGTTTATTGATACTCCAGCGGTATGCTGCCGCGCCGTCCGTGTTAACCGATAGTGTAATTAATTTATCAGGTACTTCTGTGCGGATCCTCTTCACGACATTTCCTTGGTTAATGTCACTCACAGCTTCCAGTTTTACAATGTCTTCATAATCAGCGATCTCTTTAAGATATTTAAGAATAGTTTCTCGCAACTGCTGCTCAATACGAATTGAAATAAAGAAATCGAATTTATTATTCCCACAGTATGGTATTTAGCACACAATATGTTCGTCAGGAGCGGATTTCCCCATTCCAGATTGACATTCTGTACAATAATATACCCGTGAATGTTCGTACGGTTTGGGAAATGCAGCAATACAAGATTCATAAGAATCTGAGAATAATTTAAAACCTGCCATCAAATTCAACATGCGGAGTAAATCAACTAATGCTCCTTGTGTAAGCTGATGCTTTATGAAAAAATTCAAAATCATAAAACAAGCTTCTGCTGTCGTCACGTCAGAATCAAATTTTATTCTTGGGTCGGAAAATACCTGAAATCGTTATTGTGGATTATCAATTTCATGAAATTTATAAGAAATAATATAAGTACCTTATTGTATCCAAAGCAATCATCAGGATCCGAATGAGAAAAGTCTTCTATATCATCGTCTTCAATTCGAGGATTCTGGTTAGGTTTATTTTCGATTTCGTCGTAATCATCGTCATCTACATCCGTTTGCAAATGTGCATACGATGATTCTAAAGATATGTCAGTAGTGCCACTAGAACTATTCTTGGGAACTGATAGAAGTTTTTCTGTGTTTACTTGGATTCTGGATATTCTCAGTTTGCGATGTAGTCTGTTCTTGTGAATCGGTAACACAACTCCACCAATCATTAATTTCTGAAGGTTGTTTTTTCTTCTAGAAATGACATTGAAAATGCTTTTAAAATATATATTATAGGAAGATACGAACACCTTACCTTGCGTACATATTTCGTATTGTAAAATTTATTTGAAATGTAGTAATGACGCTTGTTCCGCCGAAAATCCATGATTCTAAGACTTTAACGCATTAGGATGCGATCCTCGCAATAAAACTTTTTATCATTATCAATAAGCTACGTTAATCAATTATAAAGACCTAAGTCACAAAGCCATACAATTGCTAAGATTTTTGCATATTGATTATATGATTAAACCATACGAACAAACCCACTTGTCTAATTGGATAAAACAAATTTTAATTTTACAACGATGCAAACATTACTTTATGAGTTTTTATTTCTTGAAAAATCTACAGGCAATAATTCTTTTATTTGAATCTTTAGCCCTTGTGGAACATCAATGGTATTAAGGACCATCATAACTTTTGGTCGTAGCTAATTTTTTTCAACATACGTGAATTACTGATTTCTCTTAAAGAAAAAAATTATTTTGAAAATCAATGTTTAAATCCATTAAAGGAATAATTTCTCTATGTTTCAAAAGAGTTAGTACATGAGATTCAGTTTTTATCCGCAATAATATATTTTTATCATAATTAATAACGTCCAAATCATAAATCAGAGCTGAAACAGTTATAGAAGTTTCGTGATATAAATTCAATCATTACAACCAGAGTTGAAGCAGACCAACTAATGCAGTTGTATTAGTAAACCAAAGTAAAGTAAACACATTGTGACGTCACTAATTGCACGTGCCAAAGACCTATGCTTGTTGTACGCTACCATCAAACAATGGTGTCAATCACTCGCCTTAACTAGAATGTCAGTAACGTAAAGTAAAGTAAAGTGCGTTATGACAACGTAAAAATCTGGAACAGCAAACTAGTAAAAGACCTGTCATAGCTGGAATATGGCGTCACATTCCTTACAGGCACTCAAACCCTTACCATCTGCTTCACCTCGGTAATCTGCTCATTGGAACAAATGTACGGGCTATTCTATAGTTCTTTCATTTTTTTTTTATGTTGACTCACTTCAAACAGTGCGTCCTTCATATATGTATACATCGATTCCATAGAAGTTTTACAATCTTTCATAATCTTGTAATATTTGGTAGGGATCGTTCGTTAATAACGACCTACCAAATATTACAAAACCCCTTTTTTTTATTTTGTTACTAGGCCGTTCTTTCACGTAAGACTGAAATAAAGAATATTTTTTTTTTCAATTCAATTTCTTGAATGAACTTTTGGATCTATTTCGGTAATTGATCCTTCAATTTAAAGACGTTTCAATTTCAATTAAGTTTTCAGTTAAGATACAGAAGCTTTAAAAGTATTCAATTGTGTATAGGAACACACAACGATTTAATTTCTTAGTTTTCACTGCCAGGATCATCAAAGGTTCCTTGTTTTTATTTGATAGATCATTTAATTGCTGTTTGACATAAACGTGACATGAATTTTTTTATAATGTGTGTTGAGAATTCACTTGAAGACTTACTTCCCAGGGCATTGGACCATTTGGCATGGTTATTCAAACTGCAGGAAACCTGTTTGTAATTTTATTTCACTTAAATCTACTTTTAAAATTAATATAAGTATTTTTTGTTGATTGTCATTGTTAATTTTCCAATAAAAAAAAACATTATTTATCATAATTCACTGAAGCACGGCTAAAGCCACTAATGTTTTGCCATAGTTTCTGTGATATGTGACAGTTGGGCTTCTTAAAGGTTTGCTAGTGTTCGGTCTCTTTCTCAAAGTTTCACTGTATGACTCGGTGGAGTAATATCGATATTTCCTTTGTAGCTTGACAAGTGTCAAAAGTGTGGTTTAATTAGATCTCGGAGATTTTATTTTTTGGGGGTTTTTTTTTTTGAATTCTGGGGGTGGGGGTCCGGGGATTTTGTTGGCCGGGCGGGAGAAAAAAAATATAAGCGTGTATACGAGTGTGTTGTGGGGGGGGGGAATTATTTTTTTAAAAAAACTTTTTTATAAAATTTTTTATATGATCAAGAGGGTTTTTTTTAATTTTTTTTTTTTTGTAGGGAATGTCAAAATTGAAAAAAAACAAAGTATATTATAAAAAAAAAAAAAAAAAAAAAAAATAAAAACAAGAAAATAAATAATAAAAAAATACTTTTGTATTATGGTGTTGAAATCAGTTCAACGTGAAAGGGTTTTCCAAAATTATAATTCTCGCCGGAAATAAAAAGCTCGATCCGGTTGATTTTGCCAACTTGGAGAATATAATTTTCCTGTCGAATGACAATGAATCCATTATTTATAACCATGGTTCTAGATGTACATTTGCTCGAGTTTTTAATTTAGTTCATGTACGTTAGATCATATATGTGTGTGTATAGATGTAAGTTGATTTCATACTTTTGATCGATCTCAATTATTTTTAAACCTATGTGTACATTTAGATAGTAAGTACTTACGTTTAGTTTCCCTTCCTATAAGGACCTAGTTCTAGGATATAGCGTAGTACACTTAGTGGCCAGTCCTAGTTAATGTAGGTTAAGGTTATCGAAAGTTAGCTTAAGTAATTCCAGTTCATAATGTTCGAGTTTTGCTTTCTTACCGATAGCATACGATGGCAATACAACACCGCAGTATAATGCCCAGCAGTGGCAGCAGTAAATTTAGGATACCTATTACGTAAGTATAGTTTAAGGATAGTTTCTTTTATAGATTTTGTGTCACCTATGCTCACCAATGTTTATAAAACCTCACTTCACTAGAATAACAATTCACTTTAATTATAATAAAGGCTTGATTCTCTTCTCGCTTAAACTCGGTATTGTCTCGGTTTTGTTTTTGTTCTTACTAACCCGATGTGACATATCGTTCAACGTCGTAGTGCGTGGAACCGCCGCAGGGGTGCTTCTGGCGCGATGCTGTTGGTTGGCAAGGTGTGTAGATGTTGGGAGGTGAGCGCGCTGGCCTAATAGTGTAGGCCAACAGTCTACATTGAAATTGAATAACTATTATAGGCTGGAGCGACATTATTTCACCATCTTCAAAATTGTGCGAAGCATTCGAAGTGCGTGTTTATATTATCTGAAATTGGTCGAAAAAGAACACCTGTTGCATAAAAACGCATCCTGAAAAGAGCAACAAATAAAAATGTCACATTTCTGGTCGATAAAATACCAGAGTTGAAGGTAAGAGACCGCTTCAAATAGTATTATAATTGCATTAACATAACCTAATATAATTAAAATTCTAGAAAATAGAGTCAGTGAAGGCATTCGATAAAAAGTCCGAGATCCAGTACCATTCATCTAGTAGTGGTAAATGTACTTCAAAAGTCAGGCCGAACAAATACAATGTCGACAAACTTGAGCCAACCGCGAAAGATAAATCCAAGGTCAAAATGCAGAAAAAAACATCTGATGATAAAGCCTGTTTCTATTTCAATTCCGATAACGATGGCATTGATAAGCGTGAGCCATCCGCCAAGAAAAAAAAAACAGTACTGAGAACCAGCAACAATCACCCGGGAGAGTTGATTCCGGTTCAAAGACCGGATCGGATAACATTTACATCGACGTGCATGAATTTTCACCATCCACAATAACCACTTATCGCCGGAAATCATCAGTGGAAGAACTCATGGAAGATTGGGACACAGAATCCAATTTCCATCAGGAGGTATTCGCAGAAAGCAAACATAACAACGAAGATACAAGATCGGTATATGATGTTTTACAAATCAGCGGAGCTACAGGTGAGATTTTTTTTTCATCAACTACAGCCTTTTGGCTTTCCAAGTGTTTATGATTTTAAGCTTGTCTGAGTGTTTTGCGATATTTTAGTAAGTGACGTTTGAAGTGGTTTTTTTAAATTAACTTGTTATTCAATCTTATAGAATGCTCATGTATGTAGGGGAAATGTGAAATAGGGGTTGGGGTTGTTGGGGGGGGGGGGTGTTTTTTTTTTTGGGGTTGGGGTGGGGGTTTCTGCTCGTGCAAACTAACCTCGACGAGTAGTCCTCTTCGGAGGTGGCGCTTAAGCTACTTGTTTAGAGATCGAGGGCGTATTCAGTGGACGAAATCTCGCAGGTCCCGAGTATTGTGTCACAATCTGCTCATGTGGAATGGCAGAGGAGGTCAAAAAATTAAAAGCGATGGTTGAATCACTGCAAAAGGATTTGTCGCTGGAGGTTATAAAAAACAAAAAACTAACAGATGAAAACACCAAACTCGAGAAGCAAAATGCCAAAATGCAAGAAGCGCTAACATCAAAGCTTTTACCAGAGCCCGAAATGCCTTTCAAAAGTTGCGAAGAGTTTATTGATTCCAACACCTTGTGAAAGTTTTCTATCGAAGCGGAGAGCGATTATATTTTTATGAAATTCTTGATGATAAGACTTTGGCCAGATGGGTTGATTGGTCGTTCTGTTACAGGTCGCCATTCGAACAATCCTTCTGGTCGCCCAAAATTAACTGAAGCGAATGAAACAACCGAAGATTCTGAATCTGAAAGCATTGATTTATGCGCATCTTTTGAAGGCACAGCAAAGGGTCGAGATTGTGGAGCAATTGCTGATAAATCAAGTCGAGTTAAGTTAGCACTGGAGAAGGAAAAAGTGGATTATTGCATCCGTAAGTTGACAAATTATTTTTTATTTAATTACTTCTCTTATTTAATTACTTCTGATTTACAGGTTGTCTTTATGAACGACGCATTTTTTTACGAAATGACTTATTCACTGCAAATGCTCGTGCCAAGGCAGGGAGAAATTTGATGACGAGAGTAATCGCGAACACTTCACGATCGTAGTTTGTCTTTTTTTTTTTTTTTTTTTTTTTCATTATTGCTCGCTCTACCAGCAAAGCAGTCTTCTACTATTATTACACTACCCTTTTTGTTTAATTATTATTACATGATTTTAAACGCGTTGTGGGTTAAACAATACTTTTTATTGTTAAATCTTTTAGATAACAGTGACGTCAGTTATTGTAGAATATGTTCAGCAATGGTTCGTGAACACTTTGTTTTATTTTTTAAAGCCGTGATACAAGTTGTCAAGAATAAAATGTGGTATAAACAACAAATGTGGTTTAACTAGTACAAAGAAATCAATCAAAATATTAATAAATTTATGAAATCAAGAAAACAAGAAGATAACTCAATTTGTTATCAGCTAAAGCATAGATAACAAATCCGGTTATCAATTTGATATTCTACCAGCGTAATGATAACAAGTGATATCCTGTTATCAATATATCAGCATAGTATCAAAATGATAACTAGTTTTATAACCTGTTATCAACGGTCAGTGACAGTAGCTGATTGATAACTAGTTTTATTATTGAAACAGATAATATACATTGCAGGATTTGTTATCAACATGTTTTCAATGATAATAAAATAGGTTATCAACATGTTATGTACAGAATTAAATGTTGTTATCATTTTTGTTATTTTAGCTGTTTATTCAGCCTAGATGATAATAAATTAAGTTATCCTATCAGATGATAACGAGATAATAAAACTTCACACTACCAAAATGTCATGTAAATTTCTGTCCCCTGAGACCGACACATGCAAGCGTCCTTTAGCATATAAAAATGGGGTGGAAAGGGAGAAAAAAAAAAATTGAACAAATATCTTTTTTGGCGGAGTGGGGTTGGTGTGGGTTTAGCAGATAATTTTACACGAATTCTTTGTTTACGTTCCCCGACTTTTTACAATCAATCATGACAATCATGAATTATGTCTCGTGTAAAATTGATAATTTCTAAGTGTGTTGTTATCAATTAGTTATTTTCCTTTGCTCGGGTACTCACACATTTCTGTTTACATTTTCAGCAACACACACATTTTACTATGTAATGCATAAATAAGGCCATAGTTGGGAGCAAAGAACCTGTTCATAAACCACGTAGACTCATTTTTGAGAATCTCATACCCCCCCTTCCCCCCTCGAAGACTTTTCTCCATACATTTTTTTTTGAATTTTTGTATGGAGCGTACACACTTAGAAATTATCAATTTTACACGAGACGTAATTCATGTTGGTAAAAAGTCGGAGAACGTAAAGAAAGATTTCGTGGAAAATTATGTCTTCTGAAACTGACACATACGCAATTCCACGAAAGATGTGTTTGATTGAATTTATTTTCTCATCTCGTTCAACTCATTCTTATGTGCAAAAGGACACTTTCATGTGTCGGTCTCAGGGGACAGAAAATTACATGCCATTTTGGTAGTGTGTATAAATTGGTCAAACCCCCCCCCCCCCCCCCCCCCCCCCAAAAAAATGTCTGGGGGTTTTATAAACACCCATAGGAAAAAATGTTTCCCTAGAATTGGGTCTACGGTATTCTTGTGAAATCATTGTTCATGTTTCTATGTGAACAGTTAATTTATTACTAGTGACTATTTTCATTATATCTAGAATGTATTACCAGACAGATCGATTCTATTTAGCCAAATTTAGGACATTTGAAAATAGTGAAGTTAATCTTTCAGCTCAACCAGTGAAATCATGTTAGCTAAGAGATGTGGGAAAACGAAACTCTTGCTCAAGTTTGTATCCATAAATTGATGAATAAAGTCTTAACTGCTTCAGAATAAATCGATCAACATGATGCCAGCATGATTTTGTCGATTGTTGCTGAGTCTATGCCATATTTGATGCATAGACCGAATGAAGGAGCTAGGCTGACATTACATCCCCTTACCCTACTTGATGGTTTTATTTTGTGACTTTTGCAAAGACGTGGGCTAAAATGCTGTATTACAACTTGTGATACCTTCTGTATTTTCAAATGTCAGTTACTCCCGTTAGTTGTACTTTAGTCGTTGTATGTTCGACAGGAATCAATTTGCAACCATCAATAAAACCTGCAAGTTTACGACTCCAACCAGTCACAGCGTCCGTTCCGTCAAATTCAACGAGATAGGATTATTGCCTTCCAGAGCACATCGCACAGATTAAAACTGTTTCGGCTTTAATTAAAAACCAACCATACCACCCAGGTCTAATTTGTCCTGCACTCGCCAAACGCTTAACTCCATCGAATCCCCTCGCGTAATTCCGCTGCAAGTACTTACCACCAACAGTCATGACCGACGAAACCAGCTCCTAGTGGCGTCGACGAGAGACCCAAATCAACTCTAATGATAACTCGCTGATGCGTTACCTACCACAGAGGCAGATCTCACGGAGCCCATTGTCGCGGATATTGTCTCGCTGTCTCTGAATTAGGTCGTATTTTGTCATATCTGTCAACTGGGATTCCGCAATTTGAGCAGCAGTCATATGATTTGGGAACCGTCCGGTTCCGGTGGTTTGATCCACCGTCGGTGTGATTTGAACCAGTACGAAGATCACCCTCCTGACCGGTGACTGACTGCGGTGGCAATTTAGCCCAGTAACAACTCGACGGGAACCCTCGGAAGCAAAAATGACACGATACAATATAATAGTAATAATAGAGGACGAGTATTCACGCACTCGATTCTGCCTTGCGCGTACAAATGGAAGGACAATCGCTTTTGACGGGAATAACTTTGCAAGTACTGTACCTTTTATTCCTGGTTCCCCCTTCGATGGATGGAAAATGTTGTTTTCAGTTCTCGCACCAACCGAGGGGGAACTGCCTGTACGGGGTGCAATTGTCAACTGGCTTGTGGTGGCTTCCTCCTATCCCGAAATTCGTACGGCGGAGATCGCATCGCTGACGGTTCATCAGCGTTCCCAAAGTGGTCAATGTTTGGTGACAAATGCAAACACGTGCATTTGATTCTCGGCGCGGATTTTCCTTGTTTCGGGAGATGCGGGATTTTGGGTTTTAAAATCTGCTTTTTTGAGTGGAAAAGTGAGCGAGCTACACCCTCTTGATTCTTTCGATAGGTTGTGCAGACTTATTTTTGTTTGGCCAAAGTGACGAAAGGATTGCGACTGGGTTCGACAGACGCTCGGTGGTGTCAGATTTCAAATGGAAATCATTTGACGGAAATTGATTGAAAATTGAAAATGGATTATCCTTGATGGGACGTTCGGTTTCAATTATGACACGTGGATCGAAATTGATATGAGTTTTTTAGATTAAACGATGATTCGGATAGAAGTGGTAGGGGCAGCAATCCAACATTCCAACATCCAAAGTCCTCAATCGAAAAGCCATAAATCCATTATTTATTGCTGTGAGCCTACTTAACTTTTCAACCCAACCGAAAAGGGTTCCCTCCGTGAAGCAAAGTCGCACTTTACAATTCACTTTGAACAAGTCAACCGACAGCTGAAAAAAAAATCCTAGGAAAAAAAGATCAATTAGACCGAAAATTGCTTGCGAATTGTGTAAATAGAGCGTGGATTTTTTTTTTCATCCTCGAAACAAGGGTTCACCCTTGGGAGTTCAAAGCCCTCCGTTTCACCCGACTTTTTCCCGTCTTAATTAAGCGCGACCATATTTATCTTGTTTAACTCTTTTTTTTTTCGTTCCTTCTTCAAGTGTCCGAATCTCCGAACACGCGCGTTGTAATTTATTTTGTTGTTTTTTTTTATTTTCGGGTAAAAGGATTAATTTTTCCTCATCCAGAAAGCGAAAGCCGAGGAATTGACCTGCCACGGGGGACAGAAAAGCAACAATCATCCGCAGTTTGAAGTGGAGAAAATTTTCACGCAACATATTTCACTCGGGTGAGAGTTTGAAAGTCGTCGGAAAGTGAAAACAGGGGTCGTCATCGGATACGGCTCATCGCACTGACGATTGGCACAAGGCTGGCTCAGGTCACAAAAAGGCCCGAAAGGCTGCTCGGCGCGGTATGAAAAATCGACAATTTATGTAGTGTTTTCCATTCAGTTTCCGAACGAGGACGATTTGACTGCGTGAAGTTTTGAAGTGTGACCAAAAGTGGCTCGATTGAATCGGGTGCAAATCGATGATTTCAGTGCAGCTAGGCGGTGGAGAGGTCATTCGTCATGGAACATTTTAAAGTTGAATTTATTGGGATGTGACATATGGGAAGATGGTATGAATATGATGTACTGTTAACTGTTTGAGTTGACGGAAAGGTGCTTTAAGCATAAAATGGAAACATTTGTCGTATCCGTGTGTGAAGGGAATGTAAATTGAAACAGGATTGCATTTTCGCGCACTATCTGCCAATCACAAATATTTGATCATTGGAAAAAATAGTGTAGTAAAGCCTTTAACACCTTTAGCGAATTATTTGTTCGTATCTAGATGGATAGTTTATTTGAATGTTGACTAGAATCGGTATCTATTCATTAAAAAAAATCGTATTAGTAGACATTGGCAAACTGCGAAAAAATAAACACTTCGCTTGTTCACATAAAAAAAAATGAAAAATTAAAAAATTGAAACACTTTTAAAAATTTTCACTAGATAACGCGAGCAAATGACTCCTAATTCCACAGGCTAAACACAATCTCCACAAAATGAACACGTATCGTCAAAAGAAACTCATTCCGGGAGGTGAATGGATGCACAAAAACTCTGTTGAAGTTCATTTCAATGTGTTACTTAACATACTCCACCCCCACAAAGATCTTCTTCAACAGGGAGTAGCCAAAGCTTACTGATCGACCTCTCGATTTCACCTTTTGCTGTAATCAAGGTACAGTGACCGGCAAAAATAAAGATCCACCTTTGATCAATGTATTATTGTATTTTTGAAAAAGTAGGGCATTCCAATACATGTTTCTGAAAAATAAACATAGACGAACAATTTCAGTACAAAAATAACGATCACTTTTATTCCTTGCATAAAATAAAAAACAAAATTATTGGAGTTTAATAAAATACGTATGACATAAAAAAAGATCCACTTCATGTATGAATAAAAAAAAATAATCGAAAGAGTTGGAATCAACTCTTCAATAGTCAATATGACCTCCATTCGCTTCAATGATGGACTGCAATCGTTTCGGGATGCTTTCGACTAGGTTTCTGAGGTGTTGTGGATCCAACTCATTCCAGGCCTGTTCCAGTGCAGCAAAATATGTTTGCTTGTTTGTTACGTGGGTTTTTTCGACTCTATTGTCGAGAATTGCCCAGAGATTTTCAAGTGGGTTTTAATCCGGGCTCTGGGGAGGCCATTCCAAGGGTTTAATCCGACAGGCACGGAAAAAAGCTTGTGTTTTCTTGACCTTATGCTTTGGGTCGTTGTCTTGCTGAAAAATGTAATTATCTTCCAGACCCATTTTCAGGAAAGATTCTTCCATATTCTCGTTCAGAATATCTATATACCCATCTGCCGTCATAATACCACTGATTAGAACCAGATTCCCCACTCCAAACCATGAGAAACAGCCCCAGACCATGATATTTCCACCGCCGTGCTTCATGGTCCCTTGTAGATGTTTATCCTTCAGCCCTTCATCGCTTTTCCGCCAAACTAGCAGTCGTCGTTTTCTGTTGAACAGCTCAAACTTTGATTCGTCTGACCAAACAACCCGTTTCCAGAACTCCAGTGGCTTATTTATATGGTTTCTTGCAAACCGCAATCGCTTCTCCTTATTCACCCTACTTATGAACGGCCGTTTCCGAGCAAAATGACTTTTCAAGCCGTGCTCAGCAATGCGTCGCCGAACTGTACGATCGGATATCGAAAGGCTTAGCTTTTCTCTGAGCGCACGGATGGTAACAAACGGATCCTTTTTAATTTCTCGGATGATTCTAGTGTCTTCGCGGTGATCAGACTTGCGATTGCGTCCACGTCCTGTTCGATCTGCGACACTTCCAAGCTTTTGGTGTTTTAAAACTATTTTCTGCACTGCACCACGGCTTACACCATACTTTTCGGCAACTTTGCGCTGAGATTCGTCTTTTGAGCAATCGCGCACGATAAGATTTCGAACTTGGACTGTTATTTTCTTTCCTCCCATGATCGATTCTTAAAAAACTCGTCACTTGGGCTAAACTCACTTATTTATCTGCAATTATCTGTGATGGATGTAAATATAGGAATGCCAAAAGCATGATCAACAAGGGGTAAGCCAAGTGGATATACACGGAAAGTATTTTTTTTCCTAGTGGATCTTTTTTATTGACATACCGTAAACACAAGCTTATTTCGTTTTTCACATGCAGTTGGCTGAAATGAATATGTATATTCAAACTTTTACGCTAAGCCTCATGAATGATACCCAAATATGTACAGTACGGGTAAGAAAGTTGCTATTGATACGAAGTTGTAAAGATATCTATGCCTGATTAGCTACACTGAGTAGCCACCTGAGTAGCTACACGAGTATGCTTATCAGGTCCAAGGTGAAGCTGGATCACTCGTCCCGTTATCCACGTGTTTGGAGGTAACCCAAGCAACACACAAGTTTTATAACGGTAGAAAATACTTTTATTTGACTAGATTTGGTTATATATATAAGCTTACTCAACATAAAATCATGAAGATGTGTTACTCGGGAATGGAGTTGTCGAATCAGTAAAGCGGGTTGTTTTGGTGACCACTTTTTTGTCCTTTGTTGTAGGTTGTTGAGATATTCAACTCTCTACCTTTTCCAAAACAACTACAGATTTTTCTGGACTTCCTCGTATCTGGTCAAGCGATTTGAAGAAGTTTCACCAACTTTTTTTTTATCAGGGAGCGCAGAAATTGCTCCTCCAACAAGGAAGTGTCCTGGTGTTAAGAGATTAGGGTCACGCACATCCATGGATAAAGGAGATATAGGTCTTGAGTTCAAACATCCTTCGATTTGCTTGAGCAATGTTAGCATCTCCTCAGACGTTGGGATTGTCGACCCAAGGACCCGTTTTATGTGATGCTTGACACTCTTGATTTCAGCCTCCCAAATACCTTCAAAATTTGGAGCCCTGGGAGGGATAAACTTCCATTCAATTTGTTCAACTGCGCAAAACTTGCGTACGTCTGGTCAGTCAGATGTTGAATCTCGCTTTTGGATTCAACAAAATTGGTGGATGGTGGCACTTTGCCCTCGTTGACTACTGAACCTTCTGAGAGCAGCAATTATGGCTTGGCTATACTTTAAGCGATTTCTGCGTTCGTACAAAGTTCTACTTTATCGTGAATGGACCGTGAAAATCTACACCGCAGGCTTGAAATGGCCTACCTGTTGTTAGCCGCACTTCTGGGAGTTCACTCATTATTTGTTTAAGCGTTTCGTTAGGGTGGTTTCGAAAACATGTCAAGCACTGGTGAACCACCTTTCGTACCAAACTCTTTCCATGAATCGGCCAGTAGTTCAATCTTATTGTGTACAACAATTCTTGAGGTCCAATATGGAGGTGCGATCAATGTTTTTCGATTGCAATTAAGACAGTTACGTTGCACTTTTCTGGCAGAATGATCGAATGTAGTTGGTCATAGTCCAACCCAGCTGCCTGGATGCGTCCGCCGACTCTTAACAACCCATCTTGGTTAACAACGTTAACAACGAACTTGATTTGCTCACTTCTTTGTTTTCAGAGAGTTGTTTGAACTCTGAGCCGAAGACTTTCTTCTGACTAAGTTTAATTATGCATTTTAGAGCATCTTGAAACTCACTTTCTGTCAGAAAATCAGTGTTTTGGCCCGGAAGAGGCAATTCTTCCTGCATCGTTAACAATATGCCACAATTCGTTGCAACTTTCCAACGCTCGAACAGCGCTCGATCAAAGTATTATCCGCACGATCCCCATTGCCATGTTGTTCCTCCGGTTGAGTAAAGGGTGATACGGTCAAAATTTGGTCAAGGGAAAACGCGTGTAAATCGGTGAAATCGTTTATTTAAAAAATCAAATTAAATTTCTTTTTCAAGTTCAATTAGTATAAAATTCAGGAAAAATATTCAGTTAGGCTTCCGCTTTTCCAAATCCGAATTGCCGGGCCTTACGCTTGACCCCTGCCATCAGATTTTGTACAGCCACCTTGTCCACCTTCTTCGCCGCAGAAAGCCAGTTTGCCTTGAACTGCTGCTCGTTCTTAGCAGTTTTTTTGGTCTTCTTTAGGTTCCGCTTGACAATAGCCCAGTATTTCTCAATTGGGCGGAGCTCTGGCGTGTTGGGAGGGTTCTTGTCCTTGGGAACCACCTGCACGTTGTTGGCGGCGTACCACTCCATGGCCTTTTTACCGTAATGGCAAGATGCCAAATCCGGCCAAAACAGTACGGAACAACCGTGCTTCTTCAGGAAAGGCAGCAGACGTTTATTCAAACACTCTTTCACGTAAATTTCTTGGTTGACAGTCCCGGAAGCTATGAAAATGCTGCTTTTCAAGCCACAGGTACAGATGGCTTGCCAAACCAGATATTTCTTTGCGAACTTTGACAGTTTCGTGTGCTTGAAAATATCTGCTACCTTTCTCCTTCCTTTTGGCGTATAAAACTCCTGTCCCGGAAGCTGCTTGTAGTCGGCTTTGACGTAGGTTTCGTCGTCCATTACCACGCAGTCAAACTTCGTCAGCATCGTCGTGTACAGCCTCTGGGATCGCGCTTTGGCCGTCGTATTTTGTTTATCATCGCGATTTGGAGTCACTACCTTCTTGTAAGTCGATAGTCCGGCTCGTTTTTTGGCTCGATGCACGGTTGTAGACGATACACCCAGCTTATTTGCGGCATCTCGGAGAGATAGGTTAGGGTTTCGCTTGAAACTACCGGCAACTCTCTTTGTCGTCTCAGCGGCCTCCGGTTTTCGATTTCCCCCCGATCCAGACTTCCTTGGCTGTCGACAAACGTTCCCCAAACACTTTAATTACATTTGTAACGGTTGATTTGGCAACTTTTAGCGATTTTGTCAACTTTGCGTGCGAGTAGCTCGGATTTTCGCGATGCGCGAGCAAAATTTTGATACGCTGCTCTTCTTGCTTGGACGGCATTTTGACAACTGAAGAGTGAATTCCAAAATCAAAATAGGAGCAACATTCTACACACACACACCTTCAAAATGAGGGGTGTTCAGGTTTTTTAAATGCAAAATTGAAAGAAATACGTCAAGTTGATATTGACCAAATTTTGACCGTATCGCCCTTTATGGTTCAAGTCTCGTGTTATAAAACCGCCCTAGTAATACATGTAAATAAAGATTAATTGCATTTGAAAATGATCGATTATTGTTACCAATTGTTCCACAGGAGCTTGACTCCATGGTTGCTTGCAGTCAGCTAAAAAGGAAGGACTGTTCCACCATAATAAACTATTGGTCAGCGATTTAACGGAAGAACCCCTAGATATAAGATCCGCTGGATTTTCTCCAGAGCTGACATGATACCAGTCGTTTGCTGAAGTCATTACGTTAATTTTGTTCACTCTGTTTGGTATAAACTGTGGCCGACGTTTGGTTGGACTTGCTAAGGAGTGTATCGAATATAAGCTATCCACATACATTTGCGTTGTACGCATGTATTTGTGATGATTTTTTATGCTCTGAACACTGCATTCTGTGCGTTTGACTGTCAGCTTTCTTTTGTTTACTTGTTTGTGCGGTTCAAATTCTGCGTTTTCAAAATGTCGCGTATTGAAAAGGAAGTGAAAATTAAGGTTCTGGACACATGGCTAAGTGAGAAGGGTATTACTATGCGAAAATTTGCGAAGCGGTTTGGAATTCATCATGCGACTGTTAAAACCATCATTAATAAGTTTGGGGAACACTATTCTTTGGATGAGCTACCAGGAAGAGGCAGAAAACCCGGTTCTTCCAACCCGAAACTGGAGCAGAAAGTGGTACCTCTAATCATGAAGAACAAATCAATGTCAATACGTGATTTGGCCAAAAAAGCAGGAACGAGTGTCGGAATGATCCAGCGTATCAAGAGGCGAAACCACCTGAAGACCTACAAGAAGCAGAAAATCTCGAAACAAAGTGCAGAACAGAAGAAGCGAGCAGCAACAAGGGCCCGGAAATTGTATTCGCGTCTTTTGCAGCGTCCGGATGCATGCGTTTTGATGGACGATGAGACCTATGTAAAGGAGGACTCAAAAACCCTTCCAGGTCCACAATACTTTACTGCCGTCGTTGGGGAGGATGTGAGCGATGCGGACAGGTCGATTCAAGTGGAGAAATTCGGTCGAAAGGTACTGGTATGGCAAGCAATATGTTCCTGTGGTTTGAAGTCAACCATTTTTTACACTATCGGAACTATAAATGCGGAAATCTATCGATCTGAGAGATTGTTGCCTTTTTATAAGAAGCATAGTACACCTCCACTGTTTTGGCCGGATTTAGCGTCGGCTCACTATGCCAAAACCACTCTCAATTGGCTTGCGGAAAAGGGTATAGATTTCATTGAGAAAAATATCAATCCACCAAATTGCCCTCAGCTTCGACCCATCGAACATTACTGGGCAATCGTGAAGAGGGTCTTCAAGAAGACTGGTAAGGCAGCTGGGAACATGCAGGTGTTCAAAAAAATTTGGGCTCAAGCGTCCAAAAAATGCGATGCAACACTTGTCCGGAACTTGATGAAGAGCATTCGATCCAAAGTTCGAAAATTCGTGAAGGAATAACTTAAATTTCATCCGATCTTCATTATGTTCATGTTTAACCTCGTACAATAAAGGATCAATTTTTTGTATGAATAAAATATCGGTTTTCAACATAATTTGAAAGAAAGTTTGTGGATAGCTTATTTTCGATACACTCCTTATCCAATCCAGTGTAACAGTAGAATCAGTCCAGTAATATTCTCCGTCAATCTTAACATCGATTGCTTCCTTGACCTTCGCCATTAACTCCACCAAAAGTGTAGCTGCTCTCAATTTCTAGGGATAGTAGTATTTTCTCCAGTATGTTTTTCACAGGTTGGAGTAATTCTTGACTGAGCACAAAGAAGTCTAACTTGTGCTCTAGATTCAGTAATGGTTCTGACATAAATTGCTGTGCCATATGATTTCTTTGCTGCATCCGAGAACCCATGTAATTCAAAAATGTCGTTTGGGCTAGGTTCCGCTGATGTTATACGTCTTGGGAATGCGATGTCGCGAATTTTGGATATCTGAGTACAAAACCATTTCCATTTATCAGTTGTCGTATCATGTAACGAGTCATCCCAGCCCAGTTTTTGCTACCAAACCTCTTGCATTATTAGCTTGCCATGAACAATTAGCGGACTAAGTATTCCGCGCGGATCATAGATTTTTTGAATTTCCGATAATACATTACGTTTCGTAATTTTAGAATGGATTTTCAGTTCGCTCTAAAATCCAAAAACGTCCACGTTAGAGTTCCGTCGTATTCCTAGAATTTTGACTGTCTCTTTTGTATCATCAGCTACCAGAGCAGGGGAGTTTGAATTCAATATGTGAAGCTTAAAGCCAGCCCCGCTTAAGATTGATTTGACTTCTTCTTTCACATTCATCAGAGCTTCGAGATCGTCGAGGCCAGTTAGCATATCGTTCATGTAAAAGTCCTTTTCGATCACAAGGCAAGCTAATGGAAACGTATCTTTCGATTCGATCGCTAGCTGCCTCAAGCATTGTTCGGCTATATATGGGGCAGAATACGTGCCATAAGTAATTGTATTCAGGCGATATGTGGATAGATCTTCATCATAAGAGAATCGCCACAGTATTAATTTTAGCTGGCAATCAAGTAAATGGAACAGAATTTGTCGGAAATTTTTTTTCTAAATCCGCTATCAAAACGTATTTAGGAATGCGAAATCTGAACAGTACAACGTTTGCATTAAAAAAATGAACTTTTTTTCGGATGGTGATAAAACATAAGCTAAGACAGATAATTGCGTTTGATAAATTTCCCATGGATGGTAATTATTTAAGCTTACTTGCAAAAAAATCTACGCCCTTGTAAGCGGCCTTCCGGCAGTTAACCGGAACATTCGCCATGGCGGACGAAAACATGCGTGCAGACATATTTTGAGTTCTTTCTTCGTTTTATTTATCAATTTCTCGTTAGTTTTCACGAAGAGATTGTTGGAGTAGATCTTACACTTCAGGTTGGCCCAGAAATTCTCGATGGGACGCAGCTGGGGGACGTTGGGCGGGTTCGCCGACTTGGCTGCCACATCGATATTCAGCTGCTCCATCTCCTCCGATGATTGCTTCGAGTAGTGGGCCGACGCCAGATCCGGCCAGAGCACCGCGTCTTCGCCCTTATGGTATTTCTTGATGAGCGACGCAACTTCCGGCAGGTATTTCATACTATAAATTTCCCCGTTCACGGCCAGTCCGGAGCGAAAGAAGAGCGGCTTTGACATCCCCTTCTCCCCACAGCAGTACCTTCTTGGGGAACTTGGTGTGAAATGAACTTCACCTCGGAGCTCACTTCCTTCGTGGGGGAGTAAAATACGAAGTGCCCTGCCAGTCTTTGCCAACCAGGGTGAGATAGGTCTCGTCGCCCATCACCACCGCCACGTCGCGATTCGCCGGGAAATCTTATTCAGCCGCTGCCGCTGCGTCATTGCCAGCAGCTCCGAAACCAGTGGACGCGACTTCCGCTTCCTGACATGTATGTTTATGTTCGCCAGGTACTTTTTCACTGTTTGGCCGGTTGAACCGACCTCCCGGCCAAGCGCACGCAGCGATGTAGCCACTTTTCCCTCGGTCTTCCTCTTCAGCATCCTTTGGAGCTTCTTGTCGCTCAGGGTCGTCGGTCGTCGTGATTGTTGTCTAATAGTGCCAAGATGTTGTAGATGTCGGAACGGGCGTATCCGGCGTCCACAAAGTGCCGTACGATGTCCGTTTTCGACGCAGTGGGGTGCCGTTCTTTGAACGCGCACACTTCTGAACGGAGTTGCTTCACTGCTTTTGCCATCACGGTTAGAGTTCGACTGATAGAGCTGTCAAATGTTGTCTGCTGACTCATGGGTTACTATGATTGATGCTGCATGGGTGGTTTTGTCAGTGCGGGTGAAGGTAAATCCATGAAAAATCGGCAATTTTTGTCAATTTTTTTTTAATGCAAACGTTACTCATGCTTGAAGTCACTGTTAGCTGCAAACTTCCGTTCGATTGCCAGAAATCTACGAAAATTTCATCGTGCAGAGGAAGCTGAAGCAATGTTCTATAAACATTTCTTCCATAGGAGTAATCGCCTTATAGTCATCAAAGTTCTCAACCGCCGCTTCTGCTGCAGTTTTCTGTTGAAATTTGCAGTTGCACTCGCGATGCAGATGAATGAAACGCTCGATGGTTCGTATAGTTAATCATTGGAGATGTATCCGAAGACGATATGTTGAAGTTTAACGTAACCAGTTGATAGGTGTGGTGTAGCTTAAGCGTTTCAATTGAAGAGTAGAACAGCTATCCCACAATCAAGATGTCAATCCCATGTTGTTGAAACAGGATCTGCAAGATGAATGTCACCTTCTCACCAACGAGAGATATTTCAACCAGTAGGCAATCGAATCTTCCAATGCGAGATGAGATTTTGAAGACTATCTTGGAGTGAATCAACATCAACACTTATCCAGACACGTTTCAGTTCCAGCTTCCGCGCCAGAGCTTGCGATATAAGGTTAAACCTGACGACAGCTGTCCAGAACTCCTCGTGCGCAATGGTAATTTACAGTAGAGTCCTTCACTTTTATTACTATGTACTAATGTCAGAACGACTTAGTCTGACTAGTTAGTCGTTGTGTGCTTTTCGGGACCCTTTTCTGACTTATTTTATAGAGTTTTCTAACTTTAGATGAAACCCTTTTGAGGGGCAACGCATGAAGCCATGGGAGTAGAACTTAAATCGAGAATACTACCAATAGAGCGCGACTGTGACAGACTAAGGCGGAGGGAGCTACAACAATCGATGAAGTATCCTACAATGAGTAATACACAGAAAAAAAAATGAATTTTAACAGACGCGAAAAATTTCCCCTCGTTTAAGGCCAAAGCGAAGACAATGTAATTGTTTGCAATCGTTGTTGTATGAACGATTGCTAACAATTACATTGTTTTCGCTCCCTTTGGCTGAGTCCAGCTAAAATGGCGAAAATTTACAGGAAAGATCCCATTAATTTGAATCTAGCTTTCCCTTCATGTGCAATTGATAAAGCAGAAATTTTTTTTCTTTCTGTGTATGTTTGAAAACTTTGTTGATTTACTTATTTTGAAAAAAAAACAACATAATTTTTTGTTACGGATATATCTGAAGTTATGCACAAGCTGTGGACAAAAATGAAACCCAGAGTTCATTTTGACAAATTTATTTAGGGTATGGGACGGGTTTTAGTCAGTTTATGCATCATCTGGGATATTTGATGAAGCTGTATGTTATCTATAAAGGGTGATACGGTCAAAATTTGGTCAAGGGAAAACGCGTGTAAATCGGTGAAATCGTTTATTTAAAAAATCAAATTAAATTTCTTTTTCAAGTTCAATTCGTATAAAATTCAGGAAAAATATTCAGTTAGGCTTCCGCTTTTCCAAATCCGAATTGCCGGGCCTTACGCTTGACCCCTGCCATCAGATTTTGTACAGCCACCTTGTCCACCTTCTTCGCCGCAGAAAGCCAGTTTGCCTTGAACTGCTGCTCGTCCTTAGCAGTTTTTTTTGGTCTTCTTTAGGTTCCGCTTGACAATAGCCCAGTATTTCTCAATTGGGCGGAGCTCTGGCGTGTTGGGAGGGTTCTTGTCCTTGGGAACCACCTGCACGTTGTTGGCGGCGTACCACTCCATGGCCTTTTTACCGTAATGGCAAGATGCCAAATCCGGCCAAAACAGTACGGAACAACCGTGTTTCTTCAGGAAAGGCAGCAGACGTTTATTCAAACACTCTTTCACGTAAATTTCTTGGTTGACAGTCCCGGAAGCTATGAAAATGCTGCTTTTCAAGCCACAGGTACACATGGCTTGCCAAACCAGATATTTCTTTGCGAACTTTGACAGTTTCGTGTGCTTGAAAATATCTGCTACCTTTCCCCTTCCTTTTGCCGTATAAAACTCCTGTCCCGGAAGCTGCTTGTAGTCGGCTTTGACGTAGGTTTCGTCGTCCATTACCACGCAGTCAAACTTCGTCAGCATCGTCGTGTACAGCCTCTGGGATCGCGCTTTGGCCGTCGTATTTTGTTTATCATCGCGATTTGGAGTCACTACCTTCTTGTAAGTCGATAGTCCGGCTCGTTTTTTGGCTCGATGCACGGTTGTAGACGATACACCCAGCTTATTTGCGGCATCTCGGAGAGATAGGTTAGGGTTTCGCTTGAAACTACCGGCAACTCTCTTTGTCGTCTCAGCGGCTTCCGGTTTTCGATTTCCCCCCGATCCAGACTTCCTGGCTGTCGACAAACGTTCCTCAAACACTTTAATTACATTTGTAACGGTTGATTTGGCAACTTTTAGCGATTTTGCCAACTTTGCGTGCGAGTAGCTCGGATTTTCACGATGCGCGAGCAAAATTTTGATACGCTGCTCTTCTTGCTTGGACGGCATTTTGACAACTGAAGAGTGAATTCCAAAATCAAAATAGGAGCAACATTCTACACACACACACCTTCAAAATGAGGGGTGTTCAGGTTTTTTAAATGCAAAATTGAAAGAAATACGTCAAGTTGATATTGACCAAATTTTGACCGTATCGCCCTTTAATAAGAAATGTCAACATTCGGACGCTAACCCCTTTGCTTACAACTTATCTGTCGGTACTTACCGTCAGAAACGAGCATTGGACTCAGAAAATTTCATAGCGATGGAAAAAAGTTCCCAATCGCAGGGACTTATGAGAAGCATGCGGATTGCTTTCTGAACAAGAAAATGTTCAGGTCCGCAATCCGTAAATAAACTAACAATGTTGTATGAGTGCGATTCCGTACATGTTTGAGATGGCGAAATGAAATAGGCTGCTTACGTCAATTTCCTCAACCCGCTCCTTCGTTTTACCCATCCGGTCTCGAAAACAATCAAACATAATACGTCGATTGCTATCTAATCTAATCTAATCTAATCTCACACTAACGCAGCCAATTCTTGAAAGCATCCTGGAAAATTATGATTTCTTGAATACACCATTTTTCTTGTCATCGGCCAGGCCAACTGCGTACACGGCCATCCATTTTAACTCAGTTTTGAGTCGTTTTTGATTCACTTTCGTCAATAATGGAGTCACTCAAATTTGAGTAAATGTAACTGGGATTGACAAGCCAACAAATCAAAAACCTCGATTCAAATCAGATGAATGTTTTTGATTTGTCGACTTGTCAATCCCAGTTACATTTACTCAAATTTGAGTGACTCCACTATTGACGAAAATGAGTCAAAAACTACTCAAAACTGAGTTAAAATGGATGGCAATGTAGTGTGTGCCGCAGAGAGGATTCCAAGAAATAGGGCGATTCCAGAAAGATCTAAAATCTAAAGCGTGGACCTCCCGTACCAAACGCTTCCATGTAGAGTTAAACAGTGTGATAATTTGGACTATATCGTTGGGAGCATAGATGCTAGAAAGATTAGTTTATGCTCCTTTTGCCTATGGGTGAACTTTTGGCATTTGAACCAAAAGCCCGGCAATAATTGCCAAGGTTATAGCGCCTTATCTCGCTCACACCGACGTCTGACTGAGTGCCATTATTTGGATAGACGCTTACTTCTGGTGCTCCGAATAAGTAGTGTCGTCTGCCGCCCCGAACGGCAGAGTAGTTTCACTGATTGAAGCACGGCGACTAAATTGTTGTCGCGGAAATGGACCTATCGGGAACGGGTAATTATAAATGCTGCGTTTCCCGATTATTAGCTTCCGACACCGTGAAATCCCCATAGAAAAGACTTTTAGCTAACTGAACGGAACTACTATGAACAGTACCGAGGGAGAAAGGAACGATGCGAGACGAAAAATGGAAAATATTCACACAAGAGATTTTTCACTTCGTAATAACTTCTCCGTAGTCAGCGAATGAAATGTAAGTAAGGATCAAAACGTGTGTACTTCTAGCGACTTAAGGCAGCCCAATGTGCCAAACTATTTCGACTCTGTCCAGAGACTCTCGACGCAAGAAGACGGAACTTTTCCGCAGAATTCGGAGGATATTCAACCCCAGTAGGGGAATGTGTTTCGCTAGAGCGCAGTGAAAAAGCGAAACCAACTTTTTACGACACGACACTTTTCCTTATATACGTTTCGAACTGTTCTGGCACCGTCGTTTAGCGCTGACCGTAATTGGTGCAATTATAATATATTGTATCATATATTCAAGGAATAAAACTTTCAACGGCATCTTTCACTGCTTGTACGTATAGGACTCATATGCTTTTATTAACCGGTCCAATCAAAAATAAACTACGTATACTTTGCTCGTTCTTTACATGGTCTTACTTTCTTCACATAAAAAAAAATTATCATAGAAGACAAAAATGCTATTAATACAAATTTCCAACTTGAATACCGTACATGGCATTTTAAGAGACAATTAAATTACTTGACCATGAAAAAAGCGGCTACAGTAAGTCAATTCGAGAACATAATATGCGTATGTACAACACATATCTGACATCCACTGGATTGTTACTGAAAAAATATAATAAGATATGTATTTATATCCTACTAGTCCTGGAAAAGCTGAAAACAGAAAAGATCATTCCAAATATTAAAAATATAATTTCAATGAAAGATAGTATTTTATAAGACATGTTGTTAAAACATGTCTTTATACTGTTCTAGTTACATTTCTATGATAGCAATTGGAGCGATCGAAGAGCCCAGTGTGAAGGTTTCTGAAATAAATGGCTTATCTAATCCTATTACCACTAACCACAATATTAAAATATAATCCTATACTGCCCATCCCAGTCAACACAGAATCGTATATGATAGCGCATATTTGTACAACGTGGAGGCGATATACGTACATTCGTTCCATGTATACTGTACGTATATCGCCTCCACTTTATACTCATATCCGCTATCATATACGAAATTGTGTTCACTGGGATAAGCGCAGGCCAGTCTTTTAAGAATATATTAGTAAATGTTCAGAACTGCAAATTCAAAGTAAATGTTATGCTGAAAAACAAATTCAGCCTTTTATCCATGTCATGTTGCTCCAGGCTCCTGAGATAAATGATTTTGGAATGCAAAGATGATTCCAAAGCCTGCTGACATCATTAATTGATATGAGAATGGGAAATTATATCATATGATTTACAGGTCGCACCCCCTCACTTCGCTATTGTCAAAATGACAACATTGCCCAGGCTACGCCAACCAGCGTCTCCAAGTTTCAGCTGGCAGTCTTTTGTGATCATATGACTCGTGAAGGCGTGAGGTAGGAACTTGTGAGGACCAGAGGTCGGTTGCACCCTCCTTCGAAGTTGTCAACTCACCATTTGAAGCCCAACCATAATACGTCGAATGCTATAATAACAAACTTGTCTTCTAGCAGGTTATGAGACAGACGTACACTACCAAACTTTCAGTTTGCCATTGATCTTTAGATTGGCAATGTGTATTTCTTATTACATTTACTCTCAGGGAAATGCAGGACAAACCCATTTTACGTTATCAAAACCATCCAGCTTCATTAAGTTTTATTAAAGTTTTATAAAAGCCACTAGAAATCAATTTGGTTTTATCACGGCTCCAAGAGGTGCCAATAAGTTTCATATTTTAGTCAGATTTATGAGAACCTACACAGCTTGTAAACAACGATCTAAAAACCTTGTTTTCGAAAATTCCTTTTACTCTTATCAAGAGTTTTATTTCAACTTTATGAACTCGTAAAATGATGTTTTGGAATGTCGTTTTAAGACTCATTAGTATTGTCTTATTATTGTCAGTTGAAAAAGGATTTTAAAACGATTTTGCCTCCAGTAAACGTCTAAAACGGCAAATTGTCATTGAGAGAAGTTATAAAATCACCAAATAGTTGTATAGTAGTCATTGCGAAGATCAATTGACTTTTGACGTAGACTACGTCTTACGGCAAGGGTAGGGTATCAATTGAAAATCTTAAGATAAGCTACCGTCACGAAATATCGTTACAAATTTATCGCTAAAATCTTAATAAATGCTTGATAGATTTTCAAGATGTAAACACCAATCGGTAGGAAATTTTTCCGCGTATTAATTCAGTTATCAAACATTTTTCGTTAACAATTTCAAACTATTGAAAATAACGAAAATAAAAGGTGATGTTTAATAATTTTGTTTTGCAGGCTAAATTTCCTAAATAAACAGTAGTTTTCTATCACAGATTTCAAATGTGATCAAGGGGGTCTCATATGCAGCATTGAACGATATAAAAGAGGTAGGCAACCGTTGCTAGGCAGCCATAAATTATGCAATGGTTTGCTAGGCCTAAGCCAGTGATTTATTTGTAGCCAGCCGGTAGATGGAACCACGACGAGCGAAACAAGGTGCTTGGGTGTGTGTGTGTGTGATCTTGCTGCTAGCCATCTTTTGGTAAGGCGCAACGTGCAACGAGAGAAATAACCTGGGGCCGTATTTTGGAAAACTTTGGAAACGTGAGAAAAACTTTTCTCACAAGCGTTCGTACTAAAAGTCGTTCGTTTCGAGATCCAAAATCAAAAAAAAGAGAAGGTTTGAATTCAAATGCGGACAATTTCGAATCCGTCCTTTTCAGGACGACGAATTCAATTTCGAGAGAGTTTGTATGATTTGAATTTATCTAAAATTATTTTCCAAGTTCCAACCAATTGGAAAACAGCGATGGCTATAGTAATTTTAGTTTTCTCTTCGTTGCATACCTTGAGAATTGTGTACAATTTACAAATGGCTGCCTCCACAAAAAATTGAAACACCGGACGCCAATAATTCGATCGTTTCTTGATTGATTTATTATTCAGATATTTGTACCAACCTATAGGTTTGACTATTGAAAATTTTATTTATACAAATATATACTTGTAATATATTTGTTGCGTTCCGGTAAATATCAAGAAATTTCTTATCACGGACGTTTTGATTCTTCAGCTTGGAATGCTTTCTAAAGAGTGTACAAAAGAATTTACTAACATAATTACTATCTAATGTTGCTCGTACGATCTATTTGGACCACACCCACGCTTTTCGATCAGACTACGCCTTACGGCAAGGGTAGAGGTCAAATGAAAATTTGAAAATAACTGAAATAGTTTGAACGCTAATGGCTGTATCATTTCTCAATAGATTTTCGAGATTTTTGCTACAATCGATTGGAGAGTTTCGCGACTGTCAACTATCAAAAATAGAATTAAGTGTTGACTTTGAATTCCCAAACAGACCCTGAACAATCTATAACGCGATAAGGATAATGGTTTCCAGCTGGTCTATCATATGAACACAATCACTACAGCCAGCACCACCGTTGCCTTTCATTATACCAAACTCAAATCAAACGTCCCTTTCCAGGGCCGCCAAATAATTACTAAGAAGTAAATCAAGCGAATTTTCTTACATACTTTCTCACTTACTTATGCTAACCCTAGGTCCCATTAGAACAGTACATGAGTACTAATCAAACGGTGTAATGAAGTATACGTCAACCGGTCGTGTGTTATACACAACCCCACTGATTTTTTTTTAACAAAACTGTGATCCAATCGCCGTATTGAAATATAAGTAATAATTGAAATGTGGAAAAATAAATGCACCAAATTTTAAATGTAGTGCAAATTAACTGCGGATCGGAGACATTCTTTTAGATAACCTTACTGAATCCCACAAATTTTCAGGAAATTTATGATTCATTTATCGAATATATTTGTTTTAATTTTGTTTTTGTTGTTGTAAACTTGCACAATTTCCGAGGCGCATTAATTTTTGGATCTTATCGTGCCAATATTCACCATCAAATTAAATTCGTATATGATTTGGAGCGTGATACGCTGTAAAAAACTCAATTTGTTGGGAAATTTTGTTTAGATATTATTTCCTACTAGATGAATCAGAAGAGCAGAAAATTGATCAAAGCAGAGTAACAAAAACAAACCATGCTATCACTGTGAAGTTTGACAGCTCTGGCCATTTGGCCGTATGCTGGTTTTCATGGCAGCCAATAGGTTTTATGAAGGTTCTCAAGTGGTTCTTCAAATAACTGGATGAAACATGAAATAAATAATGATTTCATATCATTTAAATATGAAATAGATTTTTACTCAATATTCAACAAGCCTAGATGAGAGAAGAGCTGATGAAGATATTCCCTCCGGTACACGCGACCAAATGCAAAATACTCAAAGGGCCTGTTCATAACCCACGTAGACTCATTTTTGAAAATCTTAGAACCCCCCTCCCCCCACGTAGACTTTTCCATACATTTTTATTTAAATTTTGTATGGAGCGTAGACTTTGGTCAGACCACCACCCTCCCCCCAGAAAAGTCTACATGGTTTATGAATAGCCCCAAAGGCAAAATTTAAATGATGTATTTTAAATCTTCAAAATGACAGTAATTAAAGGGTGTCCACGATGAAATTGCCACACTATGAAATTGCTCTAACTTTTTAACCGTTGGGTAGAATTTAATGAAAATTTGGGTGGATTTAGTTCATAGTGCATTATTTACATCCTGCAAGTTTTAAAGTCCTGTGATCAAAACGGAAATGGATCGCGGAAATGGAGTCGAAAGAACAACTCGTGCGTGATAAAATCTTGCGCATTCATCACGAGAACAAGGATTTCTCGCATCGTTCCATCGCTAAAACGTTGGGAATCGCGTATTCCACGGTGTCGCGAGTGATTAAGCGGTTCGAGGAACGGTTGACCACCGATCGGAAGCCCAGAAGTGAAGGAAAAAGTATTCCGTACAACACCAAAAATCACAACCGCGTAGTTGGGGCCTTCAACCGAGATCCGAACGCCTCCAGAAGGCCAGAAGGCCAAAACTAAGGCTGGGCTTCGATCGTTCAAGCTACAAAAGGCCCCTAATTGCGACGAGAAGCAGAACAAGTCCGCCAAAACCCGTGCCAGGAAGTTGTACCTCAACATGCTGACGAAAGTTGAATGCTGCATCATGGACGACGAAACATATGTGAAGGCCGACTTCAAACAGATCCCCGGCAACCTGTTTTTCACGGCCAAGGATAAGTTCAGCGTTCCGGAGCATGTCCGCACTCAGAAGATGTCCAAATTTGCGAAGAAATTCCTGGTTTGGCAAGCCATCTGCACGTGCGGGAAGCGGAGTGCACCTTTCGTGACCCAGGACACGATGAACGGACAGGTGTACATAAAAGAGTGCCTCCAGAAGCGGCTGCTTCCTCTCCTGAAGGCCCACAACGTCCCAACAATCTTCTGGCCGGATTTGGCCTCATGCCACTACTCCAAGGACGTGCTGAAGTGGTATGCGGACAATAAGGTCAATTTTGTGCCGAATATGTTCAACCCTCCCAACACTCCGGAGCTCCGCCCCATCGAGAAGTACTGGGCGATTATGAAGCAGCACCTTCTTAAACGACCTAAGGTAGTGAAGACAGTCGAGGAACTGAAGAAAGTATGGGTTTACATGCAAAAAACGGTTGATTCACAGGTTGTGCAGAATCTTATGGCCGGGGTTAAGGCCAAGGTGCGGGCATTTGCGTATGGACTGTAAATAAAATACGAGTAAAATGGTAAAATGAAGTTTAATAGTTATTTCTCAATCCCTGAAAATTTGATGGCAATCGGATGAAAACTCGAATTTTGCGAATCAATTTTGTGTGTGGCAATTTCATCGTGGCCACCCTTTAATAGGTAACACTAGTTTACAGAATAAATAAAAAATGATGAACTTTATAATTCGACTAATTTTTCTCATGTGAAATTTTATGCAAAATTCAAAAATGCCCCTAAAAAAAATTTAAGTAGAACAGTTTTCGAGATTTGGATAAAAGTTGATGTTTTTTTATAAATGAACAAAAACACATTTACTTAAAATGAAATATCTCCAACGCGTGTGATTCAATTTCCAATATTTTGTCATCAAATGAAACAAAATTAAATTTAACACCGATCTTTAGAACATTGCAATATTCTAGGAGTAATAGTTTCGACGCTATTTATAAGATAATGAAAGTATTAGTGATAATTTTTTGGAGATTTGTAAAAAAATAATGCTAAACATATGATTAATACCAAAATAACGCCAACAAAAAAATATATCGCATGTGAAACTTAAGGCGAAAGAAAAAACAAAGAAAATTCGGGCTCAATGGTGAAAATCGATTGAAAAACGAGGAAGTTATGCAGGTTGTTGAAAAAAGTGCAGAAATTCGAAAGAAATACGCCAATCTCTCTCTCTCTCTCTCCTCTCTCTCTCTCTCTCTCTCTCTCTCTCTCTCTCCCACACACACACACACACACACACACACACACACACACACACACACACACACACACACACACACACACACCGTTTTTTGTCATTCTTGAGCTCTATAGGCAAATTTCTTTAAAATCAGTTTATTAAAACTTACAAATAATTCAAACTTGAGTTTCGTCGTTTATGCGTCGTTTTGGTTTCTCTAACTAGAAACCAACAGTAGTCACCCAGCATTGATTCGTCCCAAAAGCCTTGATATCGTCGTTCTATTTGCTTCATTTGTTGGTGGAATCGTTCGCCGTGCTCATCACTTTCGTCGCCAAGATTCGGTGGGAAGAAATCCAAATGTGAGTGGAGGAAATGGATTTTCAGTGACATGTTCACACCTATAGTCATGAAGAGCAAGGAGTTATAAACTATGTACATGAAACATGGGTGAATTGATAAGTAGATTCTCAGTAACTTCAACATGATCCGCACGTTTAGTGTTTCCTAGAAAATTCTCAACAACCAGTCGAAATGATTTCCACACTTCTTGCTCATCAGGAGCCAAAACTGCGAAGAAATGTTCGTCCTCAATCATTTTTTTTTATTTGAGGACCCACGAAAACACCTTCCTTAATCATTGCATCCGATATGTTTGTGAATACTGATTTCAGATATTCAAATGCATGTCCATTCTTTTCCAACGCTTTTACAAAATTCTTGAAGAGTCCAAGTTTTATATGTAACGGCGGGAGAATAATTTTTATTATCCACGAGAGGAACTCATTTCACGTTTTCTTTCCCAAGAGCCAGACTTGTCCTCTTTGAACAGTCTTTTTGAACGTAATGCTCCTTACGTGCTCGGCTGTTACAGAGATTTACAGAGAAAGCACATGTATTTTGTGCACCCCTGTTGTAACCCAGTCAACATGGCAACAACCTTAAGATCGGAGCAAATATTCCAAGAGTGTTGCTTATAATTTATCAAATTCAGCAGCATTGATTCATACGATTCCTTCATGAGCCAACGGTATCGAGGGTATCCTGTTTCCTTGATGCAGTGAAACAGCCTTCAAAGTCAGTTTACTGCTGTCGATAAACAAACGCCATTCACTTGGATTGTGATGCTCCCCAAACTCTTCGAACAAACCGTTTACATCTCGGCAAAAACTAGCGTTATTTTGTTTGTAGAAGTATTTAGCAAATTGTTCATCACGATTTCGGTAGTACGAAATTGTCACGCCAGGCTCTAATAAATTTCTTTCTTTTAAGCGTGATGCAAGCAGTTCAGATTTATGTTTCGACAATTCCAAATCACGTACCAAATCATTGAGTTCTGCTTGGGAAAATAATGATGGTTTTGGTTCAAATTCTGTGTCGCTTTGATCTGCGTTCTCGTAAACCAGCTGGGCAGTATCTTCAAATGAAGATTCCCTTTTTCGTTTTGAGCAAATAGGGTACCAGTTTGAATTCGAATGTGAAGTTGGTTTTTCTACGGATTGCACATCAGCATACTGCACCGACTTATGGCGGCCATGTTGTTGAACTTCGGTGAGGCAGCAATAACAATCCGTAGCATGGCAAAACGGTTCATTCCAAATAACTGGCTTATCAAAGGACATATAGCGGCTTTACAGTGACAGAAATGAGAGCATATAACAAATGTTAATGGGATCATCAGTGGTAAGCCATACATACCTTTTACCTGCTATCCACCAAGCCAGGCATGTTTTGCACGAATTACACAGAACGTTAGGCACGCATGGTTTAGTCAGATTCTCAGGACAAATTTCAAAATAAAAACGGAACGCAGATTGAAGAGAAGCAGTGAATTTAACTGGTGTCGTAAAACTCTAGACGCCATGGGCATAGCAAAACTTTTGTGGATCATTTTTGCATTTGAATTCCCGTTTTGCAGTGCACATTTTTCTCACTCCAATAACTGAACAACGAACTGTCACAATTTGTTTTGTTTTGAAGGGTTACCAATAGCTATTAAAATTAGGTGCCAGAATATCTTACCAAACAATAAAACAGTCAGTAAACCAAATCAACTTTTATCCATATCTCAAAAACTGTTCTACTTTAATTTTTTGGACGGCATTTTGAATTTTGCATAAAATTTCACATTAGAAATGAGGATCAGCTTACCGAGTTCATAAATGCTGTAAACTAGTGTAATCAATCATGATTTATTCATCGAATCCTTAGCCCGATAGACAGAGTTTATGTTCGATTCGAGTTTATGTTCGAATCATTAAATGCGAACTAATTTGGAAAATATTTTTCCTTCCCTATTTCCTAACAACTGATGATAAAAGTCATCCTTGATTAAACCGTTCCTTACCCTTTTAAGGTCCGTATCCACATTAATCCGGACACCTTCAAATCATTGTAACTTTTGAAATATTGAGAGTCTATGATGAAAAAGACTATGATTGATGTTTACATTTCATGTCTAGTATTCAAGATGGCGACGAAAGAAAAACAAGTGCGCGAGCGAATTTTGTACGGGCGTACGGCAAATCCTTACTTGTCAATACGAGACCTTGCAAAAACATTGGATTTGCCTAAATCCACTGTTCACGATGTGCTCAAATCATTTTCGGAACGTTTGACGGTGGAGAAGAAACCGAGAAATGACAAAAACATTGGACGCGCTGATCCTGTCATGGAACGAAAGGTGAAAAGGATATTAACGAAAAACCCAAATCTCTCCATTCGAACGGTGGCTCTTAAAATAGGAATGTCGCCTGGTTTTGTCCAAAAATCAAAACAGCGTTTGGGACTTAAGTCGTATAAAGTAAAAACAGTTCCAAATCGCAACGACAAACAGAACTTGGCAGCAAAATCACGGGCTCGACGTTTGTACTGCGACTGAATTTGACGAAGTTTTCATGCGTTGTTATGGACGATGAAACTTATGTCCTGGAGGATTTCAAGCAGCTTCCAGGGCTGGCTATTTATTCTGCTATGGCCATAAATGCTATAGCTGAGCATTTCAGAACGAAGAAGGCATCGAAATTTCCTAAAAAAAAAATACCTTGTGTGGCAAGCAATTTGCACGTGTGACAAAAAGAGTAAATCTTTCGTCACTACAGGCACAATCAACAAGGAGATCTATCAGAAAGAGTGTCTGCAGAAGCGATTGCTACCTTTGATCAAAAGTCACAAAGAAAAACCATTGTTCTGGCCCGATTTGGCATCATGCCACTATGCTAAAACTGTGATGGAGTGGCACCAAGCAAATCAAGTGTACATTGTACCTAAAACCTCAAACCCGCCAAATTGCCCAGAGCTACGACTAATCGAGAGATATTGGGCTATGATGAAGCGGAAGCTTTCTGGAAAGAAGCAAGGAATCAAAGACATCAAACACTTCCAGCAAATTTGGACAAAGACGGCTTCTACGATTTTTGAAGAGTCTGTACAAACCCTAATGGATGGAGTTAAGCGCAAAGTTCTTAAATTTTATGCAAATACCGAATAACTATGTTTTGTCTTCACGAATTGTTAAAACACATCCCATGAATCTGAAATAAACAACTACGACGGAAATATAATGCGAAATTTATGTTTTATTCATGTTTTGAGGTGTCCGGATTATTGCGGATACAGACCTTAGTCCATTAGAATAAGTATGATGTGGCGTATTGGAGTAGAATAATGGCTCTGGAACTGCACATTTTTGCCGTGCAACATTTTTCAGTAAAGAATTTTTCAGTAGATTAGAATGCAAACGAAAACCACTTGTAATTTCTTATCTCCAGCACCCTTCCGGATGGAAAACCTCCAAATTTCGCCCATTAACTTGACTCAATCGCCAACCACCATAAATGAGAAAATAATCTACCAACCCAACGCCAGATATAGGGGCATCCCCGTTCTTTCTTCGTACCTTCGTCGCAACAAAAGACGCAGCAATCGACCGACCGGAAAAAAAGAAGAACGGATCCTTCCTTGCATAAGTGAGAAAAAGGGTTAAATGAAGCGTCACCAATGACGCCTCTAGTTTTTCCCTCCGACGTTGGCCACCAGCCGCCGAGGCACCAGCATCTCCGATCTCGCCGCGCGATGTGGCAAACCGGAATGAAACAGCAGAATGAATATGTTTGCATATTAACAGCCTTGATTTTTATGCAAATTTTCCAAATATTTAAATTTCATTACCACCCAACCAACAAGGACCGGGACCGGCGACTTGGCACCGACTGGAGGTTCAACCCTTTCACGGATTTTAAAAATTCATACAACCAACATTTTCGTCTGAGTTGGGATTCTTTGTTTTGTTTGATTTTTTTTTCTTGTTTGTAAGTGAGTTGATTTTCCGATTCACCCGAATTCGTTTGGCTGGGTGTTTGGAAAGATGAGATGATTGATGATCGTGTATTAAAAAGTCATCATCCCTTGCCGGTCGGTTGGTCGGTCGTCGATTTTCGGGACGCTTGCTTCGGGAGGAAAGGGTTGACTGCGAAAAAACGAGATTGTTAATGACTGGCTGCTTTTTACCCGAGGAGGGGGGTTCACGTTCAAGAGACCGAAAAATGGTTACGTTTTGTTTTGCGTAAATGTTGTTGCTCTTCGGAGTCGCTGCACCAGCCAGGAGTTTATGCAAATATTGTTCCAGTGATTAATCCTGTTTGCATACAAAATGTTCGACTATTGGACACGGAAGAGAAGTGCTCGTGGGAACGGAACTTTCGGCGGAAGGGGTTTTCGCCGATGACGATGGTGCTTGCGCGATAAGTGAGAGGTGCTTCGGCGTGATTGATCGATGATGATGGTATGGAAATTAGAATTGAGGACCTGTTCCTCTGAGGAGCCTGGGAAATGGAAGCTAAGGGGGAATAGTGATCTTGGATTCTTTGAAACTAATTAACTGTTTTCACTCATTTTAAGTCATAGAAAAAATCTCAACTTCTGAGCAGGCCGTACTTTGAAAGTGACAGGTTCATAGATGTGTCACATGCCAGTGACCCAGCTACGATGTGTGTCGATTCACGGCGAGAGAAATCTCCTTCCGTCGCTAAATTTACTCAAAACGGCAAATAATCCATGCGCTTGAGTTCGCATTTTAAAAACGATCATATCATATAGACTGTTCCGAAAAATATAAATACACTTATTTTTCTCAAATAAAACAGACCATTCTGGGAATTTTTATTAGGGTCTGTTCATAAACCACGTTGACTCATTTTTGAAAATCTCAATTTGGCAGCTCTATTAGTCGAATTCTAACCGTGATGGCAAAAACAGTGAAGCAACTCCATTCAGAAGTGTGCGCGTTCAACGAACGGCACCCCGCCGCGTCGAAAACGGACATCTGCGGCACTTTGTGGACGCCGGATATGCCCGTTCCGACATCTTGGCACTATTAGACAACAATCAGAGCATCGAAAGAAAGCCCGGTTCCGGACAACCCTGAGCGACAAGAAGCTTCAAAGGATGCTGAAGAGGAAGACAGAGGGAAAAGTCGCTGCGTGCGCTTGGCGTGCAGGCAATGACGCAGCGGCTGCGGCTGAATAAGATGGTCAATTCGATTTTCCCGGCGAATCGCGACGTGGTGGTGGTGATGGACGACGAGACCTATCTCACCCTGGTTGGCAAAGGCTGGCAGGGCACTTCGTATTATTCTTCCCACAGGAAGGAAGTGAGCTCCGAGGTGAAGTTCATTTCACACACCAAGTTCCCCAAGAAGGTGCTGCTGTGCCCCCCCCCCTCCCCTGCCAGAAAGAGGAGGGGTCTCGAACCACCGTAGAAACATTTCTTGCCTGTGCCCTGCCATTTGTTTTCTTAGTAGAAACATTCTTCGCCTCCTGAAAACCCCACATGCCCAATTTGGATCCGTTTGCTTGATTAGTTCTTGAGTTATGCAGAAACTTCTGTTTCGTTTGAGGGGTCTCAAACTACGATAGAAACAGTTCTTGCCTCCAAAACCTCCCACATGCTAAATTCGCTTTCTTTTGCTTGATTAGTTAGCAAATTATGCAGAAATTTGTGCTTAATTTGTATGGGAGACCCCTTTCCTGAGCTGGGAGGGGTCTCTTACTATCATAAAAACCTTCCCCGGCCTCAAAACCTCCTGCGTACAAAATTTCACGCCTATCGGTTAAGAAGTTTTCGATTCTATAAGGTTCAGACAGACAGAAATTTATTTCTCTATATATATATATAGATAAATCATTATTACTTGAGAATGGGAATGAGGGAGAGTGAAACAGAGCGAGAAAAGAGAGAGAACGAGAGAGAGAGAGAAAAAAAGGGAGATAAAGAATGCAGACGAGTAGTTTATTTTTATTGAACTAATGAGTTTCTTTCTTCTTTAATGTATGAGATACATTTCTCTCAGCACCAAGCATAACACTTGCAGAAATTTGTTGACCTTTCTGTTTCAAGCACACCGCGATGAAAAAAACTCCAATCCATCATGTGTGCTTGAAAGAGAAAAGAGAGCAAGCTTTAATGCTACCATTGCTCCACGGAGAAAAAACAGTCCCTTTTGAAACAACAAACTTGTGTGTTGAAATCCAAACTAAAAAACTTGTTTTTTTAAACCAAACCTAAAACTTATAATTTTGTTGTTTCCACCTTGATAGGGATTTCGACATGGAGTTTTCATAAGGGCCAGTGTCGCAAACGTAAACAATGGCTTCTTCCGCAAATTTCTTCTAGAAAATGCGAAACTCGTTCAAGTTAACTACCACTTCTATTGTAAAGGGGAACTCTTCTTCTGTACAATAATCGTGGTAGTTCACTAGGATTAAATTAGCATTCTCGAGAAATTTGCGAAAGAAGCCATTGTTTACGTTTGCGACATTGGCCCTTATGAAAATATATCGATTTATTATTACCAATACACAGATTGATTTGACCCAGGGGAACACATTAAAATTTAACATTGATTCTACTAAATCGGCGTTTAAATCAAACTTGTTGGTTAAATCAAACTTATATTTTGTTTGGAGAAAAAATAACAAAAAATTTAGTATGTAACAAACATTTCATATACAGTACTGGAAGAAATAAAGTGCTCACCCGGAAATAATTATATCATTGCTTCATAACTTCATCAAATTTGATTATATTATTAAGCTTTCTTCTGCAAAGTTGACTTAATTTGCGTTATCTTTCAGTTTTTGTAGAAAAAAAAATTGCTATTCTCTTGAAATCAAAAAAAACTTTTTTTACTTAAATTAAGTTGTTTTTGAACTGGAAGAAAAAAGTGCTCACTTTTACCTTATAATATTTTACGGTGTTTTGTTCGTTCCCAGTCGCTGATATTGACATATCCTCTTATTGTTGTTTATGCGCGGTATATTCAAGAACAATTTTTCCCCGTTTTACTTGTTCATTATTCGTGTTTTAAGATGGAAAGTAAGCAAATCCCCCTAAAAATCCGTAAACTAATCGTTCGAGACCACCAGAACCATGAATCGTTCCGGAAGATTGCTGCTAAGTATGCTTTAAGCTACTCTGGTGTAAGGAAGGTATGGAAGAAATTCGAACAATGTGGAAGTGTGGCAGACAAATCAGGTCGTGGGAGAAAGCGGCTTACGTCACCACGCGAAGATTCGAGAATCGTACGAGAAGCAAGAAGATGCTCATCAATAACCAGCCGTGCTATACGTGAGAACTTGAATCTGAAGGTATCCGAAAGAATTATTCGCTACAGGCTGCAAGAAGCTGGATTGAAGAGCAAGTATGCAAGTCGAGGCCCTCTAATCAGAAAAGTGAATAGAATCAAACGATTGAAATTTGCTCAAAAGTATGCGGAACAGCCCGTAGAATTCTGGAAACGAGTGGTATGGTCTGATGAGAGCAAATTTGAACTGTTTGGCAAGAAACAGCGCCCTCGTGTTTGGATAAAGTCGGGAGAACGCTTATTGGATCAGAACGTGCAGAAAACTGTAAAACATGGTGGCGGAAGTATTATGGTTTGGGGGTGCTTCTCGTGGTCCAGCGTTGGAAATCTCGTAGAAATCGAAGGTATCATGACTGCTGATCGTTACATTGATATAATCAATGAAAATCTGGAGGAATCGCTTCTTAAAATGGGGCTTGAGGAAAGCTTCATTTTCCAGCAGGACAATGACCCAAAGCACACAGCACGAAAGTCAACTGCATTCTTCAAAGCAAATCGCATTAAACTGTTGGAATGGCCACCACAATCACCTGACCTCAACCCGATTGAAAATTTGTGGTCGATTTTGGATAGACAGGTGGATAAAGGCGAAGTGACGAACAAAACCAAGCTTTTCAAAGCTTTAAATGAAGCGTGGCAGAACATCGATGAAACATATCTGCACAACCTCGTCGAAAGCATGCCACGACGTCTACAAGCAGTGATCCAGGCAAAAGGTGGACATACTAAGTACTAAAAGCTTTATATACTGTGTTTTCTTTACAATTTCTCTTGTGAGCACTTTATTTTTTCCAGTCGATAACAGAAAAGGTTCAATAAAAATTAAGATATAAATTTCCAGTCCTAGATTTTTATTATTTTCTTTGCACGAAACGATAAAACGGAAAAATAAGATGAATTATGTCGAATACAGCTCAAGGTTTTCTCTGAATGTGTAAAGGGTGTCACTCTTCAAGATTATTCGTTTTGGTGAGCACTTTATTTTTTCCAGAACTGTACATATTTATTTTGTTATTTTATTTTCCGTATTTTGTTATTTTATATTCCGTCAGTTTAAATCATACTAAAATTTGTTTGAAACAAACCATAACCGTTGGTATAATCAACCAACAAATCTGTTTGATTTCGTAGCTGTCATAATGAAACAACTAACATAGTGGTGAAGAATAATATTGATATAAGTAATAACGGACACTCTCCGACTTTTGTTAATGCGATAAGAGAAGAAGTTTTGGATCTTACACTCTGCAGTTCAATACTTTCTGATTGTATAGTAAACTGGCATGTATCGAATGAAATTTCTCTGTCAGATCATAACCATTTTTGGTTGAATTCAAGACAAGTGATTTACTGAAGAAATCCTACAGAGATCCTCGAAAAAAAAATTGGATACTATATACCTCTAGTATTAAGAACCAACATAAGCCCATTACAAATATTTTAGATACGGTTTCAAAGTTAGAAACAAGTGCTTACTACTTAATAACTACCATTAATCGTGCTTACAATGCCAGCTGTCCTACGAAGGAGCGCTCGACCAATAGGGATGTTTCCTGGTGGAACGAGCGATTGGAAAAGCTACGAAAAAAAGCTCGGAAATTATTCAATCGGCCGAAAATAACTTCAAATTGAAGTCAGTACAAACAGGTATTGAGTGAATATAATAGAGAAATAAGAATATCCAAGCGGAAAGATTGGAGACATCTGTGTGAAAACATAGAAAGTCTGAGACTTACAGACTTCTTCAGTGTCGAGTGCTCGACTGGAGAGAACATCGCAGTAGGTCTAGTATTTATAGTAGATTTGTCTGTACCTGAAATGTGTGTGGTGTTTAACAGACACATCTCTTAGGTATAACGAACGAAAACACCACACACATTCTACTGTGTTCTACTAACCGCTCGCAAAAGTGTTTTTTTTTAAAAAGTGTTTTTTTAAAAAGTGTTTTTTTTTTAAAAAGTGAAGTAAAAATGGCAACCAAGTCAAAATCGGAGCCGAATAAGTTCATCGAGTTGAAGAAGAGCATCGCAGGTCTACAAAAAGATATTTCGTTCTTAACACGGTGTTTTCAACAAAGGCTTACACCCATAAGCCACAAGGTAAAGGTAAAAACAGCTATGAAACCCAAATTAATTAAAAACACGGAGATGGATTTATTACGTAATAGTATCAAGTCATTATACAGTAAACTCAACTACAAAACTTTAGAGTGCTATTCATTACACTTAAAATTAGCTAAACAGTATCCAGAAAGCTTTTCAATGTTTCTCACAAAAGTAACGGTAGCCGAACGTTGCGAATCCGAGAGAAAAAGAAAATTACTTGACAAGAAATTCAAAAAACTTAAAGAATCTCAAACTTCAAAATATAAGAAATTAAATGTGGTTCAAAATTTACCAGATCTAGTTATAAACCGTTCTCCTGAACCATTTTCAGCAGACCAACTAAATTTACTAAACAAAGGACTGAATTACGCAATAAATTCATCCCCTGACAAAACTCAAATAATCATCGACTTAGAATCAGCAATCAATACTACCCCCTTACACACATCACAAATCCAAGAAATAAGAACACAAACAGCTAATATCCTTGCAAACACAAACATAACACATAACAAACAACACACAAAAACACAAAAAATACTTAAAGAACTCAAAAATAAACCAGTTTATTACTTAAGATCAGACAAAGGCAATTCTACAGTTATAATGGACAAAAAAGATTACGATAAAATTATGTCCGAAAAAATACACAACGGACCCTATAGAAAACAGAGAACAGACCCTCTTCCAGGGATGGTGAAACGTGTAGAAAAAACCCTTAAGGAATGTAAACTAGTTTTTGGAAATGAAATGAGTAATCTCAAAGAATCAAACCCTTCATTACCTAGAATTAAAGGCCTTCCTAAAATTCACAAACCTGGCAATGAAATGCGTGAAATCATCTCAGCTGTCGGATCCCCAACCCATAAAATAGCTAAATGGTTAGTCACTGAATTCAAAAACATGCCAAAACAATTTCCCAGTCGATCAATTAAAAACTCACAACATTTCACAAAACTTGTTCATGACATAGATGTGAAAGAAGATGAAGTTTTAGTTTCTTTTGATGTTAAATCTTTATTCCCTAGTATTCCAGTAAAAGATACCTTAAATTTATTAGAAAATTGGTTACTCACTCAAAATGACGACATGACTTGGAAGAAAAAAGTACGTTCATACTTAAAACTCACACAACTTTGCATGGAAGAAAATTATTTCTCTTTCAGAAATGAATCCTATAAACAATTAAAAGGTGCCCCTATGGGCAATCCTCTCTCCCCTTTTTTAAGTGAAATTTTCATGGCAAATTTCGAAAAACAATTACAAGATAAAAACCAACTACCTACCGTCTGGTGGAGATACGTAGATGATGTATTTAGTATTTTAAAGAAAAATCTCTTACCCCTTACTATAGAAAATTTAAACAACACACACAAAAACATCGAATTTACTTACGAAGTTGAAACTGACAATAAATTACCATTCCTGGACTTACTTGTAGTGAAAGAACAATCTAAACTCTCATTTGAAATTTAAAGAAAACCGACTAATACAAAACGCACAATTCCAAACACGTCCAACCACTCATATCAACACAAATTAGCATCATTTAACCACATGATACACAGAATACAGACACTACCATTAAGTCCAAATGGCATATCTAAAGAACTTGCATACATTTTTGAGACAGCTCGTTTAAATGGATACTCACAACAAGCAATACAAAATACAATCAATAAAAAAACAAAAAAAAACAATACAAACAATCAATCACCACATTACCAGAAATACAACCCCAACTTAAAAGAATAGCAATGACATATAACTCACTAAACAATTACGACCAATCCTTCGAAACTTTGGTTTTGAACTAGTTTTCACTAGTAAAAATGATCAACTTAAAATTCTCTTAGGCACTGCAAAAGACCCCCTTGACAACCTTCAAAAATCCGGGATCTACAAAATAACTTGTGATCATTGTGAAAAAAAAATACATAGGACAAACCAAACGTACTCTAAAAACTCGCTTAAAAGAACATATCGCAGAAGTCACTAAAGCAAACAAAGACACCGACAAAGGAATCATACACAACAAGCTGAACCCGGTGCGTGCGCTGCTACGCTTGCAACTAAATGAAGGAAAACTGTCACGTTTATGGTTTTTTTTTTTTATTTTTTTTTTTTATTTTGTTTTTTTTTTGGTTTTTTTTTTTTGCTTAATTAGTTCTCGAACCATCACACTGGGCTCATCGATTATAATAAAAATGTGAGTTTCATTTGTTTGAAGCCCCCCCCCCCCCCCCCCCCCCCTACCATAGAAACATTCTTGCCTTCAAAACCCCCCACATGCTAAATTTGATTCGATTTGCTTGATTAGGTCTCGGGTTATGATGAAATTTGTGTCTCATTTGTATGAGAGCGCCCCTTCCTGAGAGAGAAGGGGTCTCAAACAATCATAAGAACCTTCCCCAGCCCCAAAAACCCCTTCATATAAATTTTCACGTTGGTCGGTTCAGAACTTTCCGTGTCTATAAGGGTCTGACAGACAGAAATTCATTTTTGTGTATATAGAAATCTAGCCTAAGAAAACCTCCATATTCTAAAAGTGGTTTCATTTACTTGATTAGTTCTCGAGTCATGCAGAAATTTGCTTTTTATTTGTAGGGGGAGCCCCCCTCCCCTTCAAAATGGGGAGGGATATTGAACTGCTATAAAAATATTTCTTGCCTCCAAAAACCTCAACATGCCAAATTTGGTTTCATTTGCTTCATTGGCTCTCGAGTTATGCTAAAAATTATGTTTTATTTTTATGGAAGTCAACCCTTCCAGAAGGCGGAGGGGTCTCAAACCACCTTAGAAACATTTCTTGCCTTCGAAAACCTCCAAATGCTAAATTGGGTTCCATTAACTTGATAAGTTCTCGAGTTATTCCGAAATTTGTGTTTCATTTGTATATGAGCCCTTCTTTCAGAGAAGGGAGGGACTCGAGTCAACTTAGAAACATTTCTTGCCTTCCAAAACCTCCACCTGCCAAATGTGGTTCCATTTGCTTGATTAGTTCTCAAGTTATGCAGAAATTTGTGTTGCATTTATATGTAAACCCCCCCTCCCTCCCCCTTCCAGATGGCGTAGGAGTCTCAAACTTCCATGGAAACATTTCTCTCCTCCAAAAACCTCCACATGCCAAATTTGGTTCCATATGCTTGATTGGTTCTCGAGTTATGCACAAATTTGTGTTTCATTAGCATGAGAGCCCCCCTCTTACAGAGGGCGGAGGGGTCTTGAGTTACTTTAGAAACATTTCTTGCCTTCAAAAACCTCTACCTGCCAAATTTGGTTCCATTAACTTGATTAGTTCTAGAGTTATGCAGAAACTTGTGTTTCATTTGTATGGGAGCCTCCCTTTATAGAGAGGGGAGGGGTCTCAAACTACCATAAAAACATTTCTTGCCTCCAAAAACTTTCGCATGCTAAATTTGGGTTTCTTTGCTTGATCAGTTCTCGAGTTATACAGAAATATGTGTTTCATTTGTATGGGAGCCTCCCTTTCTAGAGAAGGGAGGGGTCTCAAGCTACCATTAAAACCTTCTTTGCATTCAAAAACTCACACATGCTAAATTTGGTTTCTTTTGCTGGATTAGTTCTCGAGTTGTGTAGAAATTTGTGTTTCATTTGTATGGGAGCCCCCCTTTCCAGTGAAGGGAAGGGTCTCAAACTATCATAAGATTATTCTCCGGGCCTAAAAATCTCTGCATACAAAATTTCACGCCGATCGGTTCTTCCGCTCGCTAGTTAAATCGTGACAAAGGAAACCCCAACTCATTTTTATTATATAGATTTCAAATCAAAAGTAGCTGAACACATTTTCAACGAAAAACATTTCATAAACTTGAACAACATACAAATTTTAAGACATATTACAAACCCTTGGAAACTTAATGTAGAAATTCACAATCAAAATTCCAAAAAAATACTTAACAAGGATCAAGGAACCGGGTATTCGTGGCTGTTTAAATATATACCTTCACCCCAAAAACAACACACCACACAACACAACAACAATAAACTACCTTACTAAATTGATATTCATAGCTGCTTTTTTTCGAAAACCTTTCTACCTACAAAATATAGGGTACGGTACGGGTTTTAAGCAGTTTAGTCAGCCCCTAAGACATTTGATGAAGCTGTATGTAATCTATAATTAGAACTGCCAATATTCGGACATTAATCCCTCTGCTTACGTCTGGTCCATCGGAACATACCTTCAGCAACGAGCATTAGGCTCAGAAAATTTAATAGCCATGGAATAAAGTTCCCAATTGCAGGGACTTCTTAAACGCATGCGGATTGCTTTCCGATTAAAAAAATGTTTTCTTCAGCTCCTCAATCTGTACATAAACTAACAATATTGTATGAGTGCGATTCTGTGCATGTGTGCGAAGGCGAAATGAAATAGGTTAGTTGACGATTTGCTGCAAACGTCAATTTCCTCAACCCGCTCCTTCGTTTTACCCATCCGCTCTCGAAAACAATCAACCAAAACATGTCGATTGCTACGACCATAAACTCGTCTCCTAGCAGGTTATGAGATAGACGTACACGATCAAACTTTTAGTTTGTCATTGATCTTTAGATTGGCAATGTGTATTTCTTATTTCATTTACTCTCATGCAAATGTTAGCCAAAGCGACTGTGACGACAAACGGGATGCTTCGTTTAAAAACAAACAAATGAAAGAGACAGCAGGCTTCACGTTACATTACCGGTGCGCTATATCCATGGTTAACAAAGAAGAGAGGAAACATGGGCTCTCTCAAAAGCAACAGTGATGCCATAGCTGCCGCTCAACAGCGAAGCATTATTTATCGTTTGGTACTATTGGACAGCTCCGAAACATATTTTTTATTGCAAATGATAGTGCCAGATGATGGACAATATAATCAAAAGCATAGATCAACCTCCAATGACTGGAAGAAACATGAAATAAATAGCGATTTCAGATTATCTAAATATGTAATAAATTTAACTCAATGTTCAACATCACATTCTGGCAACAAGCCTAGTTGTGGGAGAGAGCTGATGAAGACATGCTCTCCGGTACACGCGATGCAAATGCAAAATACACAAAGGCAACATTTGAGCGAACTTCTTCAGCAGGTCAGAAACTGATGGTTTCTAGATGATGTATTTTAAATCTTCAAAATTACAGTAATAAATTGGTAATCAATCATGATTCATACATCGAATCATTGGCCCAATAGATAAAGCTTATGATCGTATCATGAAAAAATGAAGTAATTTGGAAAATGTAGGAGTTATAGACCTATTTCCTAACAACTGATTAAAATAGTGACCCCTGATTAAGCCGTTCCCTACCCTACCTCCACACACACGACACAACAACAATTTACATCCTACCGATCAAGGTAAGAATTTATAGTTTTTAAGATACCTAAACACAAAACAAGTTCTTTAAGACACATCTTTTGGGGGTAAGCGGGAAAAAACACCCAAAATTTTTGGGGGGAAAAAAAATTTATATATAATCAACTCTTGTGTTTTTGTGGGGGGCGGGGAGGAGGGTGTGGGGGGGAAAAGGTGTTGTGGAAAAAATATATGTTTGTGGTGGTATTTATTTAATGAATTTTTTTTTTTTTTATATTGTGGAGGGTGTATTTTAATTTATTTTTTTTAATTTGCCTATCAATCAGAAAAATCAACAGTAACAGCTCTTCACACTCTGGTTACTTAAATAGAAAAATCATTTGCTTCTAACGAAATTCTCTTAGCAACGTTTCTAGATATTGAAGGTGCATTTGACAATGCATCCTTCACATCTATGATAATCGCAATGAGAAATCATGGTTTTAATGAAAACATAGTAAGCTGGATAGTAGAAATGTTATCCAAAAGAGAATTATCAGCTAACCTAGGAGATTCAGAAATGCGAGTAACAGCAGTTAAAGGCTGCCCTCAAAGGGGTGTTCTATCTCCGCTTCTGTGGTCCCTGGTTGTTGATAACCTCCTTCTAAAACAAAAGCATCAAGGTTTTGAGGTTATTGGTTTTGCGAATGATATAGTCATTATAGCTCGCGGAAAATTTGATGAAACGGTTTCTGACCGAATGCCATAAGCATAAAATATCACACTATCGTGGTGTAAACGTGAGGGATTGAATATAAATCCTACAAAAACAACTATTGTACCTTTTACTAAAAGACGTACCATTTCAATAGCTAACGTTAAATTAGGTGATGTAAAGCTTTCAATGTCCATAGAAGTTAAGTATTTGGGGGTAACTTTACTGGAACAAATACATTGAACAACAAATAGCGAAAGCAACAATTGCTTTCTGGATCTGTAAAGGAACTTTTGGGAAACAATGGGGTCTGAAGCCGAATATGATTAATTGGATCTATTCGACTATAGTTAAACCTAAGATCACTTACGCGTCACTTATCTGGTGGCCAAAAACCAAACAGAAAACGGCACAGATCAAATTGAACAAGTTGCAAAGGCTTACCACCATTTCTATAACTGGAGCAATGCGTAGCGCTCTATCTGTAGCTCTAGAATCTCTACTTAATCTTCTTCCTCTTAATCAATTCAGCGCCAACATTTGATTAGGGCGAATCTGCTTTTGTAAACAAACACTTTGTCTGCTAATTTATCGGAATTTGAATACAATTCCTTCAAATTGAATATATCAGCGGATAGAAATAAAGCTCCTCTTCCTTAAAGAGTGCTTAATTTGTATTTGTGACCTTTTGTTCAAGAGAAAATGACTACGAAAGCCAATGTTTACAAAAGCAGATTCGCCCTAATCTAATGTTGGCGCAGAATTTATTGAATTGGATGCATTTTTTTTCCCTCTGTTCGGGACATAAACCACTGCGACCAGTAATTTGATCTATTGTAGTATATCCAGTATCCTTTGTTTAGTGCATGTCGAGTTACTTCATCACTATTGAGAAATGATGAAGTATTCGGTGTTGTTACAGTTGTCATTGTTTGTTTTGTTGGCAATGAATCGAGTTTTATGGAAAGTTTCCGCTATTTAAACCCTTTGTGAGCGACAGTACTCTTCAAAGGCGCGCCCCTTTATCCGTCAAAACCGGATTCATTGCAAACAAAACAAACAATGAATCCGATACTGACCATGCATCAGAACCAGTGCTGTAAATATTCATTTTGTTCATTTGGATAAATTTATCGATAACTTGTTTCAGAAACTGAATTTATGGATATGGTGTATGCATGAATTGTAGCTCTTGACCAATTTTACAACTTTGCCTTACAGTTCACTGCCCTAACTGGTATGTATATAGAAAGTGTTATATTCACTGTTATATTCAAATGATATTCAATGATGAATATCATTTGAATTTTCCAATATTGCTCTCTCACGTTTTAGGTTTTATGTTTAGAGCAATACATTGTGAGACAAATTTATGAAAATAAACAAGCACAACAATTTCTTTGTACGTGATAATTTGGAAATCAGGCTCTGGAATGAGTTATCGACAAATGAATCGCATTGGGTTGCAATGACTATTTACAGCACTGATCAGAACCCTAGTCATAATCAATTCAAACTATAGAACATCAAATAGAAACATGAGAATTCACATAAATGAATACTAACCATGTTTCCCTTATTCCAAGCTCATCCTCGGTGGCTCAATCCGAGTATTGTCACTTTTCACAAGACATAAAATGTAATAAGGACTAATATATGTTCCTTTGATTACAAAAACAAATATGTTCCCTAGTTTGAATTAATTCAGACTAGGGTTCGGTGGTAGATCTGATACCCCGTAACGCACCACGAAAAGGTGATCTACCAGCGTTACGGGTCAATTGGATGCATTTAAAAGTGCTCTAAGGCTCAAAAGGTCCATGAGTTTCTTCGATGGGGATCTTATTGTACACCTGAGTATCACAAAAGAGTTTCAACTAGGTCCACTGATAATGTTGAATGAGGACTGTATGCAGAGAATAAACTACTTTAACCACAATTTCCATGTTCATGACGTGACTCGTCTGGATTGGCATGCAGGAGGGCCAAATATTCGGCCCTGATCGTTAGTCTTTTATACAGGTGGTTCTAAACATGACAGTATGGGTGTACGGGAATAACTGGTCGTGGAATTAACTTTTCGGAGTCTATGGAAAAATAGCCCACGTTATTTCAGGCTGAATTATATTCTATCCTAGAATGTGCAGCAATCGGTATTAGAAGGAATTACAAATATGCAAATATATGCATCTTTTCAGATAGTCAAGCAGCGCTAAATGCTCTAAAATCGAAAATTTATACGTCAAAACTGGTTTGGGAATGCTCAAATTTGTTGGAACAACTGTCCTGTCGCAACACTGTTAAACTATACAGAGTTCCTGGGCATTGTGGAATCGACGGAAATGACGTCTGACCAGCGTGACAATTTTTATGCATATAGAATAAAAAAAATAACTGATCCATAAAATAAAATGCAACCTACTTATAGAGTGTATGAATTTAGAGATAAACGAGTATATTTTGGTTTTCGTGCGTCTCATAATTCGTTCGAGTAGAGCAGAGTAGTGGTGAACGGAAGGCAACGAAGGACAGTTGCTTCTTCCATTGTCTTTTTCTTGCTAGCAGACGCGATTGAATGGCTTCATTTTTTACTCGCTCTTTCCTTCTTACTGAGATGTGAGTTGATGTATTAGTGTGCGTCCTGGTGCGTCGTTAAACGTGAAGCAAAACACAATGAATGCGCAGTAGTAGTTGGCTCATTTGTTTTGTCTTCTTTTACAACTGAACTGGCCATTCACGCGTCGAGTCCCGAATCAATCAACCGACCAATTTGTTACTTCCACATTAAAAATTTTGATGAAATTTTGGTTTACCGCTGCAAACTAAATATTGTCAACTTGAATAGGTAAAGTATTTAATAAATTTAAAATCGTTACAGAAAAGAACAAGATTATGTTGTACTTTATAGACGGCCTCACCATGGAAAAGAAACGCAAGTATTCCGAGGATTATATGAAATTCGGTTTCACAACTATAAACGTTAATGGCGTCGATAAGCCACAGTGCGTGCTTTGTGGCGTTGGGTTGAGTGTTGAATCAATGAAGCCATCAAAATTGAAACGGCATTTGGATGCCAAGCATGCCGAGCATAGTACCAAGGATGTGGACTTTTTTCGGCGTCATGAAGCGGGCTTGAAACGGCAGAGATTCGATGCCACTGGCACTGGCAGCATTCAACAACAAAACACAGCAGTAGTGCAGGCGTCATACGAGACAGCACTGGAAATCGCTAAAAACAAAAAACCCCATACGATTGAAGAAACTCTGATCAAACCTAGCATGCTGAAAATGGTGAATTTGGTTCTTATTCGCAATTCAACTCGATGAATCCACGAACGTCAGTTCCTGTGCGCAGCTTTTGGTGTTTGTGCAGTACGTATGCTCTGCTGGGGATTTAAAGGAGGAGTTTCTTTTCTGTTGTGACTTGTAAACTACTACCAAAAGTGATGATATCATGGCTAAAATCAAGGCGTTTTTTAATCTGGTGACTTGCAGTGGAAAAAACTGATGGAGCTCCTGCAATGCTTGGCAAGAAATCTGGATTTCAGAAGAAGGTCAAGGAGCTTGCCCCACATGCCGCAGGTGTCCATTGCATTATCCATCGATATGCTCTTGCCAGCAAGACGTTGCCGGAAGGGTTATTGAAAGTACTGGAATTGGTCATAGAGATTGTTAACTATGTTAAGTCTGGAGCCCTGAATACACGTTCATTCAAGGAACTCTGCAGGGAAATGAACTCAGATCATGAGGTTCTTCTTTTCTACACTTCCGTACGCTGGTTGTCGAAGGGGAATGTACTCAACCGTGTTTTCGAGTTGAAGAATGAGATCCAAACGTTTTTGAAAGCTCAAGGGAAAAATGATTTCCTTGCACATTTTAATGAAGGAGACTTTCAGAAGCGTCTCGCTTACTTAGCTGATGTTTTTAAGTATCTGAATTTGCTGAATTTGAAACTTCAGGGCAAACAATCCAATCTTGTTCACTTCCAAGATCATCTTTATGCATTCGCGGATAAACTAAGAAATTGGCGCCGAAAACTTAAGATGGGAAATGTTGCCATGTTTGATCGTCTGTGCAATATGACCGATGAAGGAGCAAGCGAGCTGACTTCGGCTCTCCAAGCAGAAATTGTTGCACATTTGGATTCACTGGAGCAGCAATTCGAGAAGAATTTCCCCGAGTTGAAGCAAGAAGTAGCTGCTTTAGTACGCAACCCGTTTTCATCTTCATTGGATGTGGCTAGCCTCCCAGATGAGATACAGGATGAATACTTGGACCTGAAAAACGATTCTTCGTCTCGCGATTTGTTTCATGAAAAGGAACTGAGCCAGTTCTGGTGTGCTATGTATGGCTCGTACCCCAAAGTTTCCATGAAGGCATTGAAGATCCTAATCTCATTCGTGTCAACATACCTTTGTGAAAGCGGATTTTCAACTCTACTTCAAATCAAAACGAAGACAAGAAACAGACTGAACGTTGAAGATGACATGAGATTGGCGTTGTCTCAAACACAGCCCCGAATTTCAAGTCTAGTGTCCCAAATCCAGGCGCAGCAATCACACTGAGAGTGTTTTTCCCTGGTTATAACATAAAATGTCGTAATAAATCAAAAAGATCGTAAATTGATGTATTTCTTTATTTTTTATCGCAACATAATCACATTAGTTTTCAAAGAGGGTCGCGGGGCCATTACTGATTCAGAAAGGGGGTCGCGAGCCGAAAAAGGTTGGGAACCACGGCTCTAAACATTTACTGTGCGACTCCGTTGCACTATTTCATAAAAGATGCAGGTTTCTTGACAAAGGTATTATGGAGCCTTGGGAAATCTGGGTTGTTAGCCCCAAAAGGGTAATAAATTTCATAAGGAATATATTACCTAGTTGGGACCATGGCCTATAATAGTAGTGGTAGTTACTCTGAATAGTGACTCACCATTGCAAATTGTCAATACAGAATAATTAATGGTCGCGGTGGTATCACGTCCCCAACAAAGGAAAAAAAAGTGGTGAATTCAAACGGATGTGAGTTTAACTTTACTGCTTAGTTCCCGGAACAATTTCTCAAAATGTTGGTTTGTTTTAACCACCGTAGGTAGTCAAATCAAACTAATGTCACAGAGAACAGACATTGATGTCCATATACCTTTTCTTGAAAAACGTGTGTAAAAGTTAATATGGGCAGCCGGTATAAGAAGCAAGTGCAGAGAAACACAAACACACCTTTTCAGGTTATGTGCTAGGCTTTTTGTTAGTTATCGCACAACTGCAGCGCCGCCTACCAGGAGCATAACGACATACATTTGAAATGTCGGTTTAAAATTTTTCACAAGTAACAGACTGAAGATGAACGTCTGTTCTCTGTGCTAATATGGTGTTTGTGCCCAATTCTACGTGGAATTCCTGTCAAATGAAACTAGAATATGTTTGCGTTTACCAAACGTTTTCTTTTTCTCAATGTAAGGGTACGTAAAGTGATTCTTTTTTTTTTTTTGCTTCCGTGGCTTTCAATTGTGCTGAAGGTTTCAGAGCGTCACACATTGAGAAGTGTAGTGTGCCGTTTAAAAGTGAAGTAAGCTGCCATTTTTTTGACGTCTTGCTAGCTTTCGGATATTTTTCAAGCGCTGACAATTTTTGAGTGTTTTTATAATTACGGTTTTTAAATTATTCAATCTTTTGGTAGTAGTCTAAGTCTGTGTGTAGGTGTTTTATGATTCTGTATATTCTCTGTAAAAAGGGTAAAAATATTCACCATTTAACATGTAGGAAAAATTACTACATATCGTCAGAGAGTTCATCAAGTACGAATATGAGTTCCACAGTGTCGTGACCTGTCCGAGGATTTCAGCCTGCACTGCCTTTCTGCTGCTTTTGATCCGTTGCTGTCAAAGGTCGTTACAAGAATGAACTGAATCAGCACAGCTAGCTGGTATTTATAGCTACCGGCCTCTCATGTCAATGCGTTGCGTTGGTTTTGTTTGTTCTTACGAAGTGAGGAGATTTTCGCATAGCTTACTACAAGTTTTTTTTTCGTTCACGCTAAGTTGATTACACTCAAATCAAATGATTATACCCTAATTGAAAGGTAAATTAATACTCTTAGAATCATACAAAGCATCTTAACATATTATTCACACATACTCTATATACTACACACAGCTTTGAAAATAACAGTCGATGTAAATACGTTCAATTGATACTTTGTTCTAGGATTCAATCGATTTGACAAAACCAGTGAGCCAAGATTATCGGGGTACAATGACATTACTCTGGAGCTGTCAAGTTGTTGTTCGACAATTGAAGAGAGACCAGAGTTGTGTCAAGTTGTTACCGGGTTGCATTTATCACGCTCTACTTTAAACTGGTCATAAAACAGGTTCATCGAATCGGTGGTCCGACATTCTTGGGATCATTATTGACTCGGAAAAAGATTGAAAATCTATAAACAAACACACTTTTTCCCCCATTTTTTTTCTATGACGTTACCAATGTGCGCGTAGGGATGACTCATAATCTCGTCTGTTTGATTTAGCCAACGATCAAGTTGTTCAACACCAACAGCAACCGAGACGGCAAGCAGCGCACGGCAAAAAGGTAGCGTGACATAAATTTACCGTTCCCTTCATATTAGTGCAGACAGAAGACCACAAGTCCGAACGGGAGGCTCGTCTCGTCCACCAGCAGACTTGGAGAAAAAAATAAGAAGAAGATCGTTATACGATCACTTTGCCGGGTCGATCGAGCGGATGCCGGTTGATGATTCATGCTCGGACTTGTTTACTTCTTGACTTTTGGAGCAAGAAAACTGCAAGAAGCTCACTTGAACGAGTGGCCCTAATTTATGGACCGGAGGCGAATGATATTGGTTTTTGCGTTTCTTTCGTTCGCTCCCAATGCCGGCTTCTTAGGCTGCCGCCGCCCAGGGATGGATGAGTCAAAACGAGATGGAACTCTTCTCCGAGCGTTTTCGGCCATTAGGTGCTAATTTGTTACGAACCCTGACCAGGGTACGAGAAAATGTTTACAATTTAAAGTTTGTTTCTAGTAGTGAGGAACCAATGAAAGGAAGAAATATGGGAAATGATTTATTTTCTTTTTCCTCTCCTTTTTCGACAGAAGTTGTTGCCTCGCAGGAAAACAAGTTGCTGCCTAATAAGCATATTCTTATTCAGAATTTTCATCAGACTGTGTGATGTATTCAAATGAGATGATATATTGCAGCGATTTTCCTCAGCGGGCTTGGAACGGGGTGCGGGGAAAACGAAGTAAGAGCAAAGATCGAATATTGGATTCGCTGATAGGTGGTAAGATTTGGGGAGAGATGGAGGATGATATTTAAATTTCCTCGGGAAATGTTTTCATATGTACTGCGAGGGGCAACTTTGTCTGGCTTTTGTTCGGGTGTTTCGTCGGCGGAAGTTTGCATGAGCAAGCGCGGGTCGATGACAATTTTTGCCTTTCAAATCGAAGGAGCAGTGAACTGACGTATCCTGAGGAGTGAAGTATTCCAAACTAAAAATGTTCAAATGTTGATTTTAGATAAATTTAATAACAATGCAACCGGTGTAGCCATCTGGCCGGAGACTTCTTTTCCGTTGAGAAATTAGAATAATCCCACTCTTTGTTCAATTGGAAGTTATCCAAGAAACTCGACCCGAGACCGCTGGGGATCGTTTCGCATAAAATAACGATAACACATAAACTACTCTAATCCCATCACGCCAATCAATCTTCTCGAAAAATAGACCACTGAAGACGCGATCATTGTAGAACGACTTCATATGGTCGGAGTGACATGCATTCACCTCAAACCGCTGAGCCCCGCAGACCGGAAGACAAATGAGTGGACATCAATAATGGCATTATTATCACCCCGAAAAACTCGATCCGAATCGAGACTCGCATTCAACTTTTCTCGCTTCCTAACCTATAAAACCTCAATCGGACACACATACGATGCGAACGAGTGGCTTGTCGTGATATGTGGGGTGCCGTTTCCGGCTTTCTCGAGCGAGTTGATGAGACTTTATTTAACTTTAATGAGCTGTGAATTATTTATCCTGTATGGCTTCGCACCACAAATTTGGAAAAAGGACAAACCACTTTTATGTTTCGAAAGGCCATTCAATCCGTAGACTTTTGTCCGCACATTTGTTCTCGACTCCCATATGACCGCAGAAGGACAACAGAAAGGCGTTAATAAATGTCATCACGGTCATAAAAATGGTCCTGAAAAGTTGTTTTCACCGCCACCCTCAACCTTTGCCGGGTTCAGGACGAAACCTTCCCGTTCTATTTTTAATAAATTTCCACCGAATCAATTTAGCTTCTGTTAAATTGAGCCCATTACAACATGGCGAGAACGATTGGCTTCATGCCAAAGGAGGACGGAAGTACCATGTGCTGATATTTTTCGCGCCAAACAATCGTCTCGAGCTTTTGCCGCATCGCTGGAGTGGAAGAAGTTACGCTCCCTTCGCGGCGGAAGCGAAGGCGATGACAATTGAAAAATTATGCAAAATAGGCCAATAAATTACGAAATTATTTGATAACAAACAACAATGTATCCGTGGCTGGGTGCTCGGATGTTCGTAGGGTCGGGTGAAGTCAGTGGTTGCGGAGATAACTTTCAGCGATTTTTTTTCCATCGTTCATTGCTCCATCCTCCTAGCGCTGATAGCTAATAAATAGAAGAGGAAATTTAAATAAAAAGGAAAATCTGGTCCCAAGAATGTCAGGATGTCGGGAGGACGATAGAATGAACTGCATGAATTGGTAATATCATGGGATGGGAGGGAAAACTTGCAAGTGGGTGAAAAGGTGAAAACATTCGAACTAACTCTATCACAGTTTAATCCAGTTTTTGAACTGAGCTCGATTAGCTCATTCAGAAGGATACACTGAAAAAATTCTTGCAGTAAAAACTACTATTTTAACCGACTATGCCTATTTTCAAAATAGCCATGAAATTTCAGTCAAATTAACTACGTTAATGGTACAGCCTTCAATGTTTGCGGTATATTTGACAGACTTCAATCGCAGGTATGGTAAAATCAAACGCATTTATAGTCAGGTGAAAAGTGGCGGTGTTTGCGCTTAATTTAACCCTCAAAATGGTAGTTTCTTCAGCGGATTTTTTTTTGCGTTTATGAATCACCGCAGTTGAGTGAATCTAACAAAAACCTGTTCAAAAGTCGAAAACATGAAAGTAAATTAACTATCTTCTGTGTAGTATCATTTTGAATTTGAATCGAACTCATGATTTTTTTTGGTTTATTTTGACGCTCGTATACCGGAAAGTGCTTTATTGCAATCAGTTGCACCAATAAGGGATTTTAAGTCAACTATGAAGTTGTTCAAAGAAGTTTAGTCCTATCAATCTGTATACTGAAAATGCCATTTTGCCGATTTTTCATGGGTTTACCTTCACCCGCACTGACGAAACTATCCATGCAGCATCAATCATAGTAACCCATGAGTCAGCAGACAAAATTTGACAGCTCTATCAGTCGAACTCTAACCGTGTGGGCAAAAACAGTGAAGCAACTCCGTTCAGAAGTGTGCGCGTTCAAAAAACGGCACCCCGCCACGTCGAATACGGACATCGTGCGGCACTTTGTGGACGCCGGATAAGCCCTTTCCGGCATTTACAACATCTTGGCACTATTAGACAACAATCACGACGACCGACGACCCTGAGCGACAACAAACTCCAAAGGATGCTGAAGAGCAAGACCGAGGAAAAAGTGGCTACATCGCTGCGTGCGCTTGGCCGGGAGGTCGGTTCAACCGGCCAAACAGTGGAAAAGTACCTGATGAACACGACAATACATGTCAAGAAGCGGAAGTCGCGTCCACTGGTTTCGGAGCTGCAGGCAATGACGCAGCGGCAGCGGCTGAATAAGATGGTCAACTCGATTTTCCCGGCGAACCGCGACGTGGCGGTAGTGATGGACGACGAGACCTATCTCACCCTGGATGGCAACGACTGGCAGGGCACTTCGTATTTTACTCCCCCCCAGGGAATTGAGCTCCGAGGTGAAGTTCATTTCACACACCAAGTTCCCCAAGAAGGTGCTGCTGTGACTGACAATTAGCGAGAAGGGGATGTCAAAGCCGCTTGTCTTTCGCTCCGGACTGGCCGTGAACGGGGAAATTTATAGTACGAAATGCCTGCCGGAAGTTGCGTCGTTCATCAAGAAATACCATAAGGGCAAAAAATATTGATGTGGTACCCAAGTTGGCGAATCCGCCCAACGTCCCCCAGCTGAGTCCCATCAAGAATTTCTGGGCCAACCTGAAGCGTAAGATCTACTCCAACAATTTTGTCGCGAAAACTGAGGAGGAATTGATAAATAAATCGAAGAAAGAACTCAAAAACATGCCTACACGCATGTTTTCGTCCGCCATGGCGAATGTTCCGGTTAACTGCCGGAAGGCCGCTCGCAAGCGCGTAGAATTTTTTTGCAAGTAAGCTTCCTTCCATGGGAAATTTATCAAAAGCAATTATCTGTCCTAGCTTTTGTCTATCACCATCCAAAATAAGTCCATTTTTTTAATGCAAACGTTAATCCACGTCAACCGGCATTTCAAATTTATGCTTTACACTCCAACCCATTTTATTTGCACTGGGCGTATGGTTCATTCTTATTCTGGTTTCTGACTGGGTTTTCATTCAGCTGTCAGCGTTGGTGCAGATAACATTCTTGAATAACATGGTTGACTGTACTGATTTGTCAATTGTTTACCTTTTTGAAGCAACGATTTTTTTTCGTAGAAATCTACGCTGAAAATTTATCAATCCGAAAGTAAGTATAATATAAAAATCGAAGCAGTTAAAGACTGTTCTTAATTTAGAAAACTCGTCAGCTGCTGCTCGATTTGATCGTCAATATGTACAAGTTTCTGATCAAGCTACCGAAAAAGGAAACCTCCGAGGATGCTGATTCCCTGACAAACCTCACGCATACGGATGCAGCAGAAGGAACATCTGTTGTCTCGGTTGCCTCCGCCGATGTCCCGACCGCTGAATGTGTGAGAACAAAAAGAGTGTCCAAGCGGTGATTCGTACCAGGATGGACAACAAGCTTCCCATGGATTTTGACGTAGGACTACGTCCTTGTTTTCAATGCTGGAGTACACGTTCAAATTGCGAAAATTTGGAGCGTCACGAAAAATATATAAGTTTTGAGCGTTAATAACTAAGTCATTCCACGATTGATTTCCAAAATGTTTTCACCTATCCATCGGGACATTTTTTACGCTTCGATTTCAATATTTAAATGAATAATGACAGATTTTTCAGATTAAATCTTGTTCGCTTTCCATATAGTGGCCTTCAATAGAAGAGTCGGTTCAGACATATTCCTTAAAAAAAAGTCCGGCATTTTGCCAATCGACGCGGTGTACAGTTGTGTGTGTGCTCGCGAAACGTATACGAACGTGTTCGATACACGTCATCTGGGGAAAAAATAATGTGAACTGTATCAATGAGCGAAGAGCGAACTCCACAAGTGTCGCGGAACATAACCCCAAAAATCTGCTGGACGCTTTGATTGGGGAGTCGACGAGTTATGAATCCATAGGGAATGATCCCTCACCATGAATATCTTCCATGCGCGTCGCATGTTGCTAATCGCTAACGTCTTCTCTCTTTTCTGTTTCATGTTCTTTTGCACTCTTCCCTATACAATGACCGCGAGCAATGCCATATGGGGCAAGCATCTGGATGGGAATCCTTTAAACAACCCGAATACCTTGGTGGAAGCAGAACCACCACCAGGATTTACAGACAATTGAGAGGTGGTAAATGCTCTCAAAACGCGGAACGAAACAGGTAATTGTTATTAATGTTGTCCCTCTATCACTTTATTTTGAACCTACATCAAATATAATTTAATCTTATTATTATCTTATTATTATATATACGATCACATCACTTATCAAGGTGAATCCTGATCCATCGAGCCCTACCCTACTAACATAGAAAAACCTCCTTCCTGTGACCTTTGTGGGGATGCAGAGGTAAACACGGTCCCTAAACAGCAAAGGTCACACTAACTTTCCTTCCCTATTCCCACCTGATTGCAAGGACGTGGCCGGCGCCGTTATTGATTATTAAAGAAATTCAGTCACTGAAACGTGTACAGTGAGAATGGTCGGTTACTCCCAGCCCCATTCAGTTGATTCATTGTGCAATTTAAATGATTCTGATCAATCACGGAGTAGCAACCATTGATACGTGCAGTCAGTCAAGCTAAGCTAAGCTAGGCTAAGCTTCGATTTCAATATTTAAAACTATTGATTTTTAACATTCAACTATTGAAATTAACGCAAATATTAAGGGGTTTTTTTTTAATGCCGTTTTTTTGTGGGGTTTTTTTTAAAATTGCATTTTTTTTCTTTCTTTGGCTTTTTTTTTTAAGAGGGGTATGTTTTTTTGTGTGGAAATGGGGGACTCTTCTTTTTTTTTTTTTTGGTGGGGGGGGGGGGGGGGGGGGGGGGGGGGGGGGGGGGCGGTGGGGGGGGGGGGGGGGGGGGGGGCCGGCGGGGGGGGGAGGGGGGGGGAAGGGGGGGGGGGGGGGGCTGGACAGCCATTTTTAATGCAGTCGTGTGCTATGCCCAGCTCATGACAAATTTATCAAATTTGGAGGGAAACATGTATGACCCAGTTGGTAATCATATCACGATATGATCAGCCTATCAGAAGGTGTCGAGCACTGTTTGTTTTGGTTCTGTTCGCGCCGGTTCGGATTTCGTTTGAATGTTGAAAATGGATTCGAAACAAATTAACCTATCCGTACGAAAATTAATTGTGAGGGACTGTCAACAGCAAATATCTATGCGTAAAATTGCCGTCAGATATGGAGTGAGTTATTCTGGTGTTCGCAAAGTTTGGAAAAAGTTTCAGGAAACCGGATCAGTAGCTGATAGACATGGACGCGGGCGGAAGCGACTCACGACTCCGCGTGAAGACACCAGAATTATTCGTGAAACCAGGAAAAAGCCAACAGTTACGAGCCGAGTGATAAAGGAAAATCTGCAGCTGAGTATTTCAGAATGCACTGTGCGCTCCAGGCTTCAGGATGCTGGTTTAAGGAGCAAATTGGCAGTACGTCGCCCATTGATTCTAAAGAGAAATAGAGTTAAACGGCTAGAGTTCGCTAAAAAATACGCCGAGAAACCAGGTGAGTTCTGGAAACAAGTTTTATGGTCTGATGAGAGCAAGTTTGATCTATTTGGAATGAAAGGGCGTTCTAAAGTGTGGGTTAAACCTGGCGAACGACTTTTGGACCGGAATGTGTAAAAAACCGTAAAACATGGAGGAGGAAGCATAATGGTGTGGGGGTGTTTTGCTTGGTCTGGAACTGGTAATTTGACTCAAATCGATGGTATAATGACGGCTGATAGGTACATAGACATTATTAATGAAAACTTGGAGGAGTCTTTGTTGAAAGTTGGACTGGAAGACAAGATAATGATCCGAAGCACACTGCCCGTAAAACCATGACGTTTTTTCCGTGGATGTCGCATAAAACTTCTTGAATGGCCACCGCAATCACCAGACTTGAACCCAATTGAAAATCTATGGTCAATTCTCGATCAGCAAGTTGACAAAGGAGAGGTAACAAACAAAAAAAAGCTCTTCGAAGCCCTCGAGTGCGCCTGGCAAAGAATCGACGAGAACCATCTGAAAAACCTAGTTGAAAGCATGCCTCGGACGTCTTCAAGCAGTCATCAAAGCTAAAGGAAGTCACACGAAATATTAAATTCAATGTTCTTGGTTTTGAAGTAAACATATCACGGATGAGCACTTTATTTTTGCCACTGAATTAAAAAGTTGTTTTGTTTATTGTTTTGTTAATAAAGTTACATGAATTATTTTTCGTTTGTTGTTTCTCATTTCGAAAGAAGAATTGAAGTCATTCATTTTGACCCAATATGTTACCACTGAATCGCTGCAAATCAAAAAGTTGTATTGAGAAAATAAACATAAACCAACGTGAGCACTTTATTTCTGCCAGTACTGTATGTAGATGATTTCTAAATATATGTAGATGATGTAGATACTTATATGATGTATCCCTGGGCATTGGCAAAACCTTGAGGTAGCTTGATAACTACCAGGTTCCAGGGCTTATCTGGATCTTTACCCAAACGGGAAAGATGCAAACCAGTGTTGCCAGGGGTGATGTGGACCAGAAGTGCATTTGAACCCACTAATAGTAGCTACACCTTTCCTTATTTTCGACACCTTTCATTATTTTCATTCAATATAGAATTTGCATAATTTCAATTATATTACTGCTATTCAAAGAATCGTCTATTAATTTCAATACTTTTATTATAACTGAGTTTTATGATGGTTCTGCAATTTTCTGGAAAGCATCACTACACAGATTCTACGTTTGGTTTGGCTGTTTTTGGCAGAGGAGCGAATATTTTTGTATACTTTTAGAACGAAAAAAGAAACAATACAAGAATCAGGAAGGCTAGGCTTGGAGCCTGGTAGGGTCACAGTAGAAGCAAATCCGAGTCTCATGGCGACGCAACCTGGATAGTCAGACATCTCGGTATCTGGTTGGAACAAGACCAAGTAGCCGCCCAAGAAAGACCTACGTGGACGAAGCACAAGCATGCGGCACATCATCTAAGGCGGTATGATCCCAACAAATCAAAAGCTAATAATAATAACAACAGTGTGGGTAAGTGAATCATTTAACATTTCCAAAACTACATACATATCATGGATGGATGGATGGATGTCTTTATTAAAGAGACTTTCAGCCGGAGGCTGGTTCGTCTCTTCACATACACATCATACATACATAATTAAATATTAAAAGACCGATGAGTTAACGTCAAATACTTTGTTCCATTAGGGAGCGTAGAATAAGGGAGATAGCTGTTACATTGTCACACCTGTACTATATGAAATTGCGCAGATACCAATAATTGCACTGACAAGAATATCACTAACAATATAATGACACGGACAAGTACAAAAACACGGACTTTAACAAATACCTGGACAACAAAACACGTATACTGACTGATACTGAATCCCAAAAATTTTCAAGAAGACTATGTGAGCTGATTTCGAAAGCCCGGTGTTTATTTGGTCACCATAGACTAATCCTTCCGGCATATTCACTTGAAAATTTTCAAAAACCAACCCCGATCATTGCAATCCTATGGGGATAAAAAAAAAAAAAAAAAATATGAATGTGAAATATAATTTTTATTTCCTTGACTTTTTTTACTTCGTTTTTTTGGAATAACGCGGTTTTTATGCGTCGTTTTTTGAGGTAACGCGGTTTTTTTTTTTTTACGCGGACCGCGTAAAAAAAACCTTTAGTGTATTCTTTTTACGGTACATAATTTCAGATTATCCATAGAATTCCCAAGTATTGTATAATAATTTTGAATTGTTTTCTTCCCTCGTGGCTATGATAATGCAAGTCCTTCTACAATTGCAGCAGGATCAGCAGACATGCAGACATTACAAATATAATTGTTTTTATCATTTTATATTATAACATTCCTTCACAATATTATTCAATGCTATTTCCAGCTTCGCATTTGCATCGTTGTAAGTTTTGGCCCACCTAACTCACGTTGTGTATTTGAAAAGATAGGATGGTTTTTACATTTTTTTTTAGAGAGAGGATAATATACGACAAATTCTACAAAAAAATAAAAAAAAAATTCGTCGTCCAAATTAGTTAATTCAAAAACTAACATTGTTTATAAGCCTACCTTTTCTATTTTACAGATACAAAGAATCATTTATGGGACCAGTAGGAAAAAAGAGTTATCGGAGAATTTCCTGTCATTCATTTTTAATTTTTTTTTTTGGATTTATTGAGTTTCCGTTTTTGGGTAGTAATCATACTCGTATGAAATTTATTTGCTTCAATTTTCTTTTTTATTTTGCTATGATTTTAGGTGATCAACTTTATTTCATTATATCACGTTGGAATTTTCGCTATTTTAGAGTTTCAATCATCTAACATCGCAGCGGAAGAGGCAAATAGCGGCATTTAATTATTATATGTAAATTATGTAGTATTTCTTTACAACATCGTATTATTTCCATCATATCATGACCTTCACATTTTCATGCAACAAACCTGAGGCGGTATCTGGCTTAAACACGAAATATACATTCAATTTATGACATCTAGCATACCTTATATGTCCAGTATATAACGCTGAAAATTACTGCTGTGGTAGGCTTTTGAAAATTACGGAATCTGTGGTAGGCTTTTGCACTTATTGCTGAATGTATTTTTCATTTCCGGTTTACAAATGGACTTTTTACCAATTCTGAGCTGATCTGATTCATGCAGCGCTGTGCGCCATTTGGCTAGTGTTTGTTTTTACATTTCAACCTTTGTCATTACTTGATCATAACTCACAATATCATTATATTTGGTAATATTGTTTTATTGATTTTACTTCAAAACATTACTTATTGTTTTTTGCCCATTTATCTTTAACTCTCTTCTACTTAAATCTTCCCATTCCTAACTCGGTAGCAATAACTATTAGGTCAGCAAAAATAAAAGCGAACTTCTATTATAAAATCAGCATCAAGTAGCAAATAGTGACCATGGCAACAGTAAATTAAAATGTATAAATGTTAGTTTTGTAAACTTTTTCAGGATACTTTAAATCAAAATTTTGGTGGAATGCTGCTATCGCTGAAAACGAACGAAAACGTGCCTAAAAGCGGAACCAAAGAAATCTACACTTTAACATTTTATAGTATTTTTCATTTACATAAATATATATTCCATTATATAAATATTTCATGGGAATGGGAGGGACCATCAGGGAACCCGATTGAAGCACTCTGGATGGGGAGAGTGGGAATGCCAACTCCCCATTGCTAACAGTTTGTGAATAGAGGGCGGGCTCTTCTCCCCGCCCATTGGGGCATCCTCATGTTAGATAGCTTGCTCTTTTGACCAATTGTTCAGTCTTGTTGTTGGAAGGAGATTCTTTATAGCCCTGTGGATACGTATAAAGGGCGATACGGTCAAAATTTGGTCAATATCAACTTGACGTATTTCTTTCAATTTTGCATTTAAAAAACCTGAACACCCCTCTTTTTGGGGGTGTGTGTGTGTTGTATGTTTTTTTTTTTTTGTTTTGGTTTTTTTTTTTGTGGTTGGTGTGTAAGGAGGGAGAAGGGAGAAAAGAAAATTGGGGCAACGCAAAGTTGGCAAAATCGCTAAAAGTTGCCAAATCAACCGTTACAAATGTAATTAAAGTGTTTGGGGAACGTTTGTCGACAGCCAGGAAGTCTGGATCGGGGGGAAATCGAAAACCGGAGGCCGCTGAGACGACAAAGAGAGTTGCCGGTAGTTTCAAGCGAAACCCTAACCTATCTCTCCGAGATGCCGCAAATAAGCTGGGTGTATCGTCTACAACCGTGCATCGAGCCAAAAAACGAGCCGGACTATCGACTTACAAGAAGGCAGTGACTCCAAATCGCGATGATAAACAAAATACGACGGCCAAAGCGCGATCCCGGAGGCTGTACACGACGATGCTGACGAAGTTTGACTGCGTGGTAATGGACGACGAAACCTACGTCAAAGCCGACTACAAGCAGCTTCCGGGACAGGAGTTTTATACGGCAAAAGGAAGGGGAAAGGTAGCAGATATTTTCAAGCACACGAAACTGTCAAAGTTCGCAAAGAAATATCTGGTTTGGCAAGCCATCTGTACCTGTGGCTTGAAAAGCAGCATTTTCATAGCTTCCGAGACTGTCCAATAAATGTCCAACCAATAAATTTACGTGAAAGAGTGTTTGAATAAACGTCTGCTGCCTTTCCTGAAGAAACACGGTTGTTCCGTACTGTTTTGGCCGGATTTGGCATCTTGCCATTACGGTAAAAAGGCCATGGAGTGGTACGCCGCCAACAACGTGCAGGTGGTTCCCAAGGGCAAGAACCCTCCCAACACGCCTGAGCTCCGCCCAATTGAGAAATACTGGGCTATTGTCAAGCGGAACCTAAAGAAAACCAAAAAAACTGCTAAGGACGAGCAGCAGTTCAAGGCAAACTGGCTTTCTGCGGCGAAGAAGGCGGACAAGGTGGCTGTACAAAATCTGATGGCAGGGGTCAAGCGTAAGGCCCGGCAATTCGGATTTGGAAAAGCGGAAGCCTAACTGAATATTTTTCCTGAATTTTATACTAATTGAACTTGAAAAAGAAATTTAATTTGATTTTTTAAATAAATGATTTCACCGATTTACACGCGTTTTCCCTTGACCAAATTTTGACCGTATCACCCTTTAAGTGATGTTGCCTATCGATCCACCCAACCCCTTTTTGGCCCTTCATACAACGGCATGATTAGGATAATCAGTGGTTATTAAAGCTTGATCAAGTCTAACAGAGAGGAGAGCTCATTGCTGTCGGACTTAGTTTCCGTGCTACAATGGGTGGTAGTACATATCATACATCATACATCATACATTCTCAAAAACCCAGCAGCTTTTGCACCAGCATCAGAAGCATCACTTTCGGCCAAAGTCGTGAAAAATTCAACCAAAGTGGAATAGTTTGACAAAACAGATGACATGGACACGAATTTGACTGTCCATCTGGTTGGGCACAAAGGTCGAGTTTGTTGGAATCATCTGATTCAATAGACTGGAACATCGCGAGCCGTTTTGGTGAATTCCTCACGAAGTTGATCAGATCCTTCACTAAGTTTAAGGTATCTCGGCAAATAGGAATCGTCTTTATGGTGTCTTGCGCCACCAAGTTCAAAAAATGAGTCAAGCAGTGGACAAATATTTCTTGCTCCGTCAAAACCCCCCCCCCTGCGGGGGGGGGGGGGCAAAACCAACCGGTTTATTTTTTCCTTGGGGGGGGAAAAAGGGGGGGGGGGGGTGCATTCTACTTCTTTGAAAAAAACAAAAAAATTTTTGTGGGGCTCCGGGGGTTTTTGGGGCAAAAGGTATAAAAAAAAAACACCTCCCTTCCGTGGGGTTCTCTGTTGTGTGGCCCAAAATAAAATAAAGGGTGTCCACGATGAAATTGCCACACCATGAAATTGCTCTAACTTTTTAACCGTTGGCTAGAATTTAATTAAAATTTGGGTGCATTTAGTTCATAGTGCATTATTTACATCCTGCAAGTCCTGTGATCAAAACTCGCGGAAATGGAGTCGAAAGAACAGCTCGTGCGTGATAAAATCTTGCGCATTCATCACGAGAACAAGGATCTCTCGCATCGTTCCATCGCTAAAACGTTGGGAATTGCGAATTCCACGGTGTCGCGAGTGATTAAGCGGTTCGAGGAACGGTTGACCACCGATCGGAAGCCCAGAAGTGAAGGAAAAAGTATTCCGTACAACACCAAAAATCACAACCGCGTAGTTGGGGCCTTCAACCGAAATCCGAGCGCCTCCGTTCGGGATGTGGCTAAGAAGCTGCACCTAAGCCGAAGTTTTGTCCAGAAGGCCAAAACTAAGGCTGGGCTTCGAACGTTCAAGGTACAAAAGGCCCCTAATCGCGACGAGAAGCAGAACAAGTCCGCCAAAACCCGTGCCAGGAAGTTGTACCTCAACATGCTGGCGAAAGTTGAATGCTGCATCATGGACGACGAATCATATGTGAAGGCCAACTTCAAACAGATCCCCGGCAACCTGTTTTCACGGCCAAGGATAATTTCAGCGTTCCGGAGCATGTCCGCACTCAGAAGATGTCCAAATTTGCGAAGAAATTCCTGGTTTGGCAAGCCATCTGCACGTGCGGGAAGCGGAGTGCACCTTTCGTGACCCAGGACACGATGAACGGACAGGTGTACATAAAAGAGTGCCTCCAGAAGCGGCTGCTTCCTCTCCTGAAGGCCCACAACGTCCCAATAATCTTCTGGCCGGATTTGGCCTCATGCCACTACTCCAAGGACGTGCTGAAGTGGTATGCGGACAATAAGGTCAATTTCGTGCCGAAAATGTTCAACCCTCCCAACACTCCGGAGCTCCGCCCCATCGAGAAGTACTGGGCGATTATGAAGCAGCACCTTCTTAAACGACCTAAGGTAGTGAAGACAGTCGAGGAACTGAAGAAAGTATGGGTTTACATGCAAAAAACGGTTGATTCACAGGTTGTGCAGAATCTTATGGCCGGGGTTAAGGCCAAGGTGCGGGCATTTGCGTATGGACTGTAAATAAAATACGAGTAAAATGGTAAAATGAAGTTTTATAGTTATATCTCAATCCCTGAAAATTTGATGGCAATCGGATGAAAACTCGAATTTTGCGAATCAATTTTGTGTGTGGCAATTTCATCGTGGACACCCTTTAGACTACGCAAACAAAACAAAAGTTCTTTTTATTGTGGGGGTTTTTTGGGGGGGGTGTGGGAGACGGGGGTTTTGGTTGTGGGGGGGGGTTTTTTTTTTTTTATTTTTGAGGGAAGTTACAAGTGTGTTGAAAATATCTCTGATTTTTTTGGCTTTCTGAAGGAAAGAACTGCTTTTGTTTGTTCTTCTCCCTGTGTTTGTAGTAATTTTTTTTTTTTTTTTTTTTTTTTTTTTTTTTTTTTTGTGGTGGGGTGGGGGAGAGCGGGAGGAGGGAAGGAAGAAGAAAAAAAAAAAAATTTGTTGCGGGGGGGTGTTTTTATAGAGGGGGGGGGGGGGGGAAAAAAAAAATTTTTTTTTTTTTTTTTTTTTTTTTATTTTTTTTTTTTTTAACAAATAATATCAACATTTGCGAGTGCAGTTATCTTTATAAAGTCCTTTTAAACAAATTTATTCAATGTGTCCTCCATTTTTATTAGTAACATCTTCGAGCCGACGCCGGAAGCCAGAGCATGCCTTTCGGACGTAGTCCTCCGACATTGACTGCCATGTGCGTGTTATGGTTGACTTCAGGGTTTTCACACTAGGGTGTGATGTTTTGCAGGCTCGTGCTTCAACATATGTCCAAAACAAATAATCCAACGGATTAAGATCTGGACTGCTAGGGGGCCACAAATCCTTCGGCCAAAACTTCATGTTATCGTTCAACCATTGTTGGGTTCGATTGGACGTGTGACACGGCGCTCCATCCTGCTGTAGGACAACGTTTTGGTCCTCGAAGAAGTTGGCCTTCACCCAGGGAAGCACTTGGTCCTTCAAAATACCGATATACACTTCGGTATTGATTTTAACTCCAGCATCAATGTAAACAGGCGGCATTGGACGCCACCAAGCCAAACATCATGACACCAGCCGGATGTTTGGTTTGAAATTTGAATTTCACTTTTTTCGGAAGGTTCTCCATTTTCTGCGGTGAAATAAACCGGTCCGTGCGGCTGTTGGCCACAGCATCGATGCTGAAAAGCTTTTCGTCGGAGAACAGGATTATCATTTTTTCCTTCTTCAACAAGGAAAGCAATCTCTTGGAACGAGTCGCTCGTAGTTCCTTGAGCCGGTCCGTAATCAAGTGGCGTTTCACTCTGGCTCTGAAAGATGCATGTAGGTCTTCTTTGATGATTCTCCGCATGGATTTCTCCGAAATATTGGCTTCCTTTGCAAGTTTTCTTATGGAACGCACCGGGTTGCGAGCAATTTTTTCACGGGCCGATTTGATCACGTTCGGCATGCGTGCAAAGCGCGGACGTCCGCTTCCCGGCTTCCGCTGCTTAGGAGCATCCTCCAGGGACTTTTTTATGCGGTAAACTGTTGCCAAATGGCACCCTACCACCTTGGCAATATCTTTCGGCTTCTCCTGGGCGAGCAAAAAACTGGTGATCACTTCTTTCACGAACAGTTTGACGAATTTACAATAAAACAAATAGAATGTTTGGATGCAGAACTTGAAAGTAAACATAAAAAAATACACTTTTGACAGAAACTAGTCACTAACTACACGAATTAACCCAATACTCAAGTTTGAACATTTTCGCATTATTTTCTGCCGCACCCTGTAAAGAGAGTTATAGAACGTTATTATTAATTGTATCCCTAAACTAAATAATAGCGACTTGGGGCTGCTTACAAGTAAAGTTGGTTGTGGTAGTCGTAAAGTACTTAATTATTAACTACGTTTATTTAACCTAGATTTCTACCTACACGTTGATACCTACAATTTGATAACCTAAAATTTGTCAACTTACCTATAATCCTAGGCGCAACTGAAGTGCTGTCGATAGTTGATAATCCCTAATGTGTTAACTAGTAAGTAGCTCATTCTACTATGTTTGTTCGCTTAACAAAATAGTAATTTCAGTCCTAATGTAGTGAAATCTTTCGATCCCTCGGTAGAGTGATGGAAAGTAGAATAGGACCGGTAATTTCTCTCTGGCTGCCAAACGAGAGTGAAGAAAAACTTATGTAAGTCATTTATATTAGTCTACCTTAACCTATCCTTTAATTACTCTAATAGTAATACCTACTTCAGTTTCAAGCTGCCTATACGAGACTGCTCTGAGGACGTTTTTTTGATGAATCCGAACAGCGAAGTTGCTCTAATATAGGCCACCGCTGAAGATGCCCTAAGTTATCTAAATCGGTTTATTCAAAAGCTTCAAACATGTTTTGTTGGCATCGTTGCTTAAGATTAGCTAGGTTACAAGTTTACCAAAGAATGTACACTCAAGTCTTTTTTTACACGGTTTTTTTACACGATTTTTTTACACCTTTCTTTTAACGATGATTTTTGAAACAACGCGTTTTTTTTTACGACGATTTTTTAAATAACACGGTTAAAAAGCCAAAAAAGCCCATGTGTTTTCTGAGGATATACATAAGATGAAAAAGTCAAAAAACGCGAAAAACATTATTGGATACTTGTTGTGTCATGAAGAAGATTAGTTTCCTCAGTGTTCAGTTAACCTACGCCTTCAATGATGTGCTGTGGAGGGATTGTTCACATATTATGCAACGTCCGACACCATTGTGAAAAGCAAAATAGCGACTTCCGGTTTGTGAAAAGCCGCCGAATATCCTACAATACGGGTAATTTTGGAACGGGGACAACGTGTAGCGGCCGGAAATCGATGTCCAACGCCATTTGGGAATCTAAGATGGCGACTTCCTGTTTATGAAAAATTGTCAAACATTCTGCAATATGGGTATTTCGGAAGGGACGACGTGTAAAGGTCGGAAATCGATGTGCGACGCCAGTTTGGAATCCATTGGAATCCATTGGAATCTCATTAGAATGAATCCACAGTTTTGACCGGAACATGGACCGGAATGGTGTCCCGGCGGAAGATTCGGAACAATTATGTAAGTGATCAACTGATTTAAGCATTTTGAGGTTTTGTCGGTCAATCAATAAAACTGATTCTACAGTTCTGTAGATTTTCCGCAGCTGCTTATAAATTAGTCACTAAATAAATTCAAAATTTAAAGCTTAATATACAGTCCCTCCACAATAATGAGTTCTCTAGAGATTTGGTTTTGTTATCATATTTTTTTCCACTCGGTAGTACACTGAAGTTTTTTTTACGACGGTAATGGTACCGCGTAAAAACCGCGTTATTTCAAAAAACGACGTAAAAAAAACCGCGTTATTTCAAAAAACGACGTAAAAAAAACCGCGTTATTTCAAAAAACGACGTAAAAAAAGTCAAGGAAATGAAAATTATATATCATATTCATATTGAAAGTATATGGTCATAAAAATGTATTGGTGGTGGAAAAACATGGTTCCAGTTACATTGGCCACCGGGAATCTGCTACAAATGGTTAGAGGTTGTTAATTCAATGTGTGAGCAAAACAGTCCAGAGTAGTTATAGAGAGTTTTCGTCTTCGGCAAAATTTCTCAAGATGTCATTCGTCATCTTTTAACATTATCATATTAGTTCCACATCATGCCGCAGAGATGTCGCTGCAGTCTATCTTTTCTAAATTAAGCGCTAGAGATTTGCCGTCTTGGACAAAGTTTCTCAATACGTCATTCGTCGTCTTTTGAAATTATCATATTAGTTCCAAATCATGCCGCATAGATGGCACTGCAGTCTATCTTTTCTAAATGAGGCGCTAGAGAAATGCCGTCTTCGGCAAAGTTTCTCAGTATGTTGTTTGTCGTCGTTTGACATTGTCATATTAGTTCCACATCATGCCGCAGAGATGGCGCTGCAGTCTATCTTTTCTAAATTTAGCGCTAGAGATTTGTCGTCTTGGGCAAAGTTTCTCAGTATGTTGTTTGTCGTCGTTTGACATTGTTATATTAGTTCCACATTATGTATACTGTAGAGATGGCGATGCAGATTATCTTTTCCAAATGCATTGCTAGAGAGTTACCGTCCGTGACAAAATTGCTCAGTATGTCATTCGTCGTCTTTTGACATTGTCATATTAGTTCTAAATTATGCCGTAAATATGTCAGCGCCATGTCTGAAGTACGATCTGGATCTAACGTGATTATTTTGAATGCCTTTATTATATACAATTAACATCTTTTCTAAAGACAGCACCTTCCTATAGCACGATTTGGCAATTAAGATTGCGGCGCCATATTTGCGGCGTAATTTGGAGCTAATCTGATAGTGTCAAGTGACTATATTTTACATTCTCAACCAACTTTACTGAGAACGGTAACTCTCTAAAGCATCATTTGGAAAAGATATTTTTTTACGCGGAGGGCCCGCTTAGGAAACACCATTTTGAGAAATAGAATAGACTTTCCCAAGTAGTTTGTATTAGTAACAGTGTTCACGTTAGTCATTTTCTTTATCAAAGGATCATTGTTTTCACATTAATTTCCTTGTATTGCCGATTTTTTTTCTTATCAGGTTAATTTCATGCACATGAGGTTGAAATTTTGTTTAATCGTTGTGTGTCCGACAGGGTACCCGGGTACCTTTTGGGATTTCAATTCGCGATATTTCAATGATTTTTAATCGTAGGAAGTTGAAACTCTGCCAGATCCTAGAGAATGACGGTCAAAATTGATTGCAGGGGTAAACAGAATTTTCGGGCAAGAAGGAAGGGGGGAGGGGTTCCAACTTTCTTTACCCTTTAAAAGGTCGACAGGGTACCCGGGTACCTACAAAACTAAAATGCCTACATCTCCGGCAATTTTCAACCGAATTCAACAGATTTGGACTCCTTGGATTGAGAATTTCCTTTTCTATCAAGTTATTATCACGATGGACCATTTCGAACACTCTGAATTCTAGAAAATCCGGATTTTCACGGGCATGTCCTGATGTAATGATACTGATCGTGGATTTTGGTAGAAATCCAGCAATATGTGTATCAAACTTCTTAAAATTTCTTCAGCAGATTGACATTTCTTGTTTTGGGTCCATCGGATGTATGAAAGTGGCCAGTCCGGAGTAGGTTCCCCAAGGGTCCGTGGCTGGTCATAGGCATTTTTCAATGGAACCATAACAATATGTGTATCGAACTGCTTGAAATTTTCTCAAGCGTTTGTTCCTTGTAATCCTGAGTTAATCAGACAAGTAGGCCTCGGAGTGACCTAAATACACTGATTTTTTTTGACGCGGTTTTTTTCCACCGGAAACATATCAAACTTTACTTCTTTTTTTAACATGGTTTTTAAGTGGTTTTACTACGTTTATGGTAAAGCCTTCAACATTTGTGGTACATTTGACTTACCTCATGTTGATATCAACCCCACCATGAATGACTTCATCGCAGTTATGGTAAAATTAACTGCATTTATAGTCTGCTGAAAATTGTTTGTGCTGGATCTCAATTTAACCCTTAAAATGGTAGTTTCTACAGCAGATTTTTGTGTGTTTTATGCAGCGTAATTTGGAACTAATATGATAATGTTAAAATACTACAAATAACATACTGAGAAACGTTGCCGAAGACAGCAACTCTCTAGCGTTTAATTTAGAAAACATAGACTGCAGTGCCATCTATGCGGCATGATGTGGAACTAATATGATAATTTCAAAAGACGACGAATGACGTACTGAGAAACTTTGTCCAAGACGGCAAATCTCTAGCGCTTAATTTAGAAAAGATAGATTGCAGCGACATCTCTGCGGCATGATGTGGAACTAATATGATAATGTCTAAAGGCGACGAATGACATCCTGAGAAATTTTGCCGAAGACGAAAACTCTCTATAACTACTCTGGACTGTTTTGCTCACACATTGAATTAACAACCTCTATCCATTTGTAGCAGATTCCCGGTGGCCAATGTAACTGGAACCATGTTTTTCCACCACCGATATATTTTTATGACCATATGCTTTCAATATGAATATGAAATATAATTTTTATTTCCTTGACTTTTTTTACGTCGTTTTTTGAAATAACGCGGTTTTTTTTACGCGGACCGCGTAAAAAAAAACCGCGTAAAAAAAACCGCGTAAAAAAAACCGCGTAAAAAAAACCGCGTAAAAAAATATATACATACTGAGAAACTTTGCCGAAGACGGCATTTCTCTAGCGCCTCATTTAGAAAAGATAGACTGCAGTGCCATCTATGCGGCATGATGTGGAACTAATATGATAATTTCAAAAGATGACGAATGACATCCTGAGAAATTTTGCCGAAGACGAAAACTCTCTATAACTACTCTGGACTGTTTTGCTCACACATTGAATTAACAACCTCTAACCATTTGTAGTGGATTCCCGGTGGCCAATGTAACTGGAACCATGTTTTTCCACCACCAATACATTTTTATGACCATATACTTTCAATATGAATATGAAATATAATTTTTATTTCCTTGACTTTGTTTACGTCGTTTTTTCAAATAACGCGGGTTTTTTTTACGCGGACCGCGTAAAAAAAACCGCGTAAGAAAAAACCGCGTAAAAAAAACTTCAGTGTAATTATTTTTAGGTGTGTGTGGAAAGGAGAATTAGTCACATACAGAAAAGTTCTGAAATTAAATGCACACGACTGTTATTGACAATAATGGAATCGTTTATCGTTACACTGCAGCAGACCAAATTCACGCTACTTGTGAAAGTCACTCGAAGTAAACACAAAATTTGGGGTTGCCAAAACCTACAGACAAAATATCTCAATTGGCCGTGTAACCAAAATAACTTTCATTCTCTCCGCGCGTCTCATAATAACATAGTCTCTGGTATATATGAGAATCTCTTTATCTCGATATTCTCTCTATCTTGATGATTCTGTATGTCTGTAGTCCTTTGAAAATATTTGTGAGCCATCTACCTTCCATCTGTCGATGAAAAAACGGCGAAAAACCAGTTTCACCTGTGTTTGGAGAAAGCGTTCGAGATTTGCTTTGGATACGGGATACACAAAAAAACCTTTGCAACGCGAAATGCTTCTAGGATTGTTCTAGCAGGCTAGTCAATCTCGATGGTCCTTTCAATATCGAGGTATGGAAAGTTGACTGTAAATACATAAATGCTGATAAAAACGGATAATTTTCATCCTGTTTTAGCTATAAATTAATGATAACCGCGATTTTTGTCTTTTAACAATGCAATATGCGTTGAAACAATGCATATGCACCTTCACAGTTATTAGATATTACAATGTTTTTCTATATAAGACGGTTTTTTACGACGATTTTCGAAATAACGCGCCAGTTTTTTTTTACACGGTTTTTTTTACACGGTACGTATCCCCCGTGTAAAAAAAGACTTGAGTGTGTACCTTTATTTCAGCAAATGAAACAGTAAGTTCTATATTTCAACGAACATTATTCCCTATAATTCTAGATCAATATCACTGTTGAAATAATTTAAATCCCCACTAGTTGCCCCGATGATTCACGGTTCAATCTGTCAACTCCAACATGTCCATACCCATCCATATTCAGCGATTCCCATGCTTTGATAACCTTCATGACACCAGTAAGCCTTTATTTACGGGTCGTCAAAACCGTTTGTTCCTGCCGATCGATGCGCATATGTCAAACTTGAACTCCCATGAAATAATAAATCAGTCCCACATTTCACTTCTTCGAAACATTCAACCTATTGTAACAACGTTTTATAGTTTCCAATGCGAAAGGGACAAAAGATGAAACCGAATTTCTTCTGAAGTGGATCATCAAACGAAGCCACGCACGGCACACCGACCCGACCCGACCGTTGTTGTTGTTGTTGTGTGTTTTCGGTGAACGCAACTCACTCCTCAAGAAGCCACCTTCAGCAGCAACTAGAAGAAGCGTCCCGAGCTAAGATGAGTCATAGCTCGCCGAGTCGAGCCAAAACGCGCTGCTGGAGAGGGGCGTGCACACCGGCATATGAGCTGGGTCGGATCGGTCGGTGGCGTTTGCATCCGTGCCCTGCACCAGAGCGACCTGTGATGCTCGACAAACAAGCAAGAAACTTGAAAAAAAAATCTCTCCAACCGAAACGCTCCAGTGATTAATAGAGGAATTATTTAAATTGAAATATAATAGCTGAAATCTAAACAAGCGTAAGCAAGTTGTTCTCAATCATCGTCGCCATCGTCATCTTCAGCGTCGTCAGGTCTTTCTGCATAGAATTTTATGCTGGTAGGTAAGCGATGATGACTCGCTGATATGCATAAGCACTCTGCTAGCGAAAGGGATACTTGGCAAGGCGAAAAAGAAAAACATCTGTTGATCCGGCAACGGAATTTATTTTACTATTCGAGCAAAAAATTGCAGAACGAATAGGTTAGGAACACACTCGCACACCTCGCCGGTAGTTGCATCCAGGTGGTGGAAGAAAGGCTGAGGCAAATTGTATATTAACGAGGCTACTCTGCTGCAGAAGAGAACCGCCGCAATAGTTGCTGCATAAAATTCTAGCCAATTGCGGTGCACTTTCTGTGCGATAAAAAGAGCTAATTTGGAAAAAAAAGTCTTCGTCATGGCTCTAATGACGAGCTTGGAATGGAAATTTTAAATTTGTGTTGTGATAAAGGATATTTTTCACTATGTGAAATTCTAATGCATGAATTAATCATCATCGAACTGGGCTTCCCAACCCCATCGTTAATCCGTCAGACCACACAGGCATAGTTCAAGCCCAGCCGGAAATCATGTTTTGATTTACACCACCGACCATAAAAACCACATAACCTCAAACCAAGTGGTAAAGGACTACCCCCAAACAATTTCCCCAACCGACTGACAAACACCTACAAAACATACATTCTAAACGGAATGGTGTCTCTAACCTTTTAATCCTTGCCATTCATTACCCACCCTCTGGCGAGCGCAGGGAAATCTGAAATAGGGAAGGTAAATCCATTTCACCACACTGACTTCGGTGACTTTTGCCTAGATTATAATATCCAACTTGTATATCTCTAACAGGAGTAGTGCGGTGAGTAAAGTCGTTTGTTGTAACATTATTTGTCATCTGCTCTCGCATTCTCCATAGCCTTCTAGGATGGCTGCCTTCTCGACACAGGCAGTGGAAGTTTTTAATTGCAAAATGCTATTTTATTTATGGTCTTCCGCCGCCGCCGCCGCCTCCGCCACCAACCATAACCTCAAAACACTCGCTCGGCTCCGCAAGCTTAATACACTGTGTGATCCGATCTGACATATTGTTTTCGAATCTTCTCCGCTTGCACTCCTGGAATGGAGCTGGGGGTGTTTGTTACGGGGAACTACAAGTTTGGCAAATGCTTGCATGTCCGGAAAGTGGTTCTACGGTCTACGGAGCATGCTGCGACTGACGCAGAGTATGCAAATTTTTCGGCAAAACTTCCGACGCGACAATATGTAAATGATTATTTATATTCGGGAGCCTTGCTTCCGGTTTCCGGCTAGGATGCTGCGCTGCTACGGTTGATGTCGTTATCAGCTTTTTGTTCGACGTGGTTCCCCGTCTTCCAATCATACAAGGTTAAGGGAACTGAAAACTGAAGGAGTTTCAAAACGATTTCCCCTGGGGCATAGAGGTAAGACATGTGTTCTTCTGCTGGAATACAGAATCTTTGGACCAAATACATTCCTTAAAGAATTGTTTGATGATCTATAACAATAGAATAGCGCCTAGCAGCATTTGTAAACAGAGCCTTGTATGTCCGTTGGATAGCCGGAACGTTTCCCTTCACGAGGAAGTCATTGATTTGCGTGGAAGGCTCAACGCTTTGCGAGGAACGGACTTTAATGGCTTTTTTAATAAATGCAATTAAGCCCTATTCTATTGTTGCTCCAGACATGCCATTCAGTCGTATTTGAACGAAACTTGTATTTCTGCCGGGTAGGTGTGTAGGTATGTTAGTTTATGACTTTCCCACGCTTGATTTATGTGAGGTGAAAAAAAACCAACCCGGGAACAACTTGACACTTCTAGTGCATTGTCACTGAAACTCAAAAAATTGGTTCGGTGGTACTGTCAAACGTGTCAAACCGAAAACAAAATCTAGCGTATCTTTTAAAAAGGTCGGAATGCGGATATGACATGCGATGTTGTGTGCGATAAAAAATATTTATGCAAATTTTGTTACATTTTACGCATGCAATGAACACGGAACCAGTGGAAACATAAAAGTGTGTTGTACATAAATTGTGTGCTTCGTGGTCAAGCGGTTAGCGGCGTCATCCATCGTTCAAGCGATTGCCATGAAGTGAGGGTTCGATTCCCGCTCTAGCCTGTGGAAGTTTTCCCAAAACGAAAATGTCCATACTGGTCCACTGGGTGTTAGGTTAAGTTGTCCGTTGTAATTCACTATATGTTCGATGTTCAGTCTGTACAACCTCGAGTTGGAGACGGTGTAAATGTCTCTTTATAAATAACATCGCTCACTGAAGGGAGGGAGAAGTATTAAGCGTGACAATCGGTACAAAATTTGGAATTGCTACATATAAAACGTGTTTCAAAAGGGAAGAGGAAGCCGATTAGCGTTTCCTAAGAGGAGCGGTCAATCATCAATTGCGCAAGAGTTTTAAGGGATCGTTCAAACATGAAGTCCATTATTTTTGAACATTTGTTAACCGTTTGAATATTTCTGAGAGCGAAATAACATATGAGAGGCAAAAGTGATTATTAGATTGTTTGCCAAACCATTAATTTAAAGTTCTTTGGGTAGAGCAGATTTTAGTTTTTTGTAAAATTTAACGTCATTCATAGATATTCCATGTAACAGATTAAGTCATGTCAACGGTTTTTCATTAAATGTTGCATAGCTCACCATTCGTTCTTTTTCGGACTAGGTATTTATAAACAAGATATACTCGTACCAGTCAAAATCTGGAAAGTCTACTACCGAAAATCGATTTGTCTAGGGCCTGTTCATAAACCACGTAGACTCATTTTTGGAAATCTCAGACCCCCCCCCCTCCCCCCTCGTAGACTTTTCTCCATACATTTTTTTGAATTTTTGTATGGAGCGTAGACTTTGGCCATCCCCCCCCCCTAAAAGTCTACGTGGTTTATGAATAGCCCCCTAGACACTTATATGAGATACCTTAAGTCGGAGGTATTGCACTGGATTCACAAAGGATGCGCCATGCATCGCAATATCTCCGACGCCCGTTATCATGCATCAGAATGATCGATTTTCGCTAGTAGGTTTTCCGGATTTCGACAGAATCGAGTTCCTTCATGTATATAATTTTAAGCAACGATTATAATTTCATAATTTTTAAAGGGTTTTACAAAGCTTGCATTATTACATTTATTTTATCTTATTATATATTTCTCTACGGTAAACAATGTTTATGACTGTAAAGGTAAATCGCTATTCACCCCGGAAAAGATTCAATTTAACAAGCTTTTCGCGGAGTGTGTGCTTTGCTTTAACATATTTTTTTTAACATATTGTTCAAGTTGCAGCTTTAGATAAAAATTAATGCAAAATTTATCAAGGTGTTGCGATGGTTATTCACTAAATCTTGATACACAATGTGCCGTGATAATTGCATGAAAACAAGCGGATGGGCGTTGTTAATTGTCATGACGATCCTGTTTTCCAGCTTCGCATAATACTTGGCAATGTTGAATTTATCAAGTGTTCGGCATCCCAAATGAGCTATTGCAAGCATTGTTCACACTTTAGTTTTCCAACTAGTTGTTTGTGAACGCGAGTAGCGGAATACCGCAGCGATTGAGTGAAAAACTCATCATCCGTTTGAGAATTTCCAACCATTTCAGTAGAATTTTCGTCATCGCCTGTATTTTCGTCATCGTATCCAATGGTCAACGAGTTCTGTACTGATTCAAGGTAGAACGCAGAATTTTCTTCAGCATGAAGCATGTTCGTTTCATAGAAGTTTTGGAAATTAGCTTATGCCGGTAAAGTGACATTGTTATTCACAATCAACCTTTTGTTGCCCACTTTTGCCCTGATAGCAGCAACAACATTTTCCAGGGGATCCTGGCTGAATCTGTAGCAGGGTATTTCACTTAGTTCCTGGAGTTCTTCAACATATCTCCTATACATTTAATTGAAACTCTGTATCAATTCTGTACAATTTTCAACTCCCTCTCTCCATCACGTAATAAGATTGTAAATACATGCATGAATTTTGACATCCTCTTCCTCTCAACGCAAATGTAAATCTTTTTCTTGAAGTACCTCAGTAAAATGAGCAAAAAAAAAAATCATTGTTTAAACTGCTTCTATGGCCAATCAATAACTTTCGAAACGCTCGGAGGAAAGCCGTGTGAAATATTTATTTCAATATTTAAATTACTAGTAACTGAAATAATATCATGAATATAAAAATAGACTCTTTTGATATGCTACGCTTGCTTGTTGTTTTGCAATCACTCATTAAGCAACAAAAACATGCTGCTCCGAATAGAAAAACCGGTGCATATACCAGGGACGACCCCAATGTTTACGTTCCGGGGCGACATCTACGATTTGCAAGTGGTTACACGAAACTAAAGACTGTAAAGGGCGATACGGTCAAAATTTGGTCAATATCAACTTGACGTATTTCTTTCAATTTTGCATTTAAAAAACCTGAACACCCCTCATTTTGAAGGTGTGTGTGTGTAGAATGTTGCTCCTATTTTGATTTTGGAATTCACTCTTCAGTTGTCAAAATGCCGTCCAAGCAAGAAGAGCAGCGTATCAAAATTTTGCTCGCGCATCGCGAAAATCCGAGCTACTCGCACGCAAAGTTGGCAAAATCGCTAAAAGTTGCCAAATCAACCGTTACAAATGTAATTAAAGTGTTTGGGGAACGTTTGTCGACAGCCAGGAAGTCTGGATCGGGGGGAAATCGAAAACCGGAGGCCGCTGAGACGACAAAGAGAGTTGCCGGTAGTTTCAAGCGAAACCCTAACCTATCTCTCCGAGATGCCGCAAATAAGCTGGGTGTATCGTCTACAACCGTGCATCGAGCCAAAAAACGAGCCGGACTATCGACTTACAAGAAGGCAGTGACTCCAAATCGCGATGATAAACAAAATACGACGGCCAAAGCGCGATCCCGGAGGCTGTACACGACGATGCTGACGAAGTTTGACTGCGTGGTAATGGACGACGAAACCTACGTCAAAGCCGACTACAAGCAGCTTCCGGGACAGGAGTTTTATACGGCAAAAGGAAGGGGAAAGGTAGCAGATATTTTCAAGCACACGAAACTGTCAAAGTTCGCAAAGAAATATCTGGTTTGGCAAGCCATCTGTACCTGTGGCTTGAAAAGCAGCATTTTCATAGCTTCCGAGACTGTCAACCAAGAAATTTACGTGAAAGAGTGTTTGAATAAACGTCTACTGCCTTTCCTGAAGAAACACGGTTGTTCCGTACTGTTTTGGCCGGATTTGGCATCTTGCCATTACGGTAAAAAGGCCATGGAGTGGTACGCCGCCAACAACGTGCAGGTGGTTCCCAAGGACAAGAACCCTCCCAACACGCCAGAGCTCCGCCCAATTGAGAAATACTGGGCTATTGTCAAGCGGAACCTAAAGAAAACCAAAAAACTGGCAGGGGGGGGGAGGTATTTGGAGAAAGGCTGGTTTTCGGGGGGGGGGGGGGGGGGGGGGGGGGTAAAAAAATTTGGGGGGGGGGGGCGGGGGGACGGGCGGGTATTTGGTTTGGGAAAGCGGAAGCCTAACTGAATTTTTTTTTTTTATTTTTTTTTTATTTTAATTTAAAAAAAAATTTTTTTTTTTTTTTTTAAAAAATCATTTTTTTCTTTTTTTGCGTTTTTTCCTTTTCATAATTTTTCCCTTTCCCTATTTGATGAAATTTGGACACACGCAATTGTTCGTAACTTTTTAGCGTGTGGGTAAACATTATTGAAATTTTAACTGAATGTATTTCATTGTGTTGTGTCAATTGTGTAATGAGTTTCGTGAAAATCGGTCGAGTGATTTCAGTGATGGCTTCGAATGAAGAAATAGTGCGCCAACAAATTTTGGGCACTCACTTCGAAAACCCAAACGCTTCTCATCGATGGATCGGAAAACAGCTCGGAATCGCACATTCAACTGTATCTCATGTGATCAAAACGTTCAAGGACCGTAAGACAACCAAGCGGAAAAATGGTAGTGGCAAAAAACGTGGCACTTCAAATCCGGAGAAGGCCAGGATGGTATTGAACCAATTTAAGCGTTATCCCAATAATTCGATCTGGGATGTTGCGAAAAAGGCGAAAGTTTCAGTATGTTTTGTGCAGAAAACAATGAAACGTTCTGGATTACATGTGTACAAGGTCCAGAAGGCACCGAACCGGAGCGATAAACAGAACTCGGTGGCCAAAACTCTTGCAAGAAAACTGTACAGGGAGTGGCTCACAAAACCGTTCTGCATTGTGATGGACGATGAGACCTACATTAAAGCCGACACCCAACAAATGCCAGGACAGGAACAGTACGTCGCCACCTCTAAGTTGGCCGTTCCGGAGAGTGTACGGAAGAAGGAACTGTTGAAATTCGCCAAAAAAATCCTTGTCTGGCAAGCGATCTGCGGATATGGCAAAATGAGTCAGCCCTTCATCACCTATGGGACCGTCAACGGACAAATCTACAAGGACGAATGCCTCCAAAAACGACTTCTGCCCTTCTTGAGATCTCACGATGGCCTGACACTGTTTTGGCCGGATTTGGCATCTTGCCACTATGCCCGGGCCGTCTTAGACTGGTACAAAGATAATAATGTAGTTTTTGTACCAAAAGACGTCAACCCTCCAAAGGGCTGCAAAATGGTGAGTAGACATCTGGGATGGAGCGTGCGTCCCCGCAACATAGCTATGGTCCTCACAAGTTCCTACCTCATGCTTCCACGGGTCACGAGATGACAAAGACCGCCAGCTAAGGGTTGCGTACTTAGCTGGTAGTGCAGCCTGGGCACTGTTGTCCTTCTGACTTCAGCTAGATTGAGGAGGTGCGTGCCGAGCGTCTGTCCACCAAGGAGGTGCGGCTCAAACGGCGTCTGTCCTGGCATCCAGCGATTGAGTAAGAAACGCTGTATCGCGTCAGCTATACCTTAGGTGGCAGCCGCACCAAGGCGATGTAGGCAGCGTGACCCCGGAAAAATAGCATGCTGAAATCTTACCCTACCACGAAAAATGGAAGTATTCTTTATACGGTCCTACGGTCCTACGGTCCTAATTTCAGATTATCCATGGAATTCCCAAGTATTGTGTAATAATTTTGAATTGTTTTCTTCCCCCGTGGCTATGATAATGCAACTCCATCTACAATTGCAGCAGGATCAGCAGACATGCAGACATTACAAATATAATTGTTATTATCATTTTATATTATAACATCCCTTCACAATATTGTTTATACTATTTTCAGCTTCGCATTTACATCGTTGTAAATTTTGGCCCACCTAACTCACGTTATGTATTTGAAAAGATAGGATGGTTTTTTAAATTTTTTTTAGAGAGAGAGGATTATATACAATATTATAGTCAATGTTAAAAAAAACAAATTCTTCGTCCAAAATAATTAATTCAAAAACTAACATTGTTTATCATCCTACATTTTCTATTTTACAAACATAAAGAATCATTTATGTGTCCACTACGAAAAGAGATTTATCGAAGCATTTCCTGTCATTTATTTTTAATTTTTTTCGTTTTGGATTTATTGAGTTTCCGTTTTTGGGCAGCAATCATACCCATATGAAATTTATTTCGCATAATTGTTTCCTTAAATTTTCTTTGCTATTTTGCTAGGCTGCCAGGTGAACAGCTTTATTTCATATTATCACATTGGAATTTTCTCTATGTTAGAGTTTCAATCATCTAACATCGCAGCAGAAGAGGCAATTAGCGGCATTGAATTATTATTATAGGTACATTCTTTACAACATCGTATTATTTCCATCAAAGCATGACCTTTACATTTTCATACAACAAACCTGATTTAGGCCGTATCTGGCTTAAACACGAAACATACCTTCAATTTGCGACATCTAGCGTTGCATATATGTCCAATATAAAACGCAGAAAATTACTGCTGTGGTAGGCTTTTGAAAATTACGGAATCTGTGGTAGGCTTTTGCACTTATTGCTGAATGTATTTTTCATTTCCTGTTTGCAAATGGACTTTTTACCAATTCTGAGCTGATCTGATTCGCTGTGTGCCATTTGGCTAGTGTTTGATTTTACATTTCATTCTTTGTCATTACTTTATCATAACTTACACCATCATTATATTTGGCAATATGTATTGTTTTATTGATTTGACTTTATTGATGATTTAAATATTACTTATTATTTTTTGCCCATTTATCTTTAACTCCCTTCCAGTTAAATCTTCCTATTTCTAACTCGGTAGCAATAAATATTAGGTCAGCAAAAATAAAAGCAGATTGCTGTTATAAAATCAGCATCAAGTAGAAAATTGTGACCAGGGCAACAATAAATTAAAATGTATAAATGTTAGTTTTGTAAAATTTCAATAGATTTAATAAACTTTTTCAGGATACCTAAAATCAAGATTTTGGTGAAATGCTGCTATCGCTGAAAACGAACAAAAACGTGCTTAAGCGCGAACCACAGAACTCTACACTTTAACATTTTACAACATTTCTTGCATTTCAGGATCAACCGAATGAAGATCATATATTATAGATACGAATGCTTGTAGTATTTCCCATTTACATAAATATATACACCATTATATAAATATTTCATGGGAATGGGAGGGACCATCAGGGCACCCGATTGAAGCACTCTGGATGGGGAGAGTGGGAATGCCAACTCCTCATTGCTAACAGTTTGTGAATAGAGGCCGGCTCTTCTCCCCGCCCATTGGGGCATCCTCATGTTAGATAGCTTGCTCTTTTGACCAATTGTTCAGTCTTGTTGTTGGAAGGAGATTCTTTATATCCCTGTGGATACGTATAAGTGATTTTGCATATCGATCCACCCAACCCCTTTTTGGCCCTTCATACAACGGCATGATTAGGATAATCAGTGGTTATTAAAGCTTGATCAAGTCTAACAGAGAGGAGAGCCCATTGCTGTCGGACTTAGTTTCCGTGCTACAATGGGTGGTAGTACATATCATACAAAAGACGTCAACCCTCCAAACACTCCGGAACTTCGCCCAATTGAAACATTTTGGGCAATCATGAAGGCAAAGCTCGTTAAAACTCCAAAACTGATAGAAAATGAACTTGAACTAAAGAAAGTGTGGTTAAAAGTAAGTAAGCAAGTCGGTCCTATCATTGCCCAAAATTTGATGAAAGGGGTCAAGGCAAAGGTGCGGGCATTTGGGTTGGGAGAAGAGGTTCAATAAACCAATGATGTCAAAACTTAACCATTTAGTAGTACTTTATTTCCAGAAAGTTTGAAAAGAATCGGGCTTAAGGAAAATTTTTGGTGACCTATTTTGTGTGTCCAAATTTTATCGAATACAGTCTTTAAGTTAATCTGTCATGTTGTTGGGGGGTTGGAAAACCCAACCAACCAACAAGCACTGCTCACGCACGGTAGGATTTTTGTGAGCTGTCATGTTTTTTCCGTTTATTCTGCAGCTCTGAAATTTTAGTTTTTTTTTGCGTGATAAATCTAATTAATCGTAGAATATTGTTGTTAGCTCATAGAAATGTTAATTAGTACTCAGATTACCTACAATCATTGGAGTGTTAGGGAGGAGAAAGGCTGGCGTATTGTTTATTCTGTTACCGGAATTTTTTGCAGCCTCTAAGGATAAATTAGAGTCAATTGGAAGTGTTGGTGATCGGCCGGGACGTGGACGAAAACGTAAAACGGATCACCGAGAGGACCGCAAAATCATCCGAGAGATCAAGAGAAATCCGTACATCACCATCCGACAAATTAAAGAGAAGCTGAGCCTACCGGTTTTGGATCGCGTTATCCTTCGACGCACAGTGGGAAAAAAGTACATGAATCCCGAAAGAATTCGATAATTCAGCTCCAAGTAGCACAAGGTTAGTGAACAATAGCATTTTTTATGTGAAAATTCCTGGGAAATCGAATGAAAGGAGTCGCACTTGCCGCAAAATTCAGTGGACGGAGATATTGGGCTTATTTTACCCCAATTCCCCCGTATTTTCGAATAATGCCCAGTAATCTATGCTTGGAGGGGTCTGCGGTAGTCAAAATGAGCCTATTCTTATGTAGAATTTCCCCAGAAATCTCCAAGTACATTGAAAGGTATGTGTATGTGTTAAATGCAATCGAAAGTTGTTTATTTTGCACTGTCTCGATCGAAGAATTTCTCGCGTACGAATTGCTTTTTTGCGTAATTTTTTGTGGTGTACCGTCTAATAAGCACTCCGTTTATCTGTTGGTAGTGAAGTTCACGGTGAAAATCCTGTTTTTGTGCATATTTTGCGCTGTGAAAATAGTGAAATATCGATCAATTATTCAGACTGCGGTGTTGTTATTGTTGCACACTAGCACAATTGGAATTAAGCATATTGCAGAATCCACCTCCATCGCATACAAGCTGAAGATCTACACAGAGAAAAAAAATTAAGTGAATAATTTCTCCAGCGGCTAGGCTACACGGAGGTAAAAAAAGTCATCAGTGAGAAGTTAAGTTCACCGTGAAAATCTTGATATTGAATTTATCATGAGTTCAGCTTGTGACAAGTGCGCTAAACCTGCCAAAGGTGACGACGAGTTCGTTTCTTGTTTGGCCTTTTGTGACCGAATGATTCATCTGAAATGCTCAAGTATAAAGCTGAACAAAGTTTTCGTGAACGTAATCCATTCAAGCCCGAACTTGTTTGGATGTGCGATGAGTGCGTTAAATTGGTAAAATGTGCAAGGTTTAAATCAGCCATCTCGTCTTTCGGTAGTGTGATCAAATCTATTACTGAGAAACAGGAGATCGCGAATGCCGAAATTAAAAACGAAATGGCAAAGCAAGGTGAGCTATTGCCCAGCTTTCAAAAAGAATCGGGCCATCTACTCCGGCAATTATGGATCCTGGAAATCACTCTCGTCAACCACCTTTAAAACGGCGTCGTGAAGACGGCGTATCAAGCAGTAGACCTCTTATTGGTGGTACTAAAGCGGTTACTGATTCCACAATGCTTACCGTTCCTGAGCCTGTTGAGAATTTCTGGCTTTACTTATCTCGCATTCACCCTAGTGTGAAACCGGATGTTATCGAAAAGCTTGTCAAAACGAGCGTGCAGAGTGAAGATTCGGTTAAGGTTGTTCCGCTAATGAAACAAGTATTCAACACGAGCCGTATGAACTTCATATCATATAAAGTCGGAATGGACCCAAAACTACGCGAAGTCGCACTGAATTCGGATTCATGGCCGAGAGGTATTCTGTTCCGTGAATTTGTAGATAATGGTCCAAAAAACTCATGGTTACCTCGTATGGATACGCCGTCCATCGTAATCTCTCCTCTGGGTTCGTCCCAGTTTACCACTCTGATCTCCGGACTGGATCCAGCATGCTGAGATCTAATTGTTTGTTGGATTATCGTAAACCAGAACGCACTGCCTGTCGCACTATGGGAAACCCTAAGCCACCTGACCCAGTCGCGTTTGGCGTTTGCTGTGATCAAAATGTCGTTGTTTCCTGCCTTCAGAGTCGTTCTGGTCCTGCGGTCGGGATTGGTAGTGGGGTTTCCCAACAACCATTTTCAGGCAAGTATGCTTCTGTTAGTATCAATTCTTTGCCTGATCTGCTTCCGTGTTCCAGCGCTGCCTCCAACACCAATTTCAACATTTCTATTGCTTCTGATCGAAGTGATCATACTAATGAAAATAGCCTTCACCGACCTTGTTCTACACCGGGACGCACACTTGCCTCATGCCTTAAGGAAGTCCCCATCCCTCTCATCGCAGTCGAGCCTTTCCCGCCAGCGATCAACTGCGGTCCCGGCCCTGCGTTTGAGTTGGGTGATGGGTGCTTCCGAACTTCTACTACAGGCAAGTACTCTGTGAATTCAAACAATTCTTTGCCTGATTCGTTCGTCGTTTCCAGTTCATCTTCTAGCCAGCTTCGATCAACGTTTGCAAGCAGGATACCGGGACGCACAATTGCCGCTAGTCTTGAGGAAGCCCCTATTCTGCAAGTAGGAAATTGACTGGCGGTGGTGTTCTCGTTGCAGTTAGTGTCAGGTTGAAAGCAAGTGCAGTTGAAGACGATTCTTGGATCACCGTAGAACAAGTTTGGGTAGCAATTCAGCTTGGAGGCCGTATGCTATTCCTTTGTGCGGTGTACATTCCTCCGGATCTAACTCGAGATTTAGACCTAATTGATGCGCACTGCCGATCTGTTTCTGCTATTTCGAATACGGTTGCCCTCCATGATGAAATGATTATTTTGGGAGACTTCAACCTAGCGGGTATTGCATGGACTCCAACTCACAGCGGCTTCCTCTGTCCCGACCATGAACGTTCCTCTTTTCACGCAGGGGCTATTCAGCTTCTGGGCAGCTACAGTACCGCAACTCTATCCCAAGTTAATAACGTGCTGAATGAGAATAATCACTCTCTAGATCTCTGCTTCGTGGGTGGGCGAGTTATTGCTCCCGTCCTCTCTACAGCTCCCGTGCCTCTAGTTAGGGTTGTCCCCCCCCTCCTTTCTTTGTTGGTGGGGGGGGGGGGGGTGGGGGCGGGGCTTCGGGCCCCCCCTCCTGCCTGTGGTTTGTTTTGCTTTCGGGGGGGGCTTTTTGGGTGTTTTTGTTTTTTTTTTTTTTTTTGGGGGGGGGAGGGTTTTTGTTGCCGCCGCCGTCTTTATTTCTGCTCTTTCTCTTTTCTCCGGCCTGTTTCTGACACGGCCAAACCCATAAAAAATATTTTTGGTGTCGGGTCCGGGGGAATCAATTTATTTTTCAAAAAAAAAATCTCTATCATTTAAATTAATATATTAAAAAATAAATTTAATAAAATCACAACATCCCGATATACAGGGTGTGGCAGAAAATAATGCGAAAATGTTCAAACTTGAGTATTGGGTTAATTCGTGTAGCTAGAGACTAATTTCTGTCGAAAGTGTATTTGTTGATGTTTCCTTTCAAGTGCTGCATCCAAGCATTCTATTTGTTTTATTGCAAATTCGTTAAAATGTTCGCGAAAGAAGTGATCACCAGTTGGTTGCTCGCCCAGAAGAAGCCGGAAGAGATTGCCAAGGTGGTAGGGTGCCATTTGGTAACAGTTTACCGCATAAAAAAGTCCCTGCAGGATGGTCCTAAGCAGCGGAAGCCGGGAAGCGGACGTCCACGCTTTGCATGCACGCCGAACGTGATCAAATCGGCCCGTGCAAAAATTGCTCGCAACCCGGTGCGTTCCATAAGAAAACTTGCAAAGGAAGCCCATATTTCGGAGAAATCCATGCGGAGAACCATCAAAGAAGACCTGCATGCATCTTCCAGAGCCAGAGTGAAACGCCACTTGATTACGAACCGGGTCAATGAACTACGAGTGACTCGTTCCAAGAGATTGCTTTCCTTGTTGAAGAAGGAAAAAATGATAATCCTGTTCTCCAACGAAGAGCTTTTCAGCACCGATGCTGTGGCCAACAGCCGCACGGACCGGTTCATTTCACCGCAGAAAATGAAGAACGTTCCGGAAAAAGCGAAATTCAAATTTCAAACCAAACATCCGGCTGGTGTGATGATGTTTGGCTTGGTGGCGTCCAACGGTTTGAAAATGCCGCCTGTTTTCATTGATGCAGGGGTTAAAATCAATACCGAAGTGTATATCGGTATTCTAAAGGACCAAGTGCTTCCCTGGGTGAAGGCCAACTTCTCCGAGGAAACGTTGTCCTACAGCAGGATAGAGCGCCGTGTCACACGTCCAATCGAACCCAACAATGGTTGAACGATAACATGAAGTTTTGGCCGAAGGATTTGTGGCCCCCTAGCAGTACAGATCTTAATCCGTTGGATTATTCGATTTGGGCATATGTTGAAGCACGTGCCTGCAAAACATCACACCCTAGTGTGGAAACCCTGAAGTCAACCATAACACGCACTTGGCAGTCAATGTCGGAGGTCTACGTCCGAAAGGCATGCTCTGGCTTCCGGCGTCGGCTCGAGGATGTTTTTAATAAAAATGGAAGACGCATTGAATAAGTTTGTTTCAAAGGACTTTATAAAGATAAGTGCACTCGAAAATGTTGATATTATTGCTTGAATTAGTTGAAAATGGGATTTGAAAGAAATAGAACAAATTTTCGCATTATTTTCTGCCGCACCCTGTATACCTGCTTCCTTCGTTAAACAACAGCACCAATTTTTCGCCAAGCTGACAACCGACGTGTTTAACAAAGCCACTACCACCGGCCAGTATCCCGACTGTTTGAAACAAGCTCTAGTCGTTCCGATCTTTAAATCAGGTGTTAGGGACGACGTGAACAACTACAGACCAATTTTTTGTTTGTCCATGCTTGATAAGTTGATCGAAAAGCTGTTGGCTATTAGGTTGATTGAGTTTACGCAACGCTTTCACGTTATCTAAGGTCTGTATCCGCAATAATCCGGTCACCTCAAAACATGAATAAAACATAAATTTCGCATTATATTTCCGTCGTAGTTGTTTATTTCAGATTCATGGGATGTGTTTTAGCAATTCGTGAAGACAAAACATAGTTATTCGGCATTTGCATACAATTTTCGAACTTTGCGCTTAACTCCGTCCATTAGGGTTTTTACAGACTCTTCACAAATCGTAGAAGCCGACTTTGTCCAAATTTGCTGAAAATTTTTGATGTCTTTGATTCCTTGCTTCTTTCCAGAAAGCTTCCGCTTCATCAGAGCCCAATATCTCTCGATTGGTCGTAGCTCTGGGCAATTTGGCGGGTTTGAGGTTTTTGGTACAATGTTCACTTGATTTGCTTGGTACCACTCCATCACAGTTTTAGCATAGTGGCATGATGCCAAATCGGGCCAGAACAAAGGTTTTGCTTTGTGACTTTTGATGAAGGGTAGCAATCGCTTTTGCAGACACTCTTTCTGATAGATCTCCTTGTTGATTGTGCTTGTAGTGACGAAAGATTTACTCTTTTTGACACACGTGCAAATTGCTTGCCACACAAAGTATTTTTTGGGAAATTTCGATGCCTTCTTCGTTCTGAAATGCTCAGCTGTAGCGTTTCTGGCCATAGCAGAATAAAAAGCCAGCCCTGGAAGCTGCTTGAAATCTTCCAGGACATAAGTTTCATCGTCCATAACAATCGTCAAATATTCGCAGTACAAACATCGAGCCCGTGATTTTGCTGCCATGTTCTGTTTGTCGTTGCGATTTGGAACTGTTTTTCTTCATACGACTTAAGTTCCAAATGTTGTTTTGATTTTTGGACAAAACCAGGCGACATCCCTATTTCACGAGCCACCGTTCGAATGGAGAGATTTGGGTTTTTGTTAATATCCTTTTCACCTTTCGGTCCATGACAGGATCAGCGCGTTCAATGTTTTTGTCACTTCTCGGTTTCCTCTCCACCGTCAAACGTTCCGAAAATGATTTGAGCACATCGTGAACAGTGAATTTAGGTAAATCCAATGTTTTTGCAAGGTCCCGTATTGACAAGTCAGGATTTGCCGTACGCCCGTACAAAATTCGCTCGCGCACTTGTTTTTCTTTCGTCGCCATCTTGAATACTAAACATGAAATGTAAACATCAATCATAGACTTTTTTTATCATAGACTCTCAGCTATACCACAGTGAAATTTTTCATTCCTACGTGCAATATTTCAAAAGTTACAATGATTTGAAGGTGTCCGGATTAATGTGGATACAGACCTTACAAACATCAATACGGGTTTTGGTGTCGTTCTAGTACATTGACAGCATGCTGCGATCTGGTGGACAATATTTATGATGCTATGGGCCACAAACAGCTGGGCGGAGCCTTGTTTATAGATCTTAAAAAAAACTTTAGATACCATCGACCATCAATTGCTTATCGAAAAGATGGAAGTTTTGGGAATAAGAGGAGTATCTAAGTCGTTGTTCCAAAGTTACCTCACTAATCGCTCCCAGTTTGTAACTATCGGCGGATACAGAAGCACTTTATCGCCAATAACAACTGGAGTTTCTCAAGGGAGCAATTTGGGACCCATTATGTTGTTGCTATTCATTAACGACCTATCCAAGCTACAACTGAAAGGACAAGTTCGACTATATGCTGACGACACATCAATCTATCGTGGTGAAACTGTAGAGGACTTGCACCGTCAAATAAAAGAGGACATAATCTTGCTTCACGAGTTCTTCAAAGTTAACCTCCTTTCGTTGAATTTGAGTAAAACGAAATATATGATCTTCCACTCGCCATGGAAACGCCTTCCATCTCACAATCCACTGGAGGTAAACGGATTTGAAATTGAGAAGGAAATCCATTTCTTGGCCTAATGCTAGATTCCAGTATGAAATGGTCCGCACATGTCAATAACCTCAAAAGTAAACTTAGCTCAATAAGTGGAGTTTTGAGGAAGATATCAGCATTTGTTCCACGAGCCTGGTTCTTGAAACTGTACTTCTCGCTTTTTCACTCTCGTCTGCAATACCTAGTAGCCATCCCCCTGATGGCCAGTAGTTCTCATTTGAAAGAACTGCAGGTCGTTCAGAATAGATGCTTGAAGACTGTATTTGGAAATCCACACTTAAATCCTACGGTTGAACTCTATGAACAAGCTAACGCCTCTATCATGCCGATTAGAGCGCTCTGTGAACAGCAAATCCTTTCGTAAGTTCGAAGAATCCTAATAGATAATTCAACGCACCATAACATCTTACTTAAGAAAACTATTCGGAATCGAGCATCACGACGGGAAGGACACTTAGCGCTATCGAGGGCATACACCGAGTATGGCAGGAGAAAATTTGTGTATAATGGCAGCAAACTGTACAACGAACTTCCACCGAGATGTAAAAATGTTCTTGGTCCATACATGTTCAAGAATATTCCGAGAAAACACTTGAAGGATCAAATCTCCTGGTATCTTCCTTAAAAGATGCCAGGCCATACCAAGGGGTTTGGACTTTTTCTGGTGAACTCCAGCCTTTACAACACTCCGTCATCGTCAAAGCCAAGGGTATTGGACTTCGGTCTGGCGAAAATCAGCGTTCTATCAGGTAAGATAGAGTTGTATATGTCTGGCCGAAGCCACCAATGGTACTGCGCCCTGATGTTCTACAAACCTTCCAGTTTTGCAACCTTTACCACACTCCGTCATCGTTACGTGGATTCTGGAACGCCGAGCTCTTCATCAGCTCCCCGTCAGCCGTACCAGAGGTACTGAACCTCGGTCTGGTGAAAACCAGCTCCATGTCATCTCTGCAAGCTTCACAACACTCCGTCATCGCTAGGTGGTTTTCGAAACGACAAGCTGTTATTTAGCTTTTTGTCAGCCACGCCAAAGATTGTGGACTTCGGTCTGGCCAAGCCAGCCTTCTGTTAGGTAAGATAGAGCTGTATATGTCTGGCCGAAGCCACCAATGGTGCTGCGCCCTGAAGTTCTTCAAACCTTTCGGCTACACTCACTACACTCCGTCATCACTATCCGAACGACGAGCTGCCCATCAAATCTCTGTCAGCCATACCAAGGATGCCGGACACCGGTCTGACGACTATTCATCAGATTTCTGTCACCCGTGCACAACTATCGGTCATGTATAGCCTTATACATTATAGAATCAACCATGTTTCCTGACCAGCTGACCAGCTATGGCAAATCATGCACGAATATGGATTTCCGGAAAAACTGACGCGGTTGATCAAAGCAACGATGGATCGAGTGATGTGTGTCGTCCGAGTATCAGGGACGCTCTCGAGTCCCTTCGAATCTCGGAGAGGGTTACGGCAAGGTGATGGATTGTCGTGTTTGTTGTTTAACATTGCATTGGAGGGTGTGATTCGAAGAACTGGGATAGACACGAGTGGCACGATCTTCAGGAAGTCTGTCCAACTATTTGGCTTCGCCGACGACGTTTATATCGTAGCACGTAACTTTGAGACGATGGCGGAAACGTACATCAGCCTTAAGGCTAAAGCTGATAGGATTGGGCTTGTGATTAATGCGTTAAAAACAAAATACATGAAGGGAAGAGGCTCACGAGAAGACAATGTTAGCCTCCTAGCACAAGTTCAGATCGATGGTGATGAAATCGAGGTAGTAGACGAATTCGTGTATCTGGGCTCATTGATGACCGCCGATAACGACACCAGCAGAGAAATACAAAGGCACATTATGGCTGGCAATCGTGCCTACTTTGGACTCCGAAGGACTCTAAGATCGAACAAAGTTCGCCGAACCACAAAGTTGACCATCTACAAGACATTAATTAGACCGGTAGTTCTCTACGGCCACGAAACATGGACATTGCGAGTGGAGGACCAACGCGCCCTTGGAGTCTTTGAACGGAAGGTGCTGCGTACGATCTACGGTGGAGTGCAGATGGAAGACGGAACGTGGAGGAGGCGAATGAACCACGAATTGCACCAGTTGCTGGGAGTACACATTGCAAAAATTGGTCGACTACGATGGACTGGGCATGTCGTAAGAATGTCGGACGACAGCCCTGTGAAAATGGTTCTCGAAAACGAACCGACAGGTACAAGAAGAAGAGGCGCGCAACGAGCAAGGTGGATCAATCAAGTAGAAGGCGACTTGCGGACCCTCCGCAGACAGCGAGGCTGGCGAGGTACAGCCATGGACCGATTAAAGGGTGTTCACGATGAAATTGCCACACACAAAATTGATTAGCAAAATTCGAGTTTTCATCCGATTGCCATCAAATTTTCAGGGATTGAGAAATAACTATAAAACTTCATTTTACCATTTTACTCGTATTTTATTTACAGTCCATACGCAAATGCCCGCACCTTGGCCTTAACCCCGGCCATAAGATTCTGCACAACCTGTGAATCAACCGTTTTTTGCATGTAAACCCATACTTTCTTCAGTTGCTCGACTGTCTTCACTACCTTAGGTCGTTTAAGAAGGTGCTGCTTCATAATAGCCCAGTACTTCTCGATGGAGCGGAGCTCCGGAGTGATGGGAGGGTTGAACATTTTCGGCACGAAATTGACCTTATTGTCCGCATACCACTTCAGCACGTCCTTGGAGTAGTGGCATGAGGCCAAATCCGGCCAGAAGATTATTGGGACGTTGTGGGCCTTCAGGAGAGGAAGCAGCCGCTTCTGGAGGCACTCTTTTATGTACACCTGTCCGTTCATCGTGTCCTGGGTCACGAAAGGTGCACTCCGCTTCCCGCACGTGCAGATGGCTTGCCAAATCAGGAATTTCTTCGCAAATTTGGACATCTTCTGAGTGCGGACATGCTCCGGAACGCTGAATTTATCCTTGGCCGTGAAAAACAGGTTGCCGGGGATCTGTTTGAAGTCGGCCTTCACATATGTTTCGTCGTCCATGATGCAGCATTCAACTTTCGTCAGCATGTTGAGGTACAACTTCCTGGCACGGGTTTTGGCGGACTTGTTCTGCTTCTCGTCGCGATTAGGGGCCTTTTGTACCTTGAACGTTCGAAGCTCAGCCTTAGTTTTGGCCTTCTGGACAAAACTTCGGCTTAGGTGCAGCTTCTTAGCCACATCCTGAACGGAGGCGTTCGGATTTCGGTTGAAGGCCCCAACTACGCGGTTGTGATTTTTGGTGTTGTACGGAATACTTTTTCCTTCACTTCTGGGCTTCCGATCGGTGGTCAACCGTTCCTCGAACCGCTTAATCACTCGCGACACCGTGGAATTCGCGATTCCCAACGTTTTAGCGATGGAACGATGCGAGAGATCCTTGTTCTCGTGATGAATGCGCAAGATTTTATCACGCACGAGCTGTTCTTTCGACTCCATTTCCGCGAGTTTTGATCACAGGACTTTAAAACTTGCAGGATGTAAATAATGCACTATGAACTAAATCCACCCAAATTCTTTCATTAAATTCTACCCAACGGTTAAAAAGTTAGAGCAATTTCATAGTGTGGCAATTTCATCGTGGACACCCTTTACAATGGAAACAACTTTTGTATACAGCAGAGGCCAAACCGGCCTTAGTCTGATCGGTAAGGTAAGGTATGTTTCCTGTTAGTTTTGAAGCCCTAGATTTAAGCTACATTTCGCACTGCCTTAAAAGAGTTAAAACTCACTGGAAGTGCACTCTGTTGTATTTAAAGTTTTAAAACATACAAAGGTTTTGTACCTATGGGAGAAGAGGCTTTACTGAAGTTGCACTCCTACGGGTTATCCTTCTTCAGAAATAAAAAAATAAGAAAATAAATAACGAATGAGGGTGGTTGAAGCCAAGTCGGGATACAGAGATATTGGGCTTGTTTTACCCCAATTCCCCGTATTTGTGAATATTGTTTAATAATCTATGATCGGAGGGGTCTGCGGTAGAAGACATAATAAGAGCAGTAAATGGAAAACTAAAAGTATTTCGACTAGAAGACAGTAGAAATAATGTAAAACATTGTAATCATTGTGTGTAGCCTATTTTGCTTGAGCGAAAATAAAATATATAAACCATTATGTTATTAGATAGGGTAACTGCCCCCATATTAATATCATTGTTCCTTTATTCCCCCTACGATGAATCAAACAATTGGGCAGTTGAATGATCGGTTTCGTTTTCTAATAATATTCGCTTACGTTAAATAACTACAACAAACATTACTAACTAATCCTGTTAAACATGTATATCGTTTTATTTCGAGTAGGATGAATTGCAAAATGATGAGATTAATATAGGTACATCTTTCCTAAATAGGCCCAATATAATTTCCAACTTACGGGAGTTAGTGGTGGGCCATAATCATCCGAAGTTTGGTCTTTTTTCTAGTTGTTCCATATGTCTTTTTGTTAAGTTCACCTTCCTGACCTGGATTATTTATAGCCCTAAACGTATCCCAATTTACAATTTTAGTTTTATTCCAGCCGTATAGCACTCCTGCAGGCTTTGTTGATAAAACTAAATTCAAAACTGTTTTGTCTACCAACACCTCCTCAATGCTTCTTTAAAGCCGAAATTTGTACGAAATGGCCCACTCTATAGACGGTTGTGAAAACATGTGAATAAAACCTTTATAAGAACATAAAGATTTTAAAAATGTTCTAGTTAAAGATATCATGACCACTTGAGAACCTTCGTAAAACCTTTTGGCTGCCATTAAAACCAGAATGCGGCCAAATGGACACATCTGTCAAATTTCTCTGTGAAATCGAGGTTGGTTTTTGTTGTTATGCTTTGTTCGATTCTTTGCTCTTCTGATTCATTTAGCAGTAAAAAAAAGGTCTAGTGTTGCGGGAAACTGTTTGATAGCAAAATATCCAAAACAAATGTTGTTTTCTACAGCGCATTATGCTCCAAATTATATGCGCAATTATATTTATGGTGAATATTGGCACGATAAGAGCAAAAAATTAATGCGCCTCGGAAATTATGGGAATTTACTACAACATAAATCAAATTAAAACAAATATATTCGATAAATTAATCATGAATTTCTTGAAAAGTGCATGGAATTGGATGAGATTATCTAAAAGAATGCCGAAATTAGTCTCCGATCTACTGTCTATTTGCATACCATTGAAAATTTGATGCATTTATTTTTCCACATTTCATTTATTTCTTATATTGCAATATGGCGATTGGAAAAAAATCACAGTTTTGCCATGAAACCAATTTTTATTCGCAATGACTATAATAAAACTATTTGCTCTTATGGTGACTTCCTTCAATGCCAATTTGCCGTTTAATGCATTTACTGTAGGCAAAATGGTTTTAAATTGCTGTTTCAACTGACCATAATAAGATAATTTCAATGAGTCCTAAAACGGCATTTCAATACAGCATTTTACGAGATCATAAAGTCGAAATAAAACCTTTGATAGGAGTAAAAGGTATTTAAAAAAAAGGTTTTAAGATTGCTGTAAACAAGCTGTGTAGGTTCTCATAAACCTGACTAAAATATGAAACCTATTGGTACCTCTTGGTGCCATAATAAAACCAAATTGATTTCAAGTGGCTTTCATAAAACTTTAATAAAACTTAATAAAACAGTATGGTGTTAGCAATGTTACTTGGGATGGTTGAATTTGGAAATAAATTGCAGATTACTGAGATACGGTTGACTATCTTAAGTTATTAACGTAAAAGAAAATCAATTGAGATAATCGATCAATCTTAATGTCTTATGGATTTTTTACCCTGATTCGATCAAAATCAGTGACCCGATCATTTAAAAAAACAAAAGAGTCTATGAGACATATTTTATCGCCACCGCTCCGCATCACCAAAACTGACCGTCGTCGTTGACCGACACATAAGGAATCATATCTTTTTGCCAGATTTACGCTCAACGGTCCACGCGATTCTCGCCCAACGAAAGGCGCAAAGGAAAACAAACCATTTCGAGCAGGAAAAAAAAACCGGTTGTTTGCCGTTTGCCCGCACTCCCATTCACGTAACATGAGTAATTATTCAAACAACTCTCGAGACGTCACTCGACTTGACTCTCGCCAGAGCGTTCTAAGCATTGTCCAAACGACGACGGCGAGATCCACTTTGTAGGTTTAGAATAGCAATGATGAATCCGACTCGACAATAAAACCACCAGAATGTAAATATTTACAGTTTCGAGTCCCGCGTGGTTCCAAATGGATGAAGAGGAGACGGGACGCGGATGAGAGGACGTGTTCAGTTGACACACTTTCGCTGCATGTGGCCATCACAATACACGAGCTATTTTCGCGCCGCCGCCGTCGTCGTCTTCGTCGTCGTCGCAACCTATCTAAATGCGCAATTAACTTTTCTTGAACCACACAGAATAATAATTATGCGCCTTTGGTGGTTGGTTCGTTTCTCCTACTCATTGCATTCAAAAAACGAAGGCGCCAAGTCTCTCGCACAGGAAGACATCTCCGTCCCGTCGAATCAAAACCGGTAGCCGTACTGCTCGAGTCTTATCTAACTTTTTCGGTTATAAATTGCCCAAATATTTTACCACAAATGGTGTCGTCGTCCGTTTGGAAGGTTTTTGCTCGCCTTGTTCATCAAGCAGATTGCACTTTCAATTTTGTTGGTGTTTTGTTCTAGCCACTCATCAAGACGGGCAACACGTGTGACACGTTGGACTAATGGCGCTTATCGCAACCGGGCTAATGGGATATGTGCTAGGGATTTATGCCTCGAGGTGATACCAGGCAGAAGAGAAAGTGACACATTTTTTTCGGGTTTTGGGACGTGCATTACTGACAGGATGTGAGTTGGATTTATCCAGTGGTCAATTGATTTTGAAACTAGAGGGAAACATTGATGTTGGTTAGGTCATGCAATAATTGTCAACAGGTTCGGTTCCATTTGATAATTTTAACTTGTTGTTAACAATAAATGGAACAGTTAACAAAAGTTGAAAATCAGAAGTTATTGTAAGAATGCAAATTCGTCTCGCTTAAACATAGGGCTTAGCACTAACTCGGCAGTGGGTCTATTTCCATCAGAGACCGACATTTTCGCCTACTTGAGAAGAGAAACGTCCTTTTTCACCCGCTTGGAGAAACAGATGAGAATGTGAGAAGCGAGAGACTATTATACGCTCACAGCAGTTTTCGCGAGAAAAGCAACGGCGACTTATAATTTTCGGAGAGCATGAGTAGCTGATAAATCGTTTCTTTTTCAGTGAATCCTAGATGCCGATAATTATTTTTCACTTACTTTTTGACACCTCAAAATGCACCAGTCTTCATGCTTGTTTTATTCTGACATTATAATTCGATAAAAAGCCATTTTTTCTTCATGTTGTGAGCAAACAACAATTTGTATATTTGAAGTAAACTAAATAGAAGATTCTTCTGGTTCATAATGATGATGATGATGTTGATGATGATGATGATGATGATGATGATGGTCCCGCCACTTGCCCCTACAAAGGTTTGAGCTAGACGATTTATCTATTAGATAATTTATTTAAAAACAATTCAAACCAGTCCTGCAAAAAAAAAACGAACCGATTTCATCTACAGATATAAACTTCTTCAAAAACTGTTAATTTGCTTCACAGCGATATCATTGTGAAAAGCTATTGATGTCAACCACAAAAGTTCGCAAGTATTCCCAGTGATCAGGAAATACTATTACAATTCAAATCACACATAATAAGCCCAAAAAAAAAAAAATTATCACAAGGACGATTAAAATTTTATTGCATTCATAGGGTAAGAGCACCACTTTGGCCTCACTCATCAAATGGCTGGAGTTAAGGAACATGAAGGTTTTTAACTTACTACAGGCGAAAAAAAGAAATCAATATCATTCAGCGTTCATCTTGCGATATGGGGCGGTGCAATGTCAGGTAAAAACACTGAATATTTTTCGTTAAGTATTCCTATATAAAACGGAGCACTTGCAATAAAATTTGCTGCTTCTCTGAAGGCTTCGAATTACCACTTTTCTATTATTTATTAACGTGACTTTTACCCATTGGGCAGTTCGTTATGGAAAAAAATGGAAAAGTATTTGTGTAGGTATAAATAACTGAAATTACATTTCAGGATTTACCTTTGATCTCTTTTGAGCGCAATAGTTACTACTTAGAGGCCATTCATTGAGATACACCAGATTATTTTTTCGTACGAAGGATGCGTACCGTGCAAAAAGTTATCCGGCTGTTCATAATGGGGGTTCAGTGGTGTTGAGGAGTAATCAGGGCCGGTTTAGGAGGATTAAGGGCAGTCAGTAGGGGAGGGGGGATCAAGGGGCAGTCAAAGGAGGTCATGGGTGGTTAAGGGACAGTCAAGGGGAGGTCCATGGTGGTTAGAGGGGGAGTCAGGGGTGGTCAAGGGGGTCAATGATGGTTAAAGTGTGGTTACCCAAGTAACACAACTTGTTATGTAAAAGTAAAAAAATACATCTTACAGACATAGACACATGTTTTTGTTCAAGTTAAATTTACCTAATTTTTTACACTAATAACACCGAAACAGCGCAATAAATTGAAGTTTATATAACATCTTTCAAGTCACAAGAGATGTTTTGCAATGCATAAATGAGACTAATGATTATGCCTTACGATGCTCTCAATAGCATACTTGTAACATAATGATATGTCTAAATGAGGTTATCGATTACTTCAAAAATACTAAATGGTTATTATCAAGCTATCAAAGGCAACAAATCTTGTAAAAAACACATGCATGTAACATAGCTATACTTCAATTTGAATCCAAGCAAAATGTCATCCATAATCTGCATTATTGCGGTTATTTATGAACGCAATAATAAAAATAAAAACAAAAATAAGTTTTATTTACAATCAAAAGAAATTGCCAAATGTTGTAAACACAGTTAAATCGATAATTTGATTTAAGTTACGAAAAGATAATTTACGCTGCAATGTAGTATAATTAATATGCGACAAGAGATGTATGGTGGAACTTTTACTCAACTAAAATTCACGCGCCATTGATTGGATAGAATCATGCAAAAAAAATAAAAAAATATTGCATGGATTTGTAAAAAAATTCAAACCACAATATGGCGTATTCTGCATAAAACGTACACTGCCGATGAAAATAATTTGGAACTGTTTCGATTGAAAACGTATATTTCAAATATGAGCTTATATTTAATTCGTATTTTCAAATATGAGCGTTGTGTGAATAAATAATGGTAATGGCTTTTTTTCGTGGTTCCAAGTAAAATAAAAAAAAAAATTCCTAGTGGTGGTCCTACAATTTTTTCTTAAATTTCCATAATTGTTATTTGGCGGCATTTTCTGTTGCCTAACTCGCATGAAAGCCGAAAAAAAATTTCTCATAGGATTACTATTAAATGTATTGTTACTATAAAATAGCATCTATACATAATTAATAGAATTGTCCACAACGATGAAATGACAATAGGAATTATTGTTTCAACTATAGAATTCAATGTACATTGAGACAATAGAGAAGGGGGGTTGATATGTATCTTAAATTTTAGTCAATTAAAATTGATTGTATTCTTTCACTACTGTTGAAACTCCTAGCATATGGAGTGAATAGTAAATCTAACATAATGACAATATGTATTTTTCATTTATCTTATTCATGAACATTAAGATTCACGGCCGGAAATGTATTCAAATGTTATTTTATATTATGCTTATTTTTATCCGTGTATTGTTCCAGGATTCTTTTTTGGGGACAACAATATGGACGTTTGTTTTTCGCAGTGATCTTCAGAGAAAAGCATGGCCAAAATACCTACGTTTGTGTTCCGTTGACGTAAATTTGACAGAAAACCTACAGGACACTGTCAAAAATACGCAAATGCAAACGCAACGTATCCATTGTGGGCATGCCTTAAGGCATAAGCTTAAGCGGAAGCAACCATTTTGGGAGAATCGCGCAGCGAGAGCTGTCAAAATCTGAATGATTCGATCATATGCTGCTCTACGACAAGTTATATAGGACTCGGTGAACAACATGTACAAACAACAATTTCATTATGAATTTCCGCTGTTTTCATGTGTGGTATGTATCAATACCGATTCAAAACTATAAAATGATTGAAAATTAAAGGAAAACATGTGATTTGACTCGAAAGCCTACGGTTTATTTTTTCAAAGGAGTATTTTTTGGAATTGATTTGACAGCTAACTATAATCATTTATTATCCCAACCATCCCATTTTTTTAATCGGCAGTACGGTGATGATCGCTAGAATATAAAAATAGCCGACATCAACGCCATAAAACGATAATTCTCATATTACTATTTTACTATTACTCATTGCAACAGGTGAAACTATACAAACTATAAAGACACTTATTTAAGTAATCCTAAAGAGATTTGTAATCAGTTTTTGCCACTCGGTTAATCTTGGAAAACATAATTAGAAAAATTTCTCCCTCTATCATTTGTCATCTTCGATATATTGAAGGTTTCATTTTTATTAATTTGCGAAAGAGTCATATCAGGATTTGCACAATTGAAGATTGCTTGATAGATTAAAATTTTCCAACAGCACTGTAATTTGGCCCACATTTCTAGATGAAATAGTCAATAGGTCGAAAGTAACATTTGTAAACAATGACTTCTAGCGTATTTTTCTGGGATCTGCTTGCTCCCACAAACAAAATAGCACCAGAAACAGATACAGGGAGTTATTACCTTCCCGTCGGTAGTGGATATAGATGTTAGCAACCATGCATTTCCAGGAAATTTCCGTTTTAAGTCATTGTTTACAATTGTTACTTTCAACCTTTTGTCGATTTTGTCTAGATTTATGGAAAGTAGCTTATAGCGAATTCGTTTTTGATTCAGTTCCAACCTGGATCGAGTATCAAAATTGCGTTGACTTGTTGTGTGTTACACGTCGGTGTATTTTCCTTTATTTGTAACTAGTATCGGGTTGAGGTTTACGCTGTCAATAAGTTCGGGTATCGCAGGTTTGAACTAGTTTCAACCTAGGTTCAAGGACGAAACGGTTATTTGATAAGGAAGTTGATATTTATTTGAGGAAGTTGTATGACGTCCCAAAAACATCCTATGAGCATCTCAACAACAATTTTAATTGAACCTTCATTATTGCATTTCAACCACTTTAAGCTATCATAGCATCATATCAACCTAATCAGAGCATCATAGTAACTCTCTCAGTGAATAATAAATATTAAAATAGATAGACAAAAAATGTTTGAAACATATTAAAAGTTTGCTCGAATAAAACATCATGTATTCAACAGCATTTAAATAACAACGTTGGTATATTTACGAATACTGTCACTTGAAGCGACTTAACAACGCAATATTTACCACAATATAGCATCTATAAAACATCACCTTTTATTAATTTTTGAGGTTTTGTTTAAAATGAAAAGGTATTTGAAAAACATCCTCAGAACCTTTTTTTGACTGAAGATGTTTCATATTTCATTATCAAGACTTTTATACAACAAGTTTATTATATTTACATTTCAAAGGATGTTTTTGGTGTTACTTGGGTAGGAAGCAAGTGGTATTCATGGGCGGTCAAGGGGGATCAGAGGGTCAAGGGTGGTCAGTGGAGGAGCGGGGGGTCAAGGAGCAGTCAAAGGAGGTCATGGGCAGTCAAGGGACAGTAAACGGAAGGGCTGGTCAGGGGTGGTCAAGGGGGGTCAGGGGGGTCAAAGGAGAGTCAATTGTGGTAAAGGGGATCAATGATGGTCAAGGGGGGTCAGGGGGCAAGTGGCAGTTATGAGCGGTAAAGGGGTCATCCATAACTTATGTAAGGGATTAAGGAGGAAGGGGGTGGGTTTCAACATTCCTTACAACGGGATTTTCTTATATGAGATTCAATTTTTAGATTACTATTTTTACTTAGTAAGGTTTTAGTCGGGAGGGAGTTATATCCCATTTGAGATGCAAAAACGATAAAAAGTACGAATTAAAAAAATACCTTATTCAATGTTTATTAACGATTGTAACAACCTTGGTGAATCATCTAATTTTTAAGAAAATTTTATAGATAATTAAGTAGTGTGAATTTTTTATATTTCTCAGTTTTTTTCTAACTCTTAAAGCAATTCAATCCTTGTCTTGATCCAATGAATTTGCTAGGGCTGTTTGAACAAGACCATTGTTTGATCTTATCTTCAGAACATTTTCCAGGTTAGTTCCACTGATGCGATTTCTGATCTTAGTGAAAACTAGACTGAACTGACTGAAATTTCGCTCAACACTGCATTGTGTAGCCGGTGCTCCCAGTATTACATTTATCAGTTTCCAGATTTCTGGGTCATCAGCGCGTTTGGTCTAGAAATCTTTAATACTAGTCGGCAGTGTTTCACTCCCTTCAAGTATATATCTTGAATTCTATAGATTTTGCCACGCTGAATTCAAATATGGGCTCAGAAATGCTGTAACACATCCAGTTTTTGAGAAAAATGTGATGAAAATTCACAAAAACACGTATTTCCGTAGTAATATGATCTACCTCATCAACAACCAGAATATTGGCTCTGCCCTTTGCAAGTTGGGTTTGGATTTTATGAAATAAACCTCCCTGAATCCATTCGTTATCACAGATTTTTCGTAACACGTAAGATTAATGAAATAAACCGGGATTTCATTCACAAAATTACGAATTTTCATAAAAATCAAGATTTTCTATTTTGAAAACATGAATTTCAGCTCCGCCCTTTGAATGCTGGGCTTGGATTTTATGAAATGGACCTCCCTGAATCCATTCGTGAACACAGATTTTTCGTAACACGTAAGATTGATGAAATAAATCGGGTTTTCATTCACAAAATTCCGAATTTTTATGAAAATCAAGATTTCTCTATTCTATTTTTTTGTTTTTTGAGTGTTTGCGTGTTTTAATGCTGTCTTGCGCACTCCTATCCTAACTTAAAAATACGGCACCCCAACAAACATCGGTGTTGAATTAGAGCTTGTTCAAGCAAATTTGGAGAAGCTATTCAGCTGTTTCTTCTAGAATAGCTGAATAGCTTCTCCAAATTTGTTTGAACAAGCTCTAATTCAACACCGATGTTAGTTGGGACTGCTGAATAGAGTATTTAATGAGGCGTTTCTGAGGGGCTCTGTGCAGCTGACTTTTGAATTAATGAATGAACTTTGAAGGTCTTCAGTTCCCAAACTGCTGTAAGAAGCAACATCAATATACTCAATATACTCAAAGAGGCACAGCTAAAGGGATCGTTCATAAATTACGTTATGTTTTGAGAGGGAGGTGGGGTTTGGGGGGGGGGGGTTAAAAAGTGACGATGCATACCAAATTTTTCAAAAATCCATGCAAAAAATGTGATAATGAAAGGAGGGGGTTAAAAATCTGTATTTTTGAGCGACGTAATTAATGGACGGGTCTTGATTTTCATGAAAACTCGTAATTTTGTGAATGTAAACCCGGTTTTTACATGAACCTTACGTGTTACGAAAAATCCGTGTTCACGAATGAATTCAGGGAGGTCCATTTCATAAAACTCAAGCCCAACATTCAAAGAGTGGAGCTGAAATTCATGTTTTCAAAATAGAAAATCTTGATTTTTATGAAAATTCGTAATTTTGTGAATGAAATCCCGGTTTATTTCATTAATCTTACGTGTTACGAAAAATCTGTGATAACGAATGGATTCAGGGAGGTTTATTTCATAAAATCCAAACCCAACTTGCAAAGGGCAGAGCCAATATTCTGGTTGTTGCTTAGGTAGATCATATTACTACGGAAGTACGTGTTTTTGTGAGTTTAAATCACATTTTTCTCAAAAACTGGACGTGTTACAGCATTTCTGAGCCCATATTTGAATTCAGCGTAGCAAAATCTATAAAATCCAACCAGAAATGCCGACGGGAGCGAAAAAAGTTCCGATTTTGCCGACTAGTGTAATATCCAATCTGTTTTGGTCAGCGTCCTTAAGAGGTTAGTTTTGGATATTCCTTATTCTTTGCTCTAATGATGATACATTTGCAGCCACTTGAGTTCCTCTACCAATCCTCTGAGAAAGGAACTTGTTTAAGCTGAACCGAGCACTAGACGTGATCGCTGTGTTTTGATTTGGCGAGGATGATGGTCCAGCCACCGGTTCCTCAATAGGTTGGATGGACAGAATATTAAGTTTTTGATGGACATGGAGTAGAAATTCCTGAAAGCATGATTTGTATTATAAAAATGGAAACCCCACTCAAAGTATTCCTTACTATGATGTTTTCCTTCTGCTGTGTCGAAAACAATCCTGAACCACGGAAGGAGAACCTGGGGTCGATATATAAGGCAGCTTGCATCGCATAATTGTTCAGAAGGGACGATTCCCGTCGTTGCATGGCATCCATTATACCGTTTTGAAACATATTGGACTGAATGGATGCCACTCGTCCAAATCGATGCGATATCGATATCGATGTGAAATCATTTTTCCCGTCACTTTTCAGTTTGGATTTGTTGACCGATCCCAACTGCGGTCATTGCTACGTACTGGCAAATATTGTGACTGTTGGCAAATATTGTCACGTTGAAAACATTGCAATACGGTTTTAAGAGATCCTGCATACCAGCTCATTCAGTACACGCAAATGGAAGTCCATGAACCGACGCCAGTTTCACTACCCCTCCCAGCAGCTTCGCCTTGGTCATACGGACGGGAACCAACGGATCGGGCCTTTCTTCCGGTCTGTTTACTCCCACGTCTCCTAGACCGAGGAGTTGGTACTCCATGGGATGTTGGGTTTGGATGTGCCGCTTGAAATTGCCCACGACAAGCTTTACTTGCGTGTACAGGCATTCTGGATCAACCACACATCGATGTTCTCCGGTAGGCAGCAACACTTTCACCCGGTTGATGATTTCCGCTACACTACGCCGCTTTTTCGGGTTCGAAGGGTTCGAAGAACCACTGTCTTCTGCCATTCTGGATTATCTTCGAGATCTTCAAATTTTACCGGCACAGTGACTTTTAAACAACGAATTCCGCACGTAAACAACCAGTGGAAATGAAAACCAAAACAAGTATTAGGTGCGCAACTAAGTTCTCGCTGTTTTTTTTTGGTGAAAACGGAACTTTATTTTGAAAACAAAGGTTACAAACGAATTATTCAAAGTATTGTCCATCACTGGCTACGACTTTTTCCCATCTTTCTGGTAGAACGGGAATACCATTTCGATAGAACTGTTCGTCTTTTGATGCTAAAGGGTGTCCACGATGAAATTGCCACACTATGAAATTGCTCTAACTTTTTAACCGTTGGGTAGAATTTAATGAAAATTTGTGTGGATTTAGAAAATAGTGCATTATTTACATCCTGCAAGATTTAAAGTCCTGTGATCAAAACTCGCGGAAATGGAGTCGAAAGAACAGCTCATGCGTGATAAAATCTTGCGCATTCATCACGAGAACAAGGATCTCTCTCATCGTTCCATCGCTAAAACGTTGGGAATCGCGAATTCCACGGTGTCGCGAGTGATTAAGCGGTTCGAGGAACGGTTGACCACCGATCGGAAGCCCAGAAGTGAAGGAAAAAGTATTCCGTACAACACCAAAAATCACAACCGCGTAGTTGGGGCCTTCAACCGAAATCCGAACGCCTCCGTTCGGGATGTGGCTAAGAAGCTGCACCTAAGCCGAAGTTTTGTCCAGAAGGCCAAAACTAAGGCTGGGCTTCGAACGTTCAAGGTACAAAAGGCCCCTAATCGCGACGAGAAGCAGAACAAGTCCGCCAAAACCCGTGCCAGGAAGTTGTACCTCAACATGCTGACGAAAGTTGAATGCTGCATCATGGACGACGAAACATATGTGAAGGCCGACTTCAAACAGATCCCCGGCAACCTGTTTTTCACGGCCAAGGATAAGTTCAGCGTTCCGGAGCATGTCCGCACTCAGAAGATGTCCAAATTTGCGAACAAATTCCTGGTTTGACAAGCCATCTGCACGTGCGGGAAGCGGAGTGCACCTTTCGTGACCCAGGACACTATGAACGGACAGGTGTACATAAAAGAGTGCCTCCAGAAGCGGCTGCTTCCTCTCCTGAAGGCCCACAACGTCCCAACAATCTTCTGGCCGGATTTGGCCTCATGCCACTACTCCAAGGACGTGCTGAAGTGGTATGCGGACAATAAGGTCTATTTCGTGCCGAAAATGTTCAACCCTCCCAACACTCCGGAGCTCCGCCCCATCGAGAAGTACTGGGCGATTATGAAGCAGCACCTTCTTAAACGACCTAAGGTAGTGAAGACAGTCGAGGAACTGAAGAAAGTATGGGTTTACATGCAAAAAACGGTTGATTCACAGGTTATGCAGAATCTTATGGCCGGGGTTAAGGCCAAGGTGCGGGCATTTGCGTATGGACTGTAAATAAAATACGAGTAAAATGGTTAAATTGAAGTTTAATAGTTATTTCTCAATCCCTGAAAATTTGATGGCAATCGGATGAAAACTCGAATTTTGCGAATCAATTTTGTGTGTGGCAATTTCATCGTGGACACCCTTTATCCAAGAATCAAGCCATTTTGAGATGTCATCATATGAGTGGAATTGCTGACCAGTGAGACCATGTGCCATCGAACGGAACAAGTAATAATCGGACGGTGCAATATCAGGAGAATATGGCGGGTGGGATAGGACTTCCCATTTGAGCGTTTCAGGGTAGGTTTTCACGGGTTTCGCAACGTGAGGTCGAGCGTTGTCATGCTGATGAATCACTTTTTCGTGTCTGTGCTCGTATTGTGGCCGTTTTCCGTGCAGTGCTCGGCTCAATCGCATCAATTGAGTTCGATACCGTTCCCCAGTAATGGTTTCGTTTGGTTTCAACAGCTCATAATAAATAACACCAACATGGTCCCACCAAATACACAGCATAACCTTCGCAGCGTGAATATTCGGCCTAGGCTACGATGTAGAAGCATGCCCGGGCAGTCCCCATGAATGTTTCCGTTTTGGGTTACTGTAATGAATCCATTTTTCGTCACCCGTCACAATGCGATGTAGAAACGGCTTGGCGGGAAACTCCTAATCCTGAACCATCTTCTTGCGTTTGACACGGATCCTCATCGAGCAATGCCTCCAATTCAGAGTCTTCGAAGTTTTTTGGCCTTCCTTCACACGGACGATCATCAACACTGAAATCACCGTTTTTGAAGCGACGAAACCAATCACGATACGTTGTTTCACTCAGAGCAGCATCACCGTAAACTTTTTGGAGCTCTCGATGTGCTTCAGCCGCCGTTTTCTTCGAATGAAAGAAGAAAATCAACACTTCCCGCAAATGACGATTATTTGGCACGAAATCAGACATCTTCAAACAACCAAAATATATAACACTAAACCAAAATCATTTGGCAAAGCTGAGCTTGGTTTATGACGCTTGAGATGTACAACATTCGACCAGCATTTACTACTGGCGCCATCTATTGCTAAACAGCGGGAACTTAGTTGCGCACCTAATATAATGATTGAATCGCAGTAGGCAGAAAAGAAGAGCTGAACCGCACAGGGTTTCTATTTTATTGAAGAATCGGACATAAATCGTTTTTGGTAATATTCATCTGCAATATTTTTGATATATCATATATCATTATAAATCAAACGCCCTCTCGAACATCATTGTTGTCACCTTGTCGTAGGTGAGAGGGCTAATCTCATGCAAAAGGCCAGCATGGGAGACCAAGAACATGATCAGCAGTGATAGTATCACACTATGCTTTCTTTAAATTGCCACGTCGTAGTACGTTTATTTGAAGGCACTGAAACAGGTGCGATACTGGCGGGTGTAACCGAAATTCACTCTTAGACGAAGCTAGGAACAATCTACATATACCTGATATCAAATAATTTAGGGAAACGACAAAAAGTTCCCTTTTCATTTGCTTGACAGTTTTTTTTTCATTGTTGCTTATTCTCTAATTGTCATTCATTAAACATCAAAATACAGTTGGTATCATTAATAATCTTATTGTTCGCTTCATTATTGAAAAGGTTGAGTGTTTTGATCATGATAGTGAGCAACTAATAATAAGTATACGGCAGCCGTCATCAAAGCACTAACTCTAACAACATATTATTAAGCTAGGGATCAGACCTCTCGAACTGAACAAAGGTCATCGAAAAATGTTACTTAGAAGAAATGCTGACAAAGAATTAAAGGCTAAGGTTTTATGAAAAGAGTAGGACGCGGAGGGTCCGCTTAGGGAGTAGCCTTGAGGTCATAGAACAATTCTTCTCTATATCGGATAGCTTTGCTTTAATAGTATCTTGAATTAAAGGGATCTCTCTCGTGCTCTAAACATGCATGTTAGATTAAGAGTTTGACCAATAGTGAAAGTATCAGAAATTCTAGTAATTTTTCAACTGCCACGTTGTAGAACGTTTGTATAAAGGCACTGACATAAGTGTGATACTGGCGAGTTATGCAATTCACTCTTAGACTTATTACCTTCAATCGAAGTAAAAGATTTAAAGTACACTTTTCATTTTCGTGGCAATTTGTGTTGTAGTTCACCCGTTTGTTGTATGGAATGAATAATCAAAATATCTGGTTTACTAATTTTCTAATAACTGAATGTAATTGCACTATTTTCGAGGGAGGTGAATGTTATGATCAGGGTATCAGACCGATGATGACAAGCATGTATATTCGAGATAGGACGCGGAGGGTCCGCTTAGGAAACACCATTACAAGCTATAGAATAGACCTATCCATGTGGCTTATATCTGTAGCAGTGTTAGATGCTTCATATCCAATAGCATACGGTCGTTGTTTCGTTGACGTTTCGTATAACCTCCCTTTTTGTAAAGTTCAAAAACGGCAAATCGGGTGTAATCGGTTGTAATGCGAGGCAATGAGATTTTACCCTTCATATCACACTTTAAATTAATAGAAAGGATAAACAAATAAAAAATAAACCCGCTAGATAACAGGTAGACAAGTTCCTTTCAATGTTTCAAATAAGCTCTTATATGAAATATATTTAAATTTGAGATAGCAAGTAGATCACAAGCTGTAGGGTAGGCTGTAATTTAGGATTAAGCCAAGCAAGTATAATATATATATATATATATATATATATATATATATATATATATATATATATATATATATACATATATATACATATATATATATATATATATATATATATATATATATATATATATATATATATATATATATATATATATATATATATATATATATATATATATATATATTTATATATATATTCATTTTTTTCTTTTTCTTTCTTCATGGTGAGTTTAGAGTGACTCAAAATTTCCAGTCAAAGAAACAAAGAGTCGTTGTGAGAATATCACCTATAATCTCCATACACCAAATAATTTTTTTTTGTTTTTCTTTTTCTTCACCTTTCATACTAACCTTGGTCTGCATGCGATTTTACAATGATGGTTGCATGGACGCGAGCGGTTTTGGAATTCATGCAGCTGTTCAGCCAGCGTCGCACGTGGCTTAGGTAAAGCTTGCTTCAGATAGAATTGGAACAACAATAATTGCCTTTATTTCAGTTATTTATTATTGAATTCAAGATCTTTTTTTATGCAAATGTAGCGTTTTCTTCATACTTTTATGAAAAAATACGGATAAAACTATTCGTCACGGTTTCGAAGGAATTCTCGAATTTTTCCTGTAACACGGCTCATTAGGCGGCGCACACCTTCTTCGCCCATCGTTTTAGCTATCTTATTCCACCAGGTCTTCATCTGATTGATGTCTTTGACAACCTTTCCCTTTGCCTTGAGTCTCCTCTTCATGATTGCCCAGTATTTCTCAATAGGGCGGAACTGGGGGCAGTTGGCTGGGTTAAGGTTTTTCGGAACAACCTGGACCCCTTTCTCTGCATACCATTCTTGAACGACTTTGCTGTAATGACAGCTTGCCAAATCTGGCCAAAACATTACGGGATGGTCGTGGGATCGAATGAACGGCAAAATTCGTTTTTGGAGACACTCTTTTTGGTATAGTTCCGACGTCATTGTCTTATTTGTAACGAAAACTTTCGTTTTTTTTGGCACAGCTGCAAATGCACTGCCAAATCATGAATTTTCGTGCAAATTTGTCGGTAAAAACAAATTTAAATTTGGCTGGAACATCCCCCCGAGCCGTTGCCAAGTAAAATTTTTGACCTGGGATTTGCCCGAAGTCAGCCTTGACATAGGCTTCATCGTCCATCAGAAGACACCCGTCGAACTTGGTCAGTAACTGGTCATATAGCTTCCGAGCACGGATTTTGGCCACACTATTCTTTTTTATGGTCCGATTTGGCTGTTTGCTAGCTCGATACGACTTGATTCCTTCCCGGAGTCGAGTTCTCCTCACGGTACTATGGGCAGCACCGAATTTTCTGGCCAAATCACGGTCCGACAGATTGGGATTCCTCTTAATCGTCTTCAAAATCTTACCACGCAGTTTCCGGTCGACAGTTCCACTCTGACGATTGGCTTGAGGCTTCCGAATCGTCGTCAATGTTTCCTTATACCGTTTGATAACGCGCCATACGGTATTTCTGGACAATTTCAGCTGTTTAGCTAGCCTAGATGCAGACCACAATGGATTTTCCCAATAACTGTGCATTTTTTTCTCCTTTCTTCGGCCTCCATGTGGATTTTTTACAAAGAACAGGCAATTTGCGGGAAGACAAAAAAACACACAAAAAGACCACAAAAACGCCCCCGCGGGGGGGCGCAAAAAAACCCACCACCCACACCGGATTTTTTTTTTAATATAAAAAAAACGTATATTTTTATAGCTGCACAACATAAAACGGAGGAGAAGAAAAAAAAAAAAAAAAAAAAGAAAAGAAAAAAGAAGAAAAAAGAAAAAAAAAAAAATTATTATTAGTAATAAAAAAAAAAAAAAAAAAAAAAAAAAAATAAATATAAATCCTTATCCTTATCAAAAATAATACTATTAGTAAAGTGAAAGTAAAATATAGTAAGGAGTGTATCGAAAAGTAGTTATAAACTTCCAAATAATAAAATAGGCATGAAAACATGGTTAAAATTAACATACTATTTCAGTTTATTATAGCTTAACATGTTTACAAAAGATCCAAACGGAAAAACTAGTCATCATGTTCATTTCTGTAGAATGCCCGTACCTTTGATTTGACACCTGCCATCAAATTCTGCACAGTGACCTTTGTGCACTTCCTGGATGCCGCTGCCCAATTTTTCTTAAAATCGGTCATGTTTTGGGACACTGTACCATCCTTCTTAAATATACGCTTGACTATTGCCCAATAGCGTTCGATCGGTCGCAACTGGGGACAGTTTGATGGGTTGATGTCTTTTTCTACGAACTTGATGTTATTCTCCGTCAGCCACTGTAGAGTGGATTTGGCGTAATGTGCCGATGCCAAATCTGGCCAGAAGAGAGGAGGGGACTGGTGCTTTCTATACAATGGTAGCAACCTGTTCTTCAAACATTGAATTTTGATAAATCTCAGCATTTATAGTTCCTTTTGTATAGAAAATTAAAGAACGCAAGCCACATGTGCAAATAGCTTGCCAAATGAGCACCTTCTGACCGAATTTCTCCATCGCAACAGTCGTATCTGCGGTTGGCACACGTTCCCCAACAGATTTAGTATAAAACTGCGGCCCCGGTAGCGTTCTTGAATCTTCTTTAACGTATGTTTCGTCATCCATCAAAATGCACTGGTCGACATTGTCCAAAATGCAGCTGTACAGCTTTCGAGCCCTGGTTTTGGCACGAGACTTTTGTTCCGGAGTTTGTTTGGGCACTTTCTGCTTTTTGTACGTCTTCAAGTCATTCCTGAGCTTGATTCGTTGAATCATTCCGATGCTGGTCCTGAACTTCTTGGCTAGATCGCGAGTAGAGGCAGATTTGTTCCGTTGAATATAATCCACAACTTTTTGGTCCAAATCGGGGTTGCTGGAGCCGGGTTTCCGGCCACTTCTTGGTAAATCCTTGAGGGAGCACTCCTTACCAAACTTTTCGATGATGCGTTTTACACTTGCCGGGTGAACATTTACTCTTTTCGCAATCTGGTTGTAAGTAACACCCTTTTCGGTGCACCAAGTGTGCAGAATTTTCTTTTTAGTCTCAAATTCAATTCGCGACATTTTGAATACAACTTTATCAACGGAAATGAATGAACCGAATAATCATTTTTGACATGTAAACAAAGCAAATGGCGCTTACACGCTAAAAATATATACAGTAGTTTATGCGTGATAAAGCATCGAATGTTTATAACTACTTTTCGATACACTCCTTACAAATATCCAATTGATATAAGTATTGTGTTTATGCGGGGCTTGTTGTAAGTGAAAGTGACCTCGGAATGGACGTGAGTGACCAGCCATTCTGAAATGGGTCACTAGATCTCAACAGAGACACACACACACACACACACACACACACACACACACACACACACACACACACACACACACACACACACACACACACACACACACACACACACATCATATATCATTATAAATCAAACGTATTTTTTTCTTAATATTGACCTTCAATATCATCAGCAACATCTTCATTTGGGGCATGGGGAACGACACATCGGGGGATGCATTTTATTTCGGAAGTTTTTTATCTATGGTCCATGGCGGTACCAGTGTGCACCGGCTTGGCCTTATTTTCGGTTTTGCTCCTCGTATACGATCTAAGTAGCATGTTTTCAGTGAAAAAATGTGACATGAGAAAATATTTTCGTTGATTTTTGGGGAGAGATATTTTCGCATATGCAAGAGAGAGGATAATGAATTATCGGCGAAAAAGGAGATATGAAAATGTGAACGGTTCGCTACTAATCGACAACCTGCTTGAGAGAGAGAGAGCATGGTTTTCATCCAGCTGAGTGAGAATTTCGATCTCTGATTTCCATCAATCATCGTTATTAAACTATTTACTCAGCCGTATTCAAATCAATCGAGTTGATTTTGTACACACTTACACTAGTAGTTCTTTTATCTTCTAGAGGCGAACTTTGTCCGAATCAGAGTAGAAGTTCTATCAATTTCCAAAGAGAAATACAAGTAACTTTAACAAGATTCAAATCTAACCATTTTATTTTATTCTAGTGTCAACAAGACAGATGAGAATATACACTCAAAAAAATCGACACGTTGTTTTCACGTGAAATTTCACGTAACTTCCACCTGAACACGTAACCAAATCTTCTTCAGTAAAATCAGGTGAACATTACGTGTCCAGTGAATTGTACGTGAAAATCACGTAAAATTTATGTGATTTTCACGTAGAATGTGAATTTACGCGGAAATCACGTTGCTCTTACGTGAATTCCACGTGTTTATTACTGGTTTTGGCAGTGGACGAAAATTACGTGCGTTTCACGTGGAAGTAACGTGTCGATTTTTTTGAGTGTATCCAAATAGAGTGACGCGTCTACATTGAGTTATCTCAAGTTAAAATATTCCGCCCACTATAGCACAAAACATTGCGAGTGGATGAGAGGATTGAAGATAATGAAATGATGGGGTATTTGACCAAGTCTTCCCCGTTTGGTACTAAGCAGGTGAGCTTGGAAATCAATAGAAGCGTCAAGTTGTCAGAAGGCACGAAATACATCTAAAGACTCTAATTTCACCAAATCTTTCAGTAGTAATTTTTGGTGGATTATAATAGATTGCTCCTTCGCGAAGATCGAAGCATGCTGTGCTCGCGAGTGGGCGTGTTTTATTCGGTTGTCAATTTTTGTTGTTCTACGCCTCATAGGGGAGGAAGGGGTAACCGCGTCACTTTAGGCATTGCGATTTTTTAAAATTAATGTAATACTCCAAATGACATGTACCCCTCGCATAATCTTTGAGCAGTTTTATGGTTGTTCGAATTTTCTTTTGATATCAATGCATTTTCGTTTAATAAAACGATACATATAAACTATAGTTGCTTTGTTTATCATGCTTCCAACATGCTGAGAGTCAACTATCAATTGTCAAAAAAATGCATTACTTGACAAGATTCCCCTTCTTAAAAGAATCCTGCAGAAAACCTGTTCCCAGAAGAAGTTTCACCCCGAAGGAAAACCACTTTGTAAATCGATCACCTCCTTGCCAAACGTCACACTTGCTTCGCTGTCAAAAAGTTTATAATTAATGATAATTTCTCCTCGATACTCTTCTGAGCACACCGGTTCTACCCTACATGTATTGTGTATGCAAATCTTTGCCGTGTCTGCCCGAGATTACGCATTCTGTTTATCGAACAATAAAGCAAACAAGTTAGATGATTAATAATCCGGCAATTCATCTTTGTGTCCCTACGCGTCACCGTCGTCAAAGTCGACAAACATCTCCCGGAAGGTGCCAAAAGGGATAATTTACCTATTCGTTGTCGTGTTACTTGTTACTTGTCTTGGGCAATCAACCGAAAATTCCGAATACAATACCGTTAATTTAGATTGACTTGCATCGTTTCCATTCTGGAATCAAACAGGGTGATGCCCCGAATCGTACCAGTCGCTTTTATCGTCATGACTTGCGGTTTAACTACTTTCAATTTCGCCGTACGAGCTAATAATATCCGAATTGATTTGTTTGCAGCCAACGGAGGAAGGCGTAGGACAGTGCAATTTCTGTTAGCAGCATTACGAAATTTGATCAACTCATCATCATCATCATCATCATTGGACCATACGAGAACTGCCGCGATGGGCGATGTCTGTCGGGAATAGAGATCATAATTACATGCAATTTTGATTCCTCATGGGTCAGTTTGAATGGTGATTTGAGCTGTCCCCATCCATGGAAGGTAGAGACTTCAACCCGGTGGAAGATTGGCGGATTGATTTCGGTATCCAATTCCTGCCAAAATCCACTTTCTGCCAATCTTCACTGGACAATAATTTTAGAGTTCCCCTCTGCTGTTACCCGGGAACGACGATTTTGATGAATACAATTTTAATTGGTGCTATCAAGAGCATAGGACTGCATCGCACAACGACCGTCGACGACGACGATGCAAATCCATTGATGGATAATTGGGTTGCACGCAGGGGGATTCATGCATTCGGATTGCACTTGGTTCCCCGTTTGCCATAAAGATTGATGAAAATTGATAAAACTTCCTCCTCCCCTGCACCTGGCAGGGACTCTGATTGCCCACAACCGCTTCGGGTTGCACTTTTCTGCATCTGGTTTACATCATCATCATCATCATCATCATCGGCGTCGCCGTCGTCGGAATCACTTTCCATTTGAGTTCTCCAAATTTGAGAAATCCAATCCCAGCCACTCCGGAAGCTGAGATTTACAAAGGACTCCAAACGGTGAAAGCAACCGAAGCCAAATTAGATTAGGGAAGATATTTGTATCGATTCGGATGCAGCAGCAGGATTTGATATGATTTGATTTGATTTGATTTGATCGCATCGGTGCAGGTCGAAAGTAAGAACAGACGTATTGCATCGCCGCTGCACCGTTGCCCTTCGGTCTGTTTGGCAGTGATTTTATACAACCAGAAATGAGATTTGAATCGAGTTTAGGTGATGGGTATGGTTGGTTGGATGTTTGGTTCGCCTTCCATGGCTTGGCGAAAAAAAAGTTGTAATAAGAGATATGATCAAAGGCTACTGAAGATGCTCCGGAATTTAAAACGATTGTTTCGGTTGTGATTTAATGACAGCAACGAGCTTTCTGACCAGGATAATTGAGGAAATCTCACGACCTTAAGCTCAGCTAAATATTGAAACTGTGCTGTGATTTTAATATTTCTGGATCAACAATAGAAAGGGGCCTATCAACATTTGCAAACAAACACTTCCGGGCCCTTCTTCTCGCAAGCCGTTGGCTATACACCGTGTCCAATATATTCTCATACAAAATAAAACTCTATTTATTTCAAATCGATAATCCAGATTTTATTGATAACTATACCCATTATATTTTAATATAATACTGATCAACTACAGCATATGTTTTGGAATAACACCGCCTCTAACCTTCTTGACCAGCTCCAGACGTTTTTCGAAACCGTCACAGGCGGCACGCACGACTTCCATCGGCATTTCGTCCCAAATTCGTTTGATTTCGGTTTTGAATTGGTTCATATTAGACGCCCTGTGGTCATTTACCTTCGCCAGCATGTATGACCATACGAAATAATCCAAGGGCTTCAGATCTGGTGAACTGGGAGGCCATTCATTCTTGTCCAAAAAGTCGGTCAAATTTTCTCGGCACCAGCCCTGAACGAGATTTGCAGAATGCGATAACTGCTGAAACACATAGTGATCATCTCCAAACACCTCTTGTACATATGGCTTGACAACTTTCTCCAAAACTTCCGTTTTATAATATACGGCATTCACTTTGACGCCTTTTTCGATCGAAACCAGTGGTAATTCGCCTCGCTTGCCTCCCGCTTCCTCCCCAAACCATCACTGACGCAGCACTTGGGAAACGTGGAATATTCCTATCACTCTCTGGAACAGTTCTCGGAGAGAGGGCCCACAATCTGTCGTTCTGGACTTTGTGGGATTGTTGCAAGACAAATAACTTTTCGTCGGAAAAGATAAATTCTTCCCCACCGTGCCGCGACAAAAGCAGACTTGCTCTTTCGAGTCGTTTCTGCTCTTGGAATGTTCCGAAACTCCGCGAACCGTATGTTTCTTGAAAGCTTGGAATCCGAGGTCATTTTGCAGTATATTGTGCATTGACGATCTTGAAACATTCACATCTGCGGCCATTTTACGTACAGAGCGCTGTGATTTTCGTCTAATCCGTTCCCTGACCACTGTAACAACTCGTGCAGTCCGCACCGTACGAGTACGACCGGATCACTTCCGGTCATCAAACGAGCAGGTGTCACGCTACCTTCGGATGGTTCGGTACACAAAATCCCGCTTTACTCAAATTTCTGAAAGTAGCGCCCGAGCGCTCTGTTGTGCGTAGATTCAAATCACGTGCAACGAAGCAACCCTAGAATAAATTAAGTAGATCAAAGCAACCATGTCATAAGTACAGAAATAAATTTTCACAAGTCTTTTCCCATCGTTCAACCAAACTAGTCGGTTTTTTAATTTGTCTGCTCTGCAACAGGTTATGGGCCTGCGCGAGTAAATTATTTTCACCAACCGAAACTTCTGGAACACGATACGACAGACGGAAGCCGATTCAGTCTGCAAAAGCTGAACAACGCTAATTATTCGAGCTGGCGCTTCAAGGTGGAACCTTTGCTGGTCCGGGAAGATCTGTGGCAGTACGTAACGCCAGGTGAGAAACCGGAGAGTAGCGGAAGCCATTTGGAACGCAGGAGACACCCGTTGATCCGTTCGTCGAAGACCGCGAAGGAAGCTTGGACGGCACTCCAGAAACACCACCAGAAGGTCAGTTTCACGCCGAAGGTCTCGCTGTTAAAGCGAATTTGCGACAAACGCAACTCGGAGGGAGAAGACATGGCGGAGCACATTTTCGCTATGGAGGAACTTTTTACAGTCTTGCGAATGCCGGATAGACGCTGGAGGAAAATCTCACGGTCGCGATGATCCTGCGAAGCCTACCCAGTACGTACGACACCCTGACGACAGCCCTCGAGAGCCGCTCGGATGACGAACTAACCCTAGAACTCGTCAAGCGAAAACTGCTGGACGAAGCATCGAAGAAGCATGGTTCCAGCTCCGATTCTGCGATGCCAGTTGGACAAGGAAAGAAGAAGAAACCGTTGGCCTGCCACTACTGCAAGAGAATGGGCCACATTCAGAGAGAGAGCCGCCAGTATCTGCGCGACACCGAAAAGGAAACAAAACAAGGTAAGCCGGGGAAATCTACGCCCAAGTCGGATAGCACCGTGTCGTGTGCGTTTTGGCCAGAGGAAGTGAAACTGAAGACGAAAGTAAGCCTTGGATCGTGGACTCGGGCGCGACTAGCCACACCGTCGCGAGCCGAGATTTTTTCCTGGAGCTACACGAGAGCGATGTGAAACACGTGACGCTAGTGGCGTGATCCAGTGCTACGACGACACGGGCATGCAAACGGAAATGAAGCTGGCCAAAGCGTTGTACACACCCACGTTGGCGATGAACCTTTTGTCTGTCCCGTCGTTGGCGCAGAAAAATGCAACTGTTATTTTCGACATCAACGGTTGCCGGTTGATGCGTGGCAACCAAACCGCTGCCATTACAACGCTCAAACAAGGTTCGGACTACCTCAAGCAACCAAGCGAAGCTATTTTCCTGGCTGACAGGAACCACCCAAAGGACTGCAAGCATGAGTGGCATAGGGAGTTTGGCCACCGAGATCCTAACGCGATCGTTCAAATGGAGAAGCAAAAGCTAATCTGCGGTTTGAAGATACGTGAATACGGGATGAACGAAGTCTGCGAGTGTTGCTGCAAGGGGAAAAGCTCACGTACGCCCTTCCCAAAGGAATCCAAATCTCGGGCGAAGGCGCCATTCGATCTCGTGCACACGGACGTGTGCGGTCCGGTGGAAGTACCGTCGGTAAGTGGTTATCGCTATTTTATGACCATTATCGATGATTTTTCGAGGTTCTGCGTGCTGTATATGCTGAAAGAAAAATCGGAAGCAGCTGATAAAATTATCGAGTACGTGGAAACGGTCAAGACCCAATTTGGCCGGAACCCGAAAGCAGTGCGTTCCGATCAAGGAGGAGAGTACAGCAGCGAAAGACTTCACTCGTACTACCGACGAGAGGGGATCAAGGCGCAATTCACGGTCGGCATACAGTCCGCAACAAAACGGCGTAGCAGAGCGGCGAAATCGATACCTAATCGAAATGAGTAGGTGCCTACTGTTCGATGCCGGACTGGAGCAGTGCTACTGGGCGGAAGCGTTGAATACGGCCGTGTACCTGCAAAATATATCGCTATCAAGATCTGTTGCAGTCACGCCGTATGAGTTGTGGAGCGACCGAAAACCGGATGTTGGACATCTACAGACGTTCGGAAGCAATGCATGGGTGCACATTCCGAAACAGAAGAGGAAGAAGCTCCAGCCCACAGCTCAAAAGTTGATCTTCGTTGGGTACTCCCAGGACCACAAGGCCTACCGGTTCCTGGACAAATCAACTCGGAAAGTATACATCAGTCGAGATGCAAAATTCATCGGGGGCAGACGTGAAGAGCCCACCGAATCCATTCAGGAGGAGATTGCTGTTGAATACCACTCGGTACTGAAGCCACACGTAATGGACACACCAGCCGGTGAGATTATCGGCCACAATGATGACGACGACGACGGTGACGGGTACGATACCGCCGCCGGCGGAAACTCAAACGAATCATCAAGTGAAGAGTCGAGCGAAGACGAAGCCACTGGAACCAAAGAGTCTCCAAATGAACCGAGAAGATTCACAAGAGCCACGAAGGGAATCTTGCCAGCACGCTATCGAGAAATCACCGGGGTCACCAGCACTACTGCCGGCGAACCGAGAAGCTACATCGAAGCAATTCAAAGCCCAGAGAAGGAAGCTTGGCAGAAAGCCATGCATGAGGAAATGCAATCCTTACTAGACCACCAGACGTGGGAGTTAGTACCGCTGCCGCCCGGGAGGAAGACCGTTGGGTGCAAATGGACCTTCAAGAAGAAGCAGGACGAAAGCTGCGACACAGTGCGATACAAGGCCAGGTTGGTCGCACAGGGTTTCACACAAAAATACGGAACGGACTACGATGAGGTGTTTGCACCAGTCGCACGGCAATCGACCCTTCGTACGTTACTGACCCCAGTCGGGACAATATGCTGGTACAACATCTGGATGTTAAGACCGCCTACCCATACGCCAAGTTAGATGAGGAGATCTACATGCGGCCACCCCCTGGATTCAAAACGGACGACAAGGTTTGTCATTTGAAGCGTAGTATCTATGGGCTGAAGCAGTCAGCAAGGATCTGGAACCGCAAAATCGATGAAACATTCAAGAAAATGGGATTTCATCCAACGACATCAGATCCCTGTCTGTACGTAAAGGAAGAGAACGGTAAGCACAGCTACATCATCATCTACGTCGACGACATGCTAGTTTGTTGCCACTCGAAGAGGGAATTCGAGGTAATAAATAAGGCGTTGGCAAAGCAGTTCAAGTTCTCAAGCCTGGGTGAACTACGACTGTTCCTGGGGAATCCACATCGAAAAACAAGACGGCCACTACACGCTGAACCAGGCCAGCTACATCGAGAAGATTGTAGAGCGGTTTGGACACGAACACGCCAAGCCGTTCCAAAATTCAACTCGACCCCGCTTACGTGAAGCAAAAGGAGGAGGAAGACCCGTCAACCAACGAATCGTACCGTAGTTTGGTAGGTAGTTTGCTATACGTTGCGGTCAACTCCGCGGCCGGACATCTGTCTCAGCACATCACTACTTGGGAGAAAGGTGACGAAGTCGACCAACGGAGACTGGACCGAAGCGAAGCGGGTATTGCGGTACCTTAATTCGACGAAGAATCTGTGTCTCCACCTGGGATCCGGAAACCAAGGCCTGGAGTGCTTCGTTGACGCTGACTGGGCTGGAGATGAAGGAGATCAACAGTCTAACTCCGGACCCTTAATCAAGTTTGGCGGCGGACTGGTAAGTTGGGGCACCCGTAAGCAATCGTGCGTTGTCATATCTTCCACAGAGGCCGAATTCGTGGCCCTAGCGGAGGGATGCCAGGAGCTGCTCCGGATGCGGAAGCTTATGTCGGAGCTTAACGTGGAACCAGTCTCCCCAATCGTTGTGTGGGAGGATAACCAATCCTGTATCAAGATGGTCGAATCCGATTGCTTGTCGAGACGGTCCAAGCATATCGACACGAAGCATGCTTTCACTCGGGATCTGCTGCAGCAAGGAATCAACGGCATACGCTACCTGCCGACCGACCAGATGGAAGCCGATCTGATGACGAAACCATTGGAGCGGGTGAAACTGGGACGGCATCGGAATGCAATTGGAGTCCGAGGCAACCTGGACACCGAGCATTAACCGTTGACTTCGTTGAGGAGGAGTGTTGTGCGTAGATTCAAATCGCGTGCAACGAAGCAACCCTAGAATAAATTAAATAGATCAAAGCAACCATGTTAAGTACAGAAATAAATGTTCACCTAGTCATTTCCCATCGTTCAACCAAACCAGTCGTTTTTTTAATTTGTCTGCTCTGCAACACTAAGGAGGGGGTTTAGGGTTCAAGCCCTCCTCAGAACCTGCATTAATATTAACATTTTAATGGTATTTTTACACAAACTTCCATCAATTTCAACAAAACATCCTCTTAGGCCAATTCCTAGTATCACTATTTGTTTCTAAGTAACTCATTTGTTTTTCAATTTGAACTATGAAAAGTTAACACAATTTACAAAACCAATTTGAATGAACAACGTCGCAACGACATTAATTTTGGGCCATAAAACTGATTCCGATGCCAGCGACATGTTTTGACTTTAGATATTAAGCTATGTAAATATTAAACAACGTATGCTGAACACTGCCAAACAATTAGACAAACAGGAGAACTCAGTCATTCATGGAGATAATAATAATAATAACAATTTCAATATGATTAATTCTTTATTTCCTCACAGTAAAAGTGCGACACCACACTCCGCATCGTGCTGTAGTTGTTATCGAAGTACAGTCTCATTTTTTCATGGAAAATCTGGGGATTAGTAATCGTAAAACACTCACCACTCGGGCTAAACCTGACCGCTATGGTGTACCATTCATCCGGCCGCAGCGTCAGCTCCTCGAAGAACAAATTTGCCTCATTCACCGAAGCGGTGCTTTTGTTCTCATAATCAAACCGATGACGACCTAAAATTTCCAAATTCTCCGAAATCTCCACCTCGATCGCAACTATCCTTTCGCATGACTTCACGAACACTCCAATGCCGAAGAGTGCCAAACTACACGAGTGATCGATGGAGAACTTCAAATCCGTATGCATCGCCATTGCCATGTTTCCGAAAAACCGAAGTTTGGTACAATTGTACGAGCGCTTCGTGCTGATCACCGTCTGCAGATCGTTCACGTACTCACTTTCGTTGACTTTCTTCCAATCGCGCAGTGCCTGGAACAGCTGATCGTCCGAACAGTTGATTTTCTTACTGCCAAAGATGATCTCCAGTGACTTTCGATCCAACACGAAGAAGTCCTCGTGGTGGAAATACGTCAACGGATTCTTCCGAATCAGCGTCATGCATTTTTCGTTGATGAAGGAAAACTCGTACAGCCGGTTCTGGGCAAAGATCTTCAGCACATTATCCGAATCGATGTGCTTCTCCAGAAATCGGTTCGTCTTCCGTCTCAACTCGTTCAGCATGTACTTCTGCGCGTGGACGTAGATCTCCAGCACGTTCTCAATCGTCAGCCGAACCTTTCCGCAGTAGATGAACCGCAGAATCTCCTGAAAGATGTCCGGTTCCACGTCACTGACTTCGATCTCCTCCGAATTGGACTCCTTGAAATTACCGTTGAACATGGCATTGAAATACTCGGACGAGATGATGAGTAGGAGCTTGTGGGCGTAGATCGGCAGACGCTTCTCGCCCACCAGAAATGTCACGTCCGATTGGAACTTGTTATTGATGAGACTTTCCTGCCGTTTCATGAAGGGGATGTCATACTTGAGACCCTCGTGGCTGGGCGAATCCATCGAGTAGGACAGCGCAGGAGTGCTTTGATCGACGAGCGTCAGCATTTTCATAATATTCGTTGCATCCATTCAATGATGACCTGATGGGGGTGCTGAAATTGAAAACAACGGAGTCTTTGAAAAAAGCTTATTTCCAATTGGAATGGTTGTTAAATTGGAAAAGAAAAACTCATCGATTCTGACAGGATTGATTTATTTGAACGTTTTCAACGCCACTAAGTACACGGCTACATAGTCTAAAAACAGCATTCAACGAAATGATGATTAATCTAACTCAATTAGGAGTCTATTTAAGCACTAACAGATTGATTTCCGTCGATCCACCCGACAGCCTTGCTGGTTCGTTCCCTACAGTGCATGTGAGCGATCGCACAGTAAGTGCTATCACAGCGCCCGTAGATGACATTTGCGATCGAAATCTTGATTCGATCGTGGTGAATTTTCGGATTTTGAATAGTGAACGGTTCCACCGCTGGCGTTATGTTGAGCGAGATCTTATATCGATGGTGCGGAATCAGGACGATTTCCTCGAAGAACAGATTCGCCACGTCCACGGTAACAAAGTTGTCATTTTCGTACTCGAACAGATCGCAGCCAATCTCCTCGTCATTCTCCCAGATTTTCATCTCGATCGAAATGACCCTTGCCGTAGACTTGAGAAACACGCCAATCCCGTACAAATTAACGATCGTTTCGGAGACGATCGAGAACCCAAAATCGTTCGGCTCGGATCCCGACGAAGGTCCAAATAAACGCAGCTTGTAGCAATCGTACATTCGTTTGGAATCCTTTATAACCGTCTTCAGCTCATCCAAGTTCTCCGTCTCGTGACCCTTCTCCCAGATATCCAACGCCCCCATCAGCTGATCATCTGTACAGTTGATTTTTTTCGAGGCGAGAATTAAACAAAGTGACTCCCGATCAATCAGTGAAAAATCTACATGATTGAAATAGAACAATGGATTCGTCCGTATTAACCTCAAGCACTTTTCATCAACAAACTGAAACCCGTAGAAGCGGTTCTGCGTGAAGATCTTCAGCACATTGTTCGGCTCAATACTTTTCTCTAGGAAGTTGGACGCCATCGCCAACAGTTCCATCAGCATGTACTTCCTCGAATGGATGTAAATCTCGTGAATATTTTCGAAAGTCAAATCGATCTTTCCACAGTACACGAACCGTAAAATTTCCAGAAAGATCTTCGGCTCAACGTCATCCATCACGATTTCATTCTGGCTCGACTCCTTAAAGTTCCCATTGAACATAACGAAAAAGTACTCCGAGCTCGCAATCAGAAACAACTTGTGAGCAAATATCCTCTCCTTATTCGTTCCCACCAAGAACACCACATCGGACATGAACTCATTGTTTACGAGAAACTGCTTCCGATCGGCCGTCGAGAGACCAGTGTACTCTAGCGACGACGAAGAGCCTCCTTTTCCTTGGTTTGCCATATTTGCGAAAATCTGCGAAATAAGAGGGATAAAATGCATCAAATTTTGACAAATCTTTCGTACATCTGGATGGAAACCATTCCCTGCATTCGCAATGGTAAAATACGCATTTTCCCGAGCAGAAAAACACAAAAATCAAACCAAGGAGAAGGAGGTGCTAACGAGTGTCTAAAACACCCAATCTAGATTGCTTCGCAAGCGAAATAAAAAAGGCAAGGCCAACTATGGCAAAATCTATGCAATCGAAGCAGCAGCCATTGGGAAACATTTTGAAAACATAAGGCACACCCCGATTTAATGAATTCGAATTTTCCGAAGGGCACCTACCTCTTTTCTTCCACTCTGATCTCTTTCTCGGGTGATTGGAATTAGCGACGGGCAGTTCAATTTACATGGCTTTCGAGAGCCGAAGGATGAAAATTCTACTTTTTTTTGCAAGCGACAGTAAACAGTAGCTACAAAGAAGTAACTATTTCAATTGACTGCGATTGTTTGATGTTGCCAATTTTTGTGTAGGTTACTTTCAATATCGTTTTGACTTAAATGCACTCAGTGATGTCCACTGTGAGTGTATCGTAAAAAGGTGAGTTTATTTTTTTCACTAGCACCTAATTTGTTAAGGAGACATCACTTAATACGACTATCGGTTTGAAAATTGTGTTCAATTCAGTCACACTACAACGCAATTTATTCTCACTCACACCAGAGTCCCACCACGAATTAAGAAGGAGAAAACTGTCAAAAGTGGAAGTTATCAAAACAGTTGCATCGTTATGTTTTGATACGAATTTTCGGCCGACAATTCCAATAAGAAACGCTCAGAAAGCCGGTGAATAACGCCTGTTGCTTTCGCCTCCATTCGCCTTCTTGTTTGTGTGGGTAACTCCGCTGTAGTTGGAAAGGCTTTTCGCGAAATCAAACTGATATCGAATTCGCTTTTGAACCTGCGATACCTGAACTAATTGCTAGTGCGAACCTCAATCCCATATGAGTTACAAACAAAACCATACACAACAAGCCGACTCAATTATGATACCTGATCCAGGTTGGAACTGAATCAAAACCAATTCGATATGAGAAGCAGATTAGAAGTGGGATAGAGATATCATATTTCCTCGAGTAATGACTTTAAACGTTGATCTCTCACGAATCACAAGACTCCTAAGATATGAAGTTACGCTATATGGTAGATCAAACATTCCTCTACCAGATGCCACTTTTATATCGCGATAGTGGTTTGAGATTCGAGAGAAATCGACGTTCAAAGTCATTGTTTACAATTGGCCTTTAAGCCCTTATCATGAATTACTCGAGTTTTTGTATTTGACTGAATTGACCGAACTGACGGAATTGACAAATTTATTGTAGTATACATCACAAAACAATTTTCGAACAAAATTTCCATCACAAGGCGAAAATTGACTGTTCTACCATATTCCACCACCACCACTAAACATCAGCGCGGACGCATTGGTATTCTCGCAAACAAATTTCTCCACATTCAACATCACCTCACATTTGCCAATTTGTATCCTCTACATTTCTGTCACCCACTCGACAGATCAAAACACAAACGGAGAAAGGCTAAATAGCACAAGTCATTACGTGCGCACTGCTGGGATCGAAGCAACCGAATTTATTACCGCTTTCAACGACCTAAAAAACCCGTCACCGCACTGCAGAACCCATCGCCCTTCGCCGCTTCCAGCTGTCAAATTCCCTTCCTAGCAGCAAACTGCAGCGCCTACTGAGGTGAGTCGAACCACTCTATCCCTTTAATTGGCAATTAATACGGGCCTCGCTCATTGTCACTCTCGCAAGTAGCGACGTCGACGAATCCTCATATTTCACCACCATTCAGCCAGCGTAGATAAGATAAAAACGAAACAATTCACGGTAATCCATCATTGGCTGGCATTCAGAATAGTTCAGTCTGAATCACCTGTTGTCAGTCAGTGAACAACCATCCAAGCAGCGCAACGATGGGCAATGAGTACCTAATTTCTTCCCACTTGACCCAATCCCACTATCTAACTAATATTTTCTTCACCTCCCTTGCCATCCCCAGCAACAAGATGAAGCCGACGGGCGAAGTGCTGACAGCCCTGCGAACGCTGATGCGGAATCTCCCCAACAGCCTGGGATCGATCAACGCTTACATCATTCCCTCGGACGATGCCCACCAAAGCGAGTATCTGGCCAAGCGAGACGAGCGCCGTGCCTTCATCTCCGGTTTCGACGGCAGTGCCGGAACTGCCGTGGTCACCGAGAAGGAAGCCCTCCTCTGGACCGATGGACGCTACTACCAGCAAGCTGGCAAGCAGTTGGACAAAAACTGGACCCTCATGAAGGATGGTCAACCGGCTACGCCTACCATTGATGCGTTCCTCGCAAAGGTTCTCGAACCAGGATCAAAAGTTGGAGTCGATGCCAATTTGATCTCTACCCGAGCCTGGAACCCACTGCATACCTCCCTGAAGTCCGCCGGCTGTTTTCTTCTTCCCATTTCACCGAACCTCATCGATTTAGTGTGGAAGGATCAACCGGCTGCACCAGGGCATCCCATTATCGCCCTTAATGTGGAATTCACCGGTCAAACCGTTGCCCAAAAGTTGGCTGCAGTTCGCGAAAAGATGACCGACAAACGAGCCTCCGTGCTGGTCGTCAGTGCTTTGGACGAGATTGCCTGGTTCCTCAATCTCCGTGGATCGGACATTGACTACAACCCCGTTTTCTTCTCGTACGTTTTGGTAACCCTGGATGATCTGTTCTTCTTCATCGACGAAAGTAAACTCTCCGGTCCCATTCACGACCATTTCCGGTTGAACGAAGTCCAGCCGAAGATTCGTCCCTACGGAGACGTCCACCAAGTGCTGAAGTCCCTTGCCGAATCCTCCTCCCATCGGGTATGGATCAGTTTGGGTTCCAGCTATGCCTTGACGGCCTTGATTCCGGAGGAGAAACGGCTACACGAAATAACTCCGATCAATCTGATGAAGGCCGTTAAGAACGACGTAGAAGCGAAAGGTATGCGCGAATGTCACGTCCGAGACGGGGTGGCTCTGTGTCAGTACTTTGCCTGGTTGGAACGCTGCATTGCGGAGGGTAAAGCGGTCGACGAAATCAGTGGAGCTGATCAGCTAGAAGAGTTCCGCAGCAAGCAGGAAAAGTACATGGGCTTGAGCTTCACGACCATCAGTGCCTCGGGACCAAACGGCTCCGTGATTCACTATCATCCCCTCCCGGAAACGAACCGACCGATTTCGAACAAGGAAATGTACTTGTGCGATTCTGGAGCGCAATTTTTGTAGGATTTGCTGACTTGTTCGAAATTTGAGCAAAATAACAAATCACTTTTTCAGGGATGGCACGACCGATGTGACCAGAACGATGCATTTCGGAACTCCAACCGAGCAGGAGATTACAGCATTTACCCATGTGCTCAAGGGCCAGATCGCGCTGGGAACGGCCATCTTCCCCCGGAAGGTCAAGGGGCAATTTTTGGATACGATCGCACGCAAAGCACTGTGGGATGCCGGCCTGGATTACGGACACGGAACCGGACATGGAATCGGGCACTTCCTGAACGTGCATGAAGGGCCGATGGGAATCGGTATCCGTCTGATGCCCGACGATCCCGGTCTAGAGGAAAATATGTTCCTCTCCAATGGTAGGATCTAACCACAACAATGCTTCTTGGGTATTCAGCACAACTAGCGATTGCATTCTCGATTTTCAGAACCCGGCTACTACAAGGAGGGAAAATTCGGCATCCGCATTGAGGATATCGTCCAGGTGGTGGCCACCAACATTGGCGACAATTTTGACGGCCGTGGCGCACTGACGTTCCACACGGTAACAATGTGTCCGATCCAAACCAAGCTGATCGATGTCAAACTGCTAACAGAGAAGGAACGTGCCAGTATCAACCGGTACCACAAAACGGTATGGGAAACGTTATCGCCGCTGCTGAAAAAGGCGGAAGACGAAAGAACGCTGGCTTGGCTACAGCGAGAAACGCAATCGATTTGATCGGGATAGGGCGGAAGTTACTTTGCACTCAGTGTTAGAAAAACGGTATTCTAGATGGATATTTGATGAATAAATTTATATCGATATTTAGAGTTGGTTGAGTTGAAATTTTTGTCCCGGAAAATGGGCAGAGATTTGATATAAGAATCTTTTTAGTTATGGAAGATTCAGAAATAATCAAAACAGCACAGATCATTCCCGAATAATTTTAGAACATTCGTTCTAGTTCTTTCAATTGACTACGCAGAATAATGTTAGACGAGTTTCCCTCTAAATGAACATCAAATTTGCATAGATTTATCTTCAAATCTCCTAAGAAAATTTTATTACAAATCAACTTTGACTTTCGTCATAATATGAATTGACATTCCCTGCTAGATAAACGAGTATATTGAATACGTCCTCATCGTTGAAGTTCTACAAACAATCAATAGGACATTGATTGAACATTGATGCTTTAGAACCCCATTGCTCCCCAGTACACCTTGCACCTTGCAATGCATTCTTTCGCTTCTCGGTACTAGAATCTTGGTTTTATTTCGATTCGCATGTTATTTTGACAGAATATTTGAGGGGTTGTTCGTTGTGAGTTATCTAGCTTGGGAGCGATGTCCATTTTCCTCATGACTATCCACCCCCTGGTAGGACCGTAGAACCAACAATCAACATGCAACTAGCGATTTGAAATTGGTTCACTGTTGTAGAACCCCTCGGTCCGAAGTACACCTTGAAGCCAGCACCTAACTATACATATTTGCGCCTTTGTTTTGATTTGCTGTGTTATTTTGACAGAATATTTGAGAGTGTGTTCGTGTGAGTTATTTGTACGGGACCTACTGGTCTTAGAGTTAGTCTATGGTAGAACCATAGACTAACTCTAAGATCAGTAGGTCCCGAACAAATACGATTTTTTTCTTGGCTCAGTCAGTACTAGCACATCGGTCCCAAGCTCGGTCCCAAGCTTAATAATACCAACAATCAATGTGCAAATAGCGATTTGAAATTGGTTCACGGTTGTAGCAGCGGGTGGATAGTCATGAAGAAAACGATTTTTTTTTGGCTCAGGAAGTACTAGCACACCGGTCCCAAGCCTAGTGATTCGCCCCTAAGACCGTAACTCACACCAATACACTCTCAAATATTCTGTCAAAATAACATAGCGAATCAAAACAAAAACAAAGATACTTGTACCAAAAGGCACTGTAAAGCGCAAGATTGTATGGCAAGGTGCAGACTGCAAGGTTTACTTCGGAATTAGGGGTTCTACCAAGTAGAACCAGGGGCTGGATAATCAAGAAGAAAATGAACATAATTTTTGGCTTAGGAACTACCAGCACATCGGTCCTAAGCTCGGTCCCAAGATTAATGATTCACCCCTGATAACCTAACTCACACGAACACACCCTAAATTATTTTGTCAAAATATCCCAGCGAATCAAAACACAAAAACAAGGATTCTAGCAAGGTGACTCTAATATGTCAGGTGGTTTCAATAGTATATATGAGAGTTTCAGCCAACACGGAAACTGCAAAATGAACTCGTCGGTGGAGATTAGATTGTTATCGAGCTGTGTGTCCTTCAGCTGTGTGGTGCAGTCAACAATCAATATGTAACTAGCGATTTGAAATTGGTTCACTGTTGTAGAACCCCTAGGTCCTAGGTCGCTTTTCAGTACCTTTCGGTACTAGTATCTTTGGCTTTGTTTTGATTCGCTACACGCTAAGTTCAGTTTACCCAAATATTGGTAAAGAATACCCATAAAGTGCACATACCCATTTATGAGTACATTACGACTTACCCTTATATGGTATTTTTTCCCATACAAATTTACTCAAAAATGGGTAATGTTAACTTACCCATAAATGAGTATGTGCAGTTTTTTGCGATTATGGGTAAACTGAGCTTAGAGTGTATGTTATTTTGACAGAATATTTGAGGGTGTGTTGGTGCGAGTTACGTTATTAGGGGCCAATCATTAAGCTTGGGACCGGTGTGCTAGTACTTCCTGAGCCAAAACCAACAACCAACAGTAGAACCAACAATCAATGTGCAACTAGCGATTTGAAATTGGTTCACTGTTGTAGAACCCCTAGGTCCGAAGTATACCTTGCAGTCTGCACCTTGCAATAATTCTTGCGCTTTTCGGTACCTTCCGGTACTAGTATCTTGGATGTTGTTTTGATTCACTATGTTATTTTGACACAACATTTGAGAATGTGTTGGTGTGAGCTACGTTGTTAGGGGCGAATCATTGAGCTTGGGACCGAGCTTGGGACCGATGTGCTAGTACTGACTGAGCCAAGAAAAATATCGTATTTGTTCGGGACCTACTGGTCTTAGAGTTAGTCTATGGTAGAACCAACAATCAATGTGAAACTAGCGATTTGAAATTGACTCATTGCTTAGAACCCCTTGGTCCGAAGTACACCTTGTAGCTTGCACCTTGTAATACGTTCTTGCGAATTTCGGTACGAGAAGCTTTGTGTTTGTTTTGATTAGCTGTGTCATCTTGACAGAATTTTTATGGGTGCGTTAGTGTGAGTTGCGTTATTGGGAGCGAATCATTAAGCTTGGGACCGATGTGCTGATACTTCCTGAGCCACAAACTATATTCATTTTCTTCATGACTATCCAGCCGCTGGAAACACCTCCATAAACCAAAAAACACACCAGAAAGACAAGCAACACAAATACAACGTGGCCGACTGACTTAGCCCGTGTACAAAACGCATTTTTTTTTTAAACATATAGGCCCGTTCATTATTTTTAAATAAAACATTTTTTTCAAAACAGCATATTTTTTTCCTTTTACTAGGTCTATGCAGGAATTGGGAGAGTTAGCTCATCAAATCTTCCGGTTAGCCTCTAGGCATTTTGCTGTGAGGTACCAGGTGGGTCTCCACCGATTGCCTGTCGATTTGCTGAATTTGGAAGACATCTGCATTGAGTTATCTCAAATTATAATAATCCGTCCACTATATCACAAAACATTGCGATTGTTTGAGCGGATTGGAGATAATGAAATCATTGGGTATAGGACCAAGTCTCCCCCGGGTGGTGCTAAATCGATGAGCTTGGACATCAATAGAAGCAAAGTAGCCAGAAGGCATGAAATGCATCTACGGACACTTATTTTTACCAGATCCCTCAATCGTAGTTATGGATGGATTAGCGTGGATTGATATTGTATTATTAAACTATTATATAACATATAACTAAAGGTATTATTTTGTAAATTTTAAGACTCAATTTATGTTTCAGTGAGTGAGATAAGGCGCTATAATCAACAATCAATGTGCAACTAGTGATTTGCAATTGGTTCACTGTTGTAGAACCCCTAGTTCCGAAGTACACATTGCAGTCTGCACCTTGTCATGCAATCTTGCGCTTTTCAGTACCTTTTGGTACAAGTATCTCTGTTTTTGTTTTGATTCGCTACACTCCCGTTTCATTTTACTCAATTTTTGAGTACAATTGTATACTATCTCAATTTCTCTAACGGAAATGATACTAAATTTTCGTAAAAAGTGGATCTACTCATAAAATTGAGTAGATCCACTTTGTGTGTGTGTCCTCTAACACCCATCGGCCAGCAATGGTATTATGGAAAAAATCTGTTTACAACAATCATTCAAGTGACCATTGGAAGCAGCTTTAATCCGGGAGCTAGAAAGTGATAGCTCTACTGCAGATCCAGCAACCCATTTCAGAATGTCTGGAGAGTCACGCCCATTCCGAGGTTACTTTCACATACAATAAGCGCTGCATGTTAACATTACCAATATAATTTGGATAAGGGCACTGCAACACGCTTCCAGATTTGGAAATTTTAAATTTCCAAACTAGGCACGTATTTAGTATTATTTGAAAATAAGATTATAGTTATATAGTTACAATCAGATAGATCTCACCCATGGCTGCCTCCTCAATAACACACTATCTTCATAGACTAACTCTAAGACCAGTAGGTCCCGAACAAATACGATGTTTTTCTTGGCTCAGTCAGTACTAGCACATCGGTCCCAAGCTCGGTCCCAAGCCTAATAATACGCCCCTAATAATGAACTCACACGAACACACTCTCAAATATTCTGTCAAAATAACACAGCAAATCAAAACAAAGGCGCAATATGTAAAGTTAGGTGCTGGCTTCAAGGTGTACTTCGGACCAAGGGGTTCTACAACAGTGAACCAATTTCAAATCGCTAGTTGCATATTGATTGTTGATATTATCACATTTTATGTTATTGTTATCGAATAGTTTAATCTCATTTTCACCATACAACCTCTACATTAACACATATTGTTAATGTATGCCATATTGTCATTGAAAGGTTTTTTATTGTCTGCACTTGGTCTGAATTATATACCAACTTTTTGGTATACAGTGTAGCAACAATTTTGTTCGTGAAAATTGCAATTTTTTTATGGTAACCTAACTTAACCGCCTATTCAGCATATTGTTATTTGGCCTTTTACCATCTGACATATTGTTTAAAGTATAAAGGAGATTGTTAGTTTATAGTTGTCAACTATAAGGGTAAATTTTGTAACAATAACGGAAACGGTCGTCAACAATAAGGGAAATGGTCCAGAAATGGTTTGTGATTATGCGGGTAATCTTCTTTTTTTTTTCTCCACACTCTGCCAATAATGCAAATCCCCGCTATGAGGCGACTCTATAGGCTATGGTCCAAAATACAGTGACTTCACTCCTCAAATTTGACAGGTATTGATGCCCTTGTGTTCAGAAATTCGTGGGTGAGAAAAAATGGACGGATGGCTGTTTCTATCTTTTATACTCTCATGGTGAAAATTGAGGTTAGCTTTTTCTGTGCAACAGCTTATAGATTCGAAAATATTAGGCTTTTTGACGTTTATAATCACCTTTCCCTTTCTGGCACATGCAGAGGAATGGTGGTTTGTTTTTCTCCAAATGATTTTCCTTCTTACTTGCACTCCTTTGATGTAAAACGGTTCTGTAGTGTGCGTGCGTTAAATTGAAATGTACGAACGCGAATGATAGAAAAAGGAGAGAGAAAAATATCAATATTGAACTTCAAAACTGCTAAAGATCATTGATTCACTCGTGATAAAGCGCAAAAATACTCTAAATTAAGAATTTATGACTGGGTGTCACAATACTATCACTAATAAATAAAACTAAGCTGATTTAGTCTATGATTTAACTCTTCTTCCGGGTGCGGGGGCAAAGCACAAAAAAATAAAAATAAACGGGGATATAATAACGACACACAATGCACGCGGAGATTTTATGATTTCACTGTTAGTTCAAGTCGACGCAGCAAAAACAAAACACGTCAGCTTCGAAGCACGGCTTGCTTCGATCAAAAAACATAATGAAAATTGAACAAAAAAACAATATTGTATGAAATACTGCTTCTTCTCTCCCTAAACAAAACTATCCGAAACATACACATATCCAAAAGCATCACCCAAGGAAAAATTTAAGTTTTATTCCAGCCGTATAGCACTCCTCCCGGCTTTGTTGATAAAACTACATTCAAAACTGTTTTGTCTACCAACACCTCCTCTATCTAGAAAATAAAGGTAGTTGGAAATAAATGGAAATTACTAATAATTCTTCTTATTTTCTAGTTACAGGTATTCCACTAAACAGCTCACACTCTCCATAATACCTCCTCTATGTTTCTTTAAAGCCGAAATTTGTACAAAATAGCCCACTCTATAGATGGTTGTGAAAACAAGTTAATAAAACCTTTATAAGAACATGAGTATTCCTTTGAAAATGTTCTAGTGAAAGATGTTATGACCACTTGAGAACCTTAATAAAACCTATTGGCTGCCATGAAAACCAGAATGTGGCCAAATGGCCACAGCTGTCAAACCTCACTGTGAAATCGCGGTTGTTTTTTTTTTTGTTGTTATTCTGCTTTGTTCGATTCTCTGCTCTTCTGATTCATTTAGCAGTAAAAAAAGGTCTTGAGTTGCGAGAAATTTTGTTTCATAGCAAAATATCCAAAACAAATTGTGTTTTCCATAGCGTATTATGCTCAAAATTATGTGCGCAATTATATTTATGGTTTTTTTTTTTTTTTTTTTTTTTTTAACTCTTTATTTGTTCCAAATTTATTCATATTTACATTTCATGTTAATCTAGGTGCTCCAGCTACTACCGTAACGTATCAACCTTAATTGTTAAAATATGTATCTAATTTTGTTTACATTGTTCATGCCTTAGCAGTTCAGTATATTAAACAGGTTTTTATTCCTGCGTGTCAGTATAACAATAATAATCTTAAAACTAAAAACAAACTAACATTAATCTTAACTAAGCATAAAGGGAATTAATCATTGCAATAGAAGATTGCAACGATTTTTGTCTGAAATTATTAATTATTTTGTTGGACATTTGTTCTAAAGTCTCAACATTCAAAATTCTATGTAATTCAATAGTACTGAACCAGGGTGGCAGCTTCAAAATCATTTTCAGAACTTTGTTCTGAATCCTTTGAAGTGCTTTTTTCCTAGTAGCACAACAACTAGACCATATTGGCACAGCATAAAGCATGGCCGGTCTAAAAATTTGTTTGAATATTAGAAGTTTGTTCTTCAAACAAAGTTTGGATTTTCTGTTTATAAGAGGATATAAACATTTTATATATTTATTACATTTGGCTTGAATGCCTTCAATGTGATTTTTAAAATTTAATTTTTGATCAAGTAATAGACCAAGGTATTTCACTTCGCTTGACCAGGAAATTGGAACACCGCTCATAGTAACGATGTGACTACTACTAGGTTTCAAAAAAGAAGCTCTAGGTTTATGTGGGAATATTATTAGTTGAGTTTTGGAAGCGTTGGGAGAAATCTTCCATTTCTGTAAATAAGAAGAGAAAATGTCCAAACTTTTCTGCAGTCTCCTGCAAATGACACGAAGACTTCTTCCTTTAGCGGAGATGCCTGTGTCATCAGCAAACAAGGATTTCTGACAACCCTGAGGCAAATCAGGGAGGTCGGAAGTAAAAATGTTATATAGTATCGGCCCAAGAATGCTACCCTGAGGAACTCCAGCTCTAACAGGTAGTCGATCAGATTTGGAATTCTGATAATTTACCTGCAGAGTTCTGTCACTTAAATAATTTTGAATTAATTTTATAATATAGAGCGGAAAATTAAAGTTTTTCAATTTAGCAATCAAACCTTCATGCCAAACACTGTCGAATGCTTTTTCTATGTCTAGAAGAGCAACTCCAGTTGAGCAGCCTTTAGATTTGTTTGAACGAATTAAATTAGTAACTCTCAAAAGTTGATGAGTAGTTGAATGGCCATGGCGAAATCCAAATTGCTCATCTGCAAAAATTGAGTTTGTATTGATGTGAAGCATCATTCTATTCAAAATTAGCTTTTCAAAAAGTTTACTGATTGAAGGAAGTAAACTTATTGGTCTGTAGCTAGAAGCTTCAGCTGGATTTTTCTCGGGCTTCAAAATTGGAACAACTTTGGCATTTTTCCATTTGCCAGGAAAGTATGACAAATGAAAACATTTATTAAATAATTTTACCATGAAAGACAAGGTACTCACTAGGAGTTTTTTGATGAGTATATAGAAAATTCCATCATCACCTGGAGCCTTCATATTTTTTAACTTTTTAGTTATAGTTTTTACTTCATCCAAATCAGTACCCCAGGATTCATCAAAAATATTTTCCCTTGAGGAAATATTCAGATAATCGAGAGAAACCTGATTCTCAATAGGACTAGTAAGACCCAAACTGAAATTATGGGAACTCTCAAACTGCTCAGCAAGTTTTTGAGCTTTTTCCACATTTGTTAGCAATATTTTATCACCTTCTTTGAGCGCTGGAATAGGCTTTTGAGGTTTCTTTAAAATTTTTGAGAGTTTCCAAAAAGGTTTGGAACTCGGCTCTAATTTTGACACATTATTTTCGAATTGTTTGTTCCTTAGGGCAGAGAAGCGTTTTTTAATTTGTTTTTGCAAATCTCGCCAGATAACTTTCATGGCGGGATCGCGTGTTCTTTGATATTGTCTTCTACGGATATTTTTCAGACGGATCAAAAGCTGAAGATCGTCGTCTATTATAATTGTATTGAACTTTACCTCGCATTTTTGAACTGAGACAGCTCTTGCTTCAACTATGGAAGTAGTCAGAGAGTCAAGAGCATTATCGATATCATTTTTAGTTTCCAAAGGAATATTAGGATCAAAGTTATATTCCATGAATGTTTGATATTGGTTCCAATCAGCTCTATGATAATTGAAAGTAGAACTGTTGGGATTAGAAATTATTTCTTGAGATATTTCAAAAGTTACAGGAAGGTGATCCGAACCGAAGTCAGCATGGGTAACCAATTGGCTACAAAGTTGACATGAATCAGTTAAGACCAAATCAATAGTTGAGGGATTTCTGGCAGAAGAAAAGCAAGTTGGTCTGTTTGGGTATTGGATAGTGTAATAACCCGCAGAACAATTGTCAAATAGTATATTACCATTGGAATTACTTTGAGCATTATTCCACGATCGGTGTTTTGCATTAAAATCACCAATAATGAAGAATTTTGACCTATTACGGGTAAGCTTCTGTAGGTCACCCTTGAGAAGATTCTTTTGCTGACCTACGCATTGGAATGGTAAATAGGCAGCTAATAGTGTAAGTTGACCAAATTTTGTTTCAACAGAAACCCCCAAAGTTTCAAAAACTTTGGTATCAAATGAAGAAAGAATTTGATGTTTGATACGCCTATGAACAATTATGGCAACGCCACCACCTGGACTTTCAAGACGATCATTGCGGTGTACGAAATAATTAGGATCCCTTTTTATTTTATCACCTGGTTTAAGAAAAGTTTCAGTTACAACGGCAATATGCACGTTATGAACTCGTAAAAAGTTAAACAGCTCGTCTTCATTATTTTTAAGAGATCGAGCATTCCAATTTAATATATTCAGTGCCTTAATACCCATTGCTGAATTTCAGGGTCATGACAATATTGTTTGCAAATTTTATACCAGTTTGAATTGCATCAAACATGGAGTTTGTATTTAACATTCCATTAATCATATCGATTAATGATTTCTGTAAAAAATCCATTTTTGGAGCGGTTATGCTACCTAAGTCAAAATCTTCAACATTTCTGGTAGAATTTTGGTTTCTACCGGCTGTAACGGCAGCGTAGGAAGCTCCATTACCTTGCTGTACATTGCTACCAGCAGGTAAGAATTGAGCATTGAAAACTTGTGGTCTGTTTGTACTTACGGGTACATTTGTACTTCGCTGACCATTGTTAACAGCAGATAGCATTGGAAAATTTGACGGTTGGGCATTGATCGTACCTTCCGGTACGAATGTTGGATTTCCTCCTCGATGACCGTTGTTAACAGCCGAGGAATAATTACCTGGTCGGGAACGTGAAGCGGTCCCTACCTGATGCTTAGCACGAGAATTCAAGATCGCTTTGCGAGTCTTGCATTCCCAAAAATTGGATTTGTGGTTTCCACCACAATTCGCACATTTAAAATTTTTGGGATCCTTCACAGGACAGTTGTCCTTGGCGTGAGAGGAATCGCCACAATGCATGCATTTGGCATCCATGTGACAATTTTTTGACCCGTGACCCCATCCCTGGCATTTACGGCACTGGGTGAGGTGTTGAGAATTTCCTCCAGTCTTCCTGAAGTGTTCCCACTTCACTCTGACATGGAGCATAAGGCTGGCTTTATCCAATGCCTTGATTTATGGTGAATATTGGCACGATAAGAGCAGAAAATTAATGCGTCTCGGAAATTATGAGAATTTACAACAACATAAATCAAATTAAAACAAATGTATTCGATGAATTAATCATGAATTTCTTGAAAAATGCTTGGAATTGGATGAGATTATCTAAAAGAATGCCGAAATTAGTCTCCGATCTACTGTTTATTTGCATACCATTGAAAATTTGATGCATTTATTTTTCCACATTTCAATTATTTCTTATATTTCAATATGGCGATTGGAAAAAAATCACAGTTTTGCCATAAAGCCAATTTTTCTTCGCAATGACTATTATAAAACTATTTGGTCTTATGGTGACTTCTTTCAATGCCAATTTGCCGTTTAATGCATTTGCTGGAGGCAAAATGGTTTTAAAATGCTTTTTCAACTGACCATAATAAGATAAAATCAGTGAGTCCTAAAACGGCATTTCAATACAGCATTTTTCGAGTTCATAAAGTCGAAATAAAACCTTTGATAAGAGTAAAAGGAATTTGAGAAACAAGGTTTTAAGATTGTTGTAAACAAGCTGTGTAGGTTCTCATAAACCTGACCTGACTATGAAACCTATTGGCACCTCTTGGTGCCATAATAAAACCAAATTGATTTCAATTGGCTTTCATAACACTTTAATAGAACTTAATAAAGCAGGATGGTGTTAGCAATGTTACTTGGGCAGTCCTTAAGTAATTAAAGATAGTAAGTTCATGTGAATCAAGCAAATCACACGTGTATACTTAAGTGCTTTTGTAGGATAAACCGATTGCCAGACCTTGCGATTGTTGACATTCTAGCTCGCTTTCTGTTTACTTAGAGGGAAACCATCTTCATTTGTGTAAACCAGTAGATTTGCGCTACGTTTACAGAAATACGTGTATATCTGATATGTGTATCAACTATTAATTTTATTCTGAGCAGAGCCATTTGAAATGCATGTGAACACATGTAACTCGTATTGAATACACATGGATCGATGATGTTAATAACTTGAATTTCGTAATTAGGGTCAAGGGTTGTCATCTCAATTGCAGGACTCTGTCAAATTTCGATATTCCGTTAATATTTTATTATTTTACAATAATACCTATTTAAATCCGACTGTGTTGTCTAGAATTTCTCTACTAAAGTAATAATATTAAATTTCGTACCTAAGTCGATTACCATCGATGGGCTAAGTATGTCAATATTTCTAATATACAATACATGAAATACCTTCGTTCGCCTATTTCACTTAACTATTTTCGAAACAATACTTATCGTAAAGAAGAGCAACGTTTTCAAATGCATTCAATATATTCTTCGATTTAATTTCTATAATTGAATGACCTCGCCGTCGTACTCTCCGAAAAACAAAATGATCAAAAATAGAGTAAATTCAGTCTTAGTTCTTACGCAAAAAACAATACCGACGATTCATCATGATTTGCTGTCTTTTCTTTATCTAAATATAAATGCAAACATTAAGGAAAACTACCTACAATCAAATTCCACTCCAATTGGAAGCGAACGAGAGATCCGAATGCGAATGTCACCATTTCGGCGTCTCTCCTCCGGGCAAACAATTCCGACAGAACGTAGTTCTCTAAGTACTTTTACTCTCCCTTTTCCCGCGATTTTATAATAAGTCTTGATCTCATCTCGTCTACGGTTCTAAACGCGAAAATCATTACAGTATTCTGTTGTATATATGTTTTATAAAAACGAAACTTTTCATCCATTATCCTTCACGTTTTGCGGTACGCATCTCGTCCGAGGGTGTCCAGCTGCCGGGAGCGCGTCCTCTACAAACTAGATAACATTTGTTTTTTTTTCTCTCTCTCTCTCTCTTAAGTTCTATATTTCAAGTGTTTTTGAGGCGGGTTGGAGGGGGAGGGGTTGATTGAGAAGGATGTCCCCGGCCTACTACTTGTTACTGATACCTACTACTACATACTACTACAAACTGGGTTCCGGTAGAGTAAGAAGGATGATTTCCGATTGCCGCCGGGGTTCGGATGTTCGGGGTGAGAAAAATAATTTAATGTGAGGAAATGCGGATGTCGGGGGGGGGGGGGCTATTTACAGTTGGGATCTTTTGGAGAGGGGTGAGATTTAGTGATTTCGTGGAGTGAACGCCAGGGGATAGGTGTCCGGTGGGACCGCAACGCAGGCGGGCTTCATTTTGATGTCGTCGGGGAAGTTGGAGTGGACGTTGTACTGCTGCAGGATGCTGGCCAGCATGATGAAGCTGAAGCCCCGAACCAGGTTCTGGCCGATGCAGGTTCGCTTGCCGATGCTGAAGGGCAGGAAGTGCGGGATGTTCTTCTTCACGCGCAGGATCTGCTTTTGGCTTTCGTTGTGGGCGTTGATGTTGTTGTGCTTGATGATGCTGCTGAGGTCTTCGCTGGCGGTTGGGGAACCGATGAGGTCTGAACGAATCTGTGCCAGGGTAGCACTTTCGATGAATCGATTCGGGTCGAAACGTTCCGGAGACTGCCAATATTTTTCACTGGTGTTGAGGTCGTAGTTGTTGATGAAGACTACTGTGCCGGTGGGAACTCCGTACCCGCCGATGCAGGTGTTTTCCGTTGCAACGTGGGGCACGATGGGGGAAGATGAGTATCGGAGTACTTCGAAGATGGTGGCCACGGTGTACGGCATGCTCTCGGTGTCGTAGAGGGTGACGTTGCGTAGACCTTTGTCGGTGACGTGGTCGATTTCCCGTTGGATTTCAGTGCCGATTTCCGGGTTCTTGGCAATGTAGCCAAGGGCAAGCATGACCAGGTTTCCGATGGCCGAGTGGCCACCGATGAAGTCTTCCAGCATGTACATAATGGTGTCTCGGGTGACGGAGGGGTCTTCACGGAGACTCTTCAACAAGGCATCGGTGAAGTCCCGCTCGGGTTGGTCTTCGCTGTGGTTCTGCTCGCGCTCGTTTACGATCCGTTCCAGAATGAAACCTCGGATGTAGTTGGACCAGCTGCTCAATTTGTTCATGTGACGGAAGTAGAAGGGGGCCAACCAAGGCATGAAGTCAACGGCGTAGCCTTGGTTGATTTCGTAGAAGATCTCATCGAAGCTGTGGACCATCTTCTGGAAGCCAGCGTCTTCGTACTCGAACCGAACCGAGCACATGTACTTGCTGAACATGTTGGCGCAGGCCTGCATGATGAGCGGTTTGACTTTGAAGTCCTGGCCCGGAGTGACCACCTCGGTCAGTTGATCCATGAAGTAGTGCATTTCGGCAACGCCTACGTCGCTCATCTTCTGGTAGTAGCTGGAAGCGTCGCTTGGCGAGCAATGCTTGCGAGCAAGGTTGCGTCGCTTCTGCTGCAGTGAGGACCAATCGCACAAAGCAAGCGCTGAAAAGGAGAAGAACAAAGAAGAGCAATATTAGCATCCAATTGGAACACTAGACAGCGAAGAGTGTAGGAGGATAAATATAAGGAAGCAATCTCCCGCGGCGCGTACATTTTTAGTGGGTCAATATCAAGAAGCCATTTTTTCCCTCACCCGCGCTTATTCGCATCAAATCGATTTATAATCACATCTCGCGCATTGCCGCGACCCCGCCGACATCGATGGCCGCAAGAGCGGAATAATAACAGCAGCAATATTCCGCACACACACGCACAGGACGGCGTCTCAAGGGCAATTTTATTTTAAACATTTTTCCCTCCATTCCCTCGCCCAGTATCTCGCAAAGATATGCTGTCCGTCCATCCATTAGCTGATGGCTTGCTCTCCAGCATTGGATAAATTTTTATCGCACTCAGACATCGTCCGTCCGTACGCCGATCGATCGATGATGGACGTCCTTCTGCTCGACATCGCAAAAATGGAACCACCCGCAAAGAAGTAGGTCTGCCAAGCGCAGAGAGACACGTTCCGGCTGTAAATATAGGTCTCCCCGGTCCACACCGCACCGTTTTGGGAAGTTGGAAGTATGAAGCTTTATCGTAAAAATGCGAGCGAGACGCACGCGGACGCGGAGACCGCGGAGGAGGTTCGATATTTAAATGAGCTCGGCGCGCCATATGAGCGCCGTCCGCTGTGGGGTGATAAAACAATAAAACCAAAATAAAGAAGAAACGAAATTTTTCGTACATTTGGCGGTCAAGTTCGCCGTAGATCCTTGGGTGCGCTCGACGACTGCCAGCCAGTCTCTCGCCGTCGCCGTTGTTCGCTCGTGCAAACTGCCAGCAGCGGAGCAGAGAGCAAGAAACCTAGCCGCATCGAGTAGGCATAGGTAGGTTTGTCGTCGTTGTCAGGCCAATACGTCATCCAGACAGAGTCGTCGCCTGCTAGGCTGCGACGACGACGACGGGTTGCGGAAGTTTACAACGGCTGAACCGCGGCTCTTTTGGCGCACGGCGCAAGACCTCGCTGAAGGTTGACAGTTTTATGTAATATGTATGCGCGCGGTGAGTGAGTGGAGCGCGGGGGAGAGCAGTCAAGAGTGCGATAACCGGTTGGGTTTTTGTTTATTTATTCCGTGGGATTTTTTTCCGGGCCATCATCATCGATGAATCACATCGACAATCGGTCGCACATGCAGATTTTTTTTTCACTCCCGCTACTGCGGCTATTTGTTTTATTGCGGCTCTTCGGGGTCGCAAGGATGCACGCGGAAGGAATGCATTATTACCGGGGAAAAAAACACATTGACCGAGCGGAAGATATTATTGAATAATACCGGATCCGAATGTCACCTTCGGACGGTTCTAAAATTAATGGTTTCCGATAGGCATCGCATCGACCAGATCGACCAGTCTGGAAAAAAATCGAATTCTTCGTCCGATTCTCGATCTCAAATATAACGATGATCAACGATAATCAGCTCTTCCTACAATTATCAAGGAAGGCTCGAATCCCAAGCAGAAGCACACCCATTTCCTTCTCTCACCCTCAAGAGGGAAGATAAAAAAAAACACATTATCCAATGCTAATGTAAACAAAATTAACGGCTTATTTCCTCGCCTGAGAAAATGTAGGTTATCTCCATCCATTTAACTTTATGATATTTTAGCTACGCTGCTACGCGCACGCTTTAATCCAACCATTCATTAATTCACTCTTTCACTCATACCACCGGAGCGCCGGTTGGTTGAGTCCTTTGCTCTCCTGTGGACCCCTCGGCTATCTTCCTTCCTCCTCTTCCACCAGCCAACCCGAAACCTCTAGCAGGCAGGAGATGATGATCAAACCGGCGACGAAACAGGTGAGGTATGAATTATTCATCAACTCGCTCTGCCTGCCACAATCTAATTCCATAACTTTGATGTTCATCCATCACAGTAGCCGAACTGGACGAAACAAAAAAAAATCCCCACGAAACAGACTTGCCGTCTAGCTTTGCATTCATTTTTTTTTTCGCACCGAATTCCGACACCAGCTGTGCGGAGCACAACGGTACAACTTTCTCACCCCCACCCCCATGGCCCCACCGGAACGGAGAGAAAAAATCAATCAGAACATCGTCATCGTCAACAGGTGTCTCTATGGAAACGCCCCATCGCCGCCGGCGCCGACAGTTGCTTCGCGTACCAAACTATGTACGGTTCCTTCCATCGCCTACTACGGTGTGTAATTAAAAGCGGAATACAACCATAAGTGCAGCAAGTGCAATTTCCTCTCCCCCACTCACCCGTTGCACGCGAACCACTCGGCAACCACTCTCGAACCGTAACTCGCCTCAACCGTAAAAGCGCGCTGGAATTGGGATTAGGAAGATGGACGGGGTTCGACCGGCTGGCTGTCTGTTTCCACTCGGCTATCATGGCTCCTCGTTACACCCGAGCTGGTGCAGGCACTACTACTGTACGATCGTTTACAGTGTTTTTAGCGCCAGATAATTACGCTTGCATGCTCGTGCGTGTAAGGAAAAAAGGAAGAAAGAACGAGATTTTCGGAGGTGTTTTATTGATGAGATGAGGAACAGGGGATGCTGGCTTTTTGGGGTGTTCTTGGTTCGGAAATAACTGAGTCTGTTTGAGTTTTGAGTGCTCGACTATGAAGCTAGTAGGATCGGAGTTTTGCATGGGAATCTGTGGTTTTTTCGTATTAACGTGACTTTCAGCCTGAGGCTGGTACGTCAAGCAAGGGAGACGACCTGGCCCCTACATATCGAACCCATCAACACATGGGCTGGGACCAAGCGGCTTTACACATCCCTTCCGAAGGAAGAAGTGATCAGAGATTTTTCGTCTCAACGGCACCGACTAGAATTGATACCAGCCGGACTGGGGTGAGAGGCAACCACGCTTACCCCTAAATCACCGCCGTCGTCTACCATGGGAATCTTGAAGGCATCAGACACGAACGTCACCGATCTTTTGAGAAGATTTTTTTTTCCGATTATAGTAGGCTAGGCCGTGAGCGGCTTATCGAGAGAGACTTGCTGAGAACAGCAATTGAGCTACATTTTAATCTGGAATCTGTTTAGAATTGTTATCTAAATTTGGATCTTTTCTTTATCAAGCTCGGTTTTCGTTGCGAATCATACTGAGCAATCTATTATGGTCAGTTTCATCGTAGATCTTTGCTGAGGCTTTCATGTGAACAAATCCTAATCGGAACTGCGATTGTATCATGTGAAATTGATTTGAACCCTGCTCAGAAGTCTAAGCTAGGCTTACTAAAAAATCCTATTGAATGAAATTATTGAAATTATTGCGACACATTCAACAGGGCATAACTTTTTTACCATTGGGTAAAAATCAACCAAATTTTGCACACTTTCTCATTGATGTGTATTGTTTACATGCTGTCAAACTCGAAGTCGTGTTTTACGATTCAACGAAAATGGAGGTGAACCAACGCGAGTCGAGAGAACAAATTCTTTCCAAACACCTGGAATTTCCTGACCTGTCGCACCGGCAGTTGGGAAAAATGTTGAACATTCACCATTCAACCGTCTCCAGAGTGTTGAAGCGGTTCCAGGAGCGGTTGACGTTGGACCACGGCAAAGGAGCTGGAAGAAAACCGGGACCGGAGAACAAAAAGACGGAGGGAAAGGTGAAGCGGATGATTAAAGCAAATCCCAACGTCTCAAGCCGTGATTTGGCTAAAAAGATCGGCATGTCGCAGAGCTACGTCCAGAATGCAAAGAAGAGAGCTGGACTACATACATACAAGGTACAGAACTCCCCAAACCGCGATGAGCGGCAACAATCGACGGCTAAAACTCGGGCACGGAAGCTCTACGAGAAGATGCTGACAAAATATGGCTGCTGTGTGATGGACGACGAAACGTATATAAAAGCCGATTTTAAGCAAATTCCGGGGTTGGAGTTTTTCACCGGCAAGAGCAAGTTCTATGTGGACGACAAATTTAAGAAGAAGAAAATGTCGAAGTTCGCCTCCAAATATCTCATTTGGCAGGCCATCTGCTCTTGCGCACTGAGGAGTGAGCCTTTCGTGACAAAGGGCACAGTAAATGGCGCGATCTACAAATCTGAGTGCCTCGAGAAGCGCCTTTTGACGTTCTTGCAGCAGCACGACGAAGCTCCGCTATTTTGGCCAGATTTGGCATCATGCCACTATTCTAAAAGTGTCCTGGAGTGGTATGAGGCCAATTCTGTCCATTTTGTTCCAAAGGACATGAATCCGCCAAATTGTCCGGAGCTGCGCCCGGTGGAGCAGTACTGGGCAATGATGAAGCGGGAACTTCGGAAGAGCAAGAAGACAGTCAAAGACGAGAAGAACATGTTAAGAAACTGGAAAAAAAACTGAGAAACTGGTACCGGATGACACTGTAAAGACTTTGATGGAGGGCATCAAGCGAAAATGCGTTCAATTTTACAGTCAAGGCTCCATCGACTAACTTTTCTTTTGATTTTTGAAGTAAATATATGTATAAAACTATCCTAAAATTTTGGTTTGATTCTAAACATTATAAGAAAATTGGCATGACATTTTCGGTGTCGCAATAATTTCGTGTTCGCTCTTTACGTAGACTTTTTGGGGGGTGTGGGTGGTCTGACTAAAGTCTACGTTCAATACAAAATTTCATAAAATTATATGGAGGAAAGTCTACGAGGGGGGAGGGGGGTTCTTAGATTTTCAAAAATGAGTCTACGTGGTTTATGGACAGGACAGGCCCTTTCTTAGTTTTTGACTCGTAACGGGTGGCAACTACAATTTTGGAATTTTTTCGAAGTCCCTATGCTCAACAACAAACGAGCTCAGAGAGAAATGAGTTTGTGTATGTGTAAGCTCTCTCTCTCTCTCTCTCTCTCTCTCTCTCTCTCTCTCTCGTCTCTTTCTGCTACACGGCCAGCCGTTTTAACTCAGTTTGAATCGTTTTTGACTCGCTTTCGTCAAAAGTGGAGTCACTCAAATTTGAGTAAATGTAACTGGTATTGACAAGTCGACAAATCAAAAACATCGACTCAAATCAGATGGATGTTTTTGATTTGTCGACTTGTCATCCCCAGTTACATTTACTCAAATTTGAGTGACTGCACTTTTGACGAAAGTGAGTCAAAAACGACATCTGGCCGTGTACTATTTTTTGTGTTGTTTATGCTTGCTCAGTTTTGCTCAAAATGCCAAGCATTTCGCGAGCGCGTTGTACAGTTCTACGAACTGCACAGAAATCTCGGCAAAAAGTACTGATTATCAAAAGTACCTTGACTGTTTACCATATCCTAAGATCCCCAACTATTACTCGCAAGCAAGGTAGTGGAAGACAGCCAAAACTATGGACGCTAAAGGATTTTGTTGTCTTTCTCGTGCCTTCAACAACAAGGATTCACTGATCCAACGGCATGCCGCAAATCTGCAAAGCAATGAAAACCGTCGGAATAAAACGCCGAAAGAAGACAAGAGCCCCGGAATACACTGAGAAAGAGATTTCGACGCTTAAATCCCAATACCGCTGGTTGATAAACAATTATTCCGGAAAATGTTGTGTTTTCGACGACGAAAGCAACTTCCCTCCTTCGAAGACGCAATTTGTAACATTTCCTTGATATGTGTTAAGCAATTTTTTTGGTATTTTACTTGTGAGTTTCTACGCCTTCTGCTACTATAAGTCTTCATAAATTCTGAAGTCTGGACATACACTCAGGAAATTATCCGTGCAATTTTCATACGACCGGACCTATGAACCACAAAGCAAGGGTCCAAGACACATTCCATACGAAATCGTATGAAATGATTACTGTTGCATAAGTCGAGAAAACATGCCTCATATACACTTTCAATCGACGTCACTTATTAAGCGCGTGTAGTCCCGTGGAATTGTGGCTCACCTCTGTATCGCAAGGGTTATGGTTCGAATATCGATTGCAACTTTTTTTTCTGTGAGGAATTTTTTTTATAGAATCATCCTATGAACTTCTTTCCATTAGAGAATCGTATGAAATTCGCATATTCGATATTCGAATGAATTCCTTTCAATTTGTTCGCTCAGTGTATGAATGTGCTTGTATTGATTGTTTGTATTGTTTGAAGGTTTTGTTTTTGTTTACATTATGTTTTTTATTGTTGGTTGTGAGTAACCTAATCTAACCCCCATTCGCCGGCAATGGTATTATGGCAGAAATCTGTTTAGAACAATCCTTTAAGTGACTATTTAATCCGGGTGCTAGAAAGTGCTAGCTCTACTGCAGACCCGGCAATTCATTCCAGAATATCTGTAGAGTAACGCCCATTCTGAGGCAACTTTCACATACAATAAGTCCCACGTGTAAACATTACCAATATTATTTAGATCAGGGTACTGCATCACACTTCCAGATTTGGAAATGTAAGATTTCCAAAACAGGCACGTATTTAGTATTATTTGAAAATATGATTTTTTGTTACATAAAAATATGATTTTTTGTTACATATTTATAATCAGACTGATCTCACCTCCAAAATAACACTAGCTTGTTATTCGTAAAAATGAAAATTTTCGACGTTGTTTCGTAAGTGAGTAACCATTTATGTGTGCTGTCTCAAAAATATATTAAAGTTCTTTGGCTTTGCCATTTGGACATAGTGGTAATGTCAGTAATCTGTGTATCGTGTGAATAAATGATACTAATTTGTGTTGGTGTGGGGGATTTTAAGTGTTTGGTACCGTACATTGTGTATTCGTCAGTTTTCTGTAAATTTCAAATGTGATTTTAGACTGTTCCTGTACCACAAGCAAGCCAGGGAATGGTAATTTGTTGTCATTTTCAATGTCTCAGGTAAATTCGTTGTAATTGTGTGTGTTATTTGATGTTTCTAGAGTAACAGGTAAGAGAACCTTTTTAAAAATGCTATGAACTGAAAAAACTGTTTCTGACGAAATTTATCAGAAGCAGATAATTTCCCATCAACATGAGAGGCTCTAGGAGTGGACATTAATTTATTGCTAGAACTAAAAGGCATGAAGAGAAAGTATTGATAGTTCCGTTTAGCGTAACGGCAGGCTTTGAAAATTGAAACATGTTGAAAACGAGCGGAGGGCATATGAAGGTAGTATACGATCGGGCGCATAATCTTTTACCAAGCTACCCCAGATGCAGGGTTGGCAAGGGGGAGGATACCCCCCTGATTGTCTCTGTTGGTACACAATTTTAACTTCTCTCAATCGTCCCGTTGTATTTTAGTATGCACCATTACATATCAAACAAGGACTTAAGAAAATTCATTTTCAATGAAGTGAGAAAAATATAGCAGAGGCTCACATGCAACGTTGCCACATATCAGAACTTTTCGACCAGCAAACAGGTTTTTGATTTTGAGTTTTGCTCGGTAGTTTCTTCTCCGTTCCTGTGGGTTTTTTTTTTAAGATTAGAGTGTTCGTTTGCGCCGAAATCGAACCAAATTTATCATAAGTCAGCGTATTTCTTCAAGATTCGCTGCATCGATTGGACGATGTCCGTCAATAAGAGGCATCTTCCACTTAGATCTACACGGTGTTCAATAAGTTCGAATACAAGTTTTCATCATTGCGTAGGTATGCGCCATGTACATATTCTGCATTGGTATTGGTGTCAGCTTTAGCTTCATTCATACGCTACCGAATGTGCGCGGTGTTGACATTCTGTTAGTTGTTGTTTGTTTGTTACGCGCGATGAAAGAGTATCGGGACTTCGTAATTAAGCGTTTTTTGAACGGTGAGCGACCCGGCGATATATTCCGGCTGCTGAAATCGCATGGGGTCAAGCGGAACTTTGTCTACACGACCATCAGGCGATACCGGGAGACGTCCTCGACCAATGACCGTGCGAGATCCGGTCGGCCGCGTTCAGCGAGGACGCCACGGGTCATCAAGATCGTGAGGGAGCGAATTCGGCGCAAAAAGAACCGCTCAATCCGGAAAACGGCTGCAGATCTCAACGTTTCCATTGGAACCGCTCACACCATACTCACCAAGGACCTTGGTTTCAGGCCTTACAAAAAACGTAAGGTCCATGGCGTTTCGGAGGCTACCAGCAAAAAGCGGTTGGATCGAGCTAAGAGGATCCTCTCTCGGCACGCTGGTCAGGAGTTTGTTTTTTCGGACGAGAAACTGTTCGTGCTGCAGCAGCCGCACAATGTGCAAAATGACCGGGTGTGGGCGCCATCGAGGGACAGCATTCCTGAATCCAATATAAACATCCCTCGGTTCCAAAGTGCCGCGTCGGTGATGGTTTGGGGGGCAGTATGCAAACGTGGTAAGCTACCCTTGGTGTTTATTGAAAAAAACGTCAAAATCAACGCGGCGTACTACAAAACTGAGGTTTTGGAAAAGGTTGTTGCCCCCAGTCTCCGAAGCCTCTACGGCGATGAGCACTACGTGTTCCAGCAGGACGGTGCACCAGCCCATACGGCAAATGTGGTTCAAGCCTGGTGTCGGGACAATTTAACCGACTTTCTGGACAAAACTTTGTGGCCTCCCAGCTCCCCGGACTTGAATCCTCTCGACTTTTTTGTTTGGTCCTATATGATGGCGAAGCTGAACGAATACAAGGTCAGCACTTTGGATCATTTCAAGACGGTAATTCTCAAAATCTGGGACGAAATGCCCATGCAGTCCGTGCGTGCCGCCTGCGACGCGTTCGAGAAACGTTTGAAGCTCGTTAAGGAGTACAAAGGGGGGTCATTCCAAGAGAAATGTTGTAAACGTTCCTTGTAAACATAGCTTTCAATAACATAAATCCAAAAAATAAAAAAACATGTTTTCATTTTTTTAACAAATTTTGAAAGTGTATCCGAACTTATTGAACACCGTGTACAAGATTTCACATCTCTTACCCACATTAATTCCATCACTGACGTCTCCGCAGTATTTTGGTTACCTTCCCTGTCTTGCACATCGTTTATTTACTACCTTTCCTCTCTGATTTAAGTATCTTCAACTGGCCTATCCAAACAAACTTCCACAGTTGACTACCCGACACTCTAAGCCGGCAAAATTCCTACCTCTCAGATGGTTTCTGCATTCTCAGTTCGATTTTTCAAGTTTCTGATCCAATTAGTTTTGAAAAGTTTCTAATAACTTATCTTCCATTGAAATGCATTTCCTCGTTTGTCCATTAAGTTTTTCTGAATTTAAAATTTACATTTCTCATTTCTTTTGGGTCTGTTAGTGAAATGGATCTTGATCTGAATAAATCCGTTCTTCGAGATATCGTTTACCACTCAGCTGTCTTTCTCCTTTGAAAAAATATGTGTCATTTGGAGTCGATCCATTCCAATATTCGAAGAAAGATTTGAGATTCTGTTTCTGTTTCTGTTTCTTGATTATCGAGATTATTTCAGCCTCGGGCTGGTTCGTCTTTCATCGTAGTCACTTAAGTCCGAGGGTGAGATTGGTACTCGTGATTTCCGCATAAGAGGTATGGATGCTAACCACTACGCCAGGAACGGGCCCTGATTTGAGATTATTTTAAACATTTGTCCACTGTCGTTTTCATTTCCAAACTTGATTATTTTTACATAAATTGCCATAAAATCAAAAGAATATTGACAGCAACAAAACATTTGTTGCAAGCTCAGATGAAAACCGCTATCGAGTCATCGTCCACTTAGATTTGAATGCTATGTTTGTAGAGAACGTTTCTCGGCTCCGTTGAGTTATTTTCCGACAACTGAACTCCCCCAAAAAAAATCAAATTGATTAAGACAACCGTAAATTGAGCCGGAAAGAGGACTAACTGAAATTTTATTTTCGTAATGCTTCGTAGTAGCAGGCTAGTTTTATATATTGGTCTTAATTTCTATATGATATTGCTCTTAGCTTCCCCGTAGTGAGTACCAAAAATCAGCCTTCGTGGTGACCTGTATTTAATTTTGAACCATTGCATTTTAATTTGGGCGGAAAAATGGAATATACATATACTGTTAAAATAAAATTAAGGTTATTCCTAGCCATTTAGCCAAAATTCCATGACCGTTTTGTATGAAAATCGGACTTTGGTCTTCTCCGTCACTGTAACCTGTTTTAATACTTGTGGACATCGAACAAGAAATTCAGTTATGGTCGTTTGATTTCCAATTGCACCAAATGACCACACGCTAAATGCTAAATGGAAGTCAATCGCCAACGCCAATTTTCTAAAATGAAAGAACGCTATTCTATTTGTCAGAATTTTGAGGTGCTCTTAAAGGCTTTTAAACTTACCACGAATGGTTAGTCAAAACGCACTGGATTCTCTTCAATATCGTCAATATTTCACTATAAAAGTCGTAATTGCACGACACAATCACCTTCAATTATTTGAAATGACTATGAAATTTGCAATAATAGTTTCAATAATTTAACGTTTCTATCTTTCTTTCCCCCTTTGTTTACAAAATCAGATACGTTTGTTCGAATATGTTGTCGAGAATGGAAGCAAACATGAGATTGAAATTTCGGACAAAAATGTTAAAATAGCCAGAGACATAAATCCCAAAATCCCAATAAGATGCCTGAAAATTCATGAATTTCCATGAATTAACTTCAAAAGGAACCGATGTCTAAAGGTCACAAAGAGTTATTTAAGAATGGAACGAAGACAAGCGGTGATATTCGAGTTTGTTTTAGTTTTGAAAGTTGTTGAGTATCAGACTTCCCAATTCTAAGAATGTTTTTGGGGAGAATACCTCAACAACTTTACAAAAAAAAAATCAAATCTTCTTCTGAAAATTATATGAGGCTTTCCATCAAAGTCATCGGAATAAGTGGTCAAACTTCATGCAAGAGCTTACTGCAAGGGCTTCTTGCAATAATCGATGGATCTCAAAAAGATAAACGAGAAATAGTTTAAGGAAATCAAATGCTTTTTCGGCAAAGTTCGGAATTAATCGGAGAAAGGGAAACAGGAGCCTACCTTTTCTCATTCAGTAAAAGGCGCGGCTACAAAGCAACACCATGCTGGAGGTGGCTGGGTTTGATTGCCGGTCTGGTCTAAAAAAATTTCGTTAAGGAAAATTTCTCGACTCCCTGCGCATACTTGCCACACAATCTTACTAATGCAAAAATGGTACCTGGCATCGAAAGCTCTCAATTAATAACTGTCGAAGTGTTTTTAGAGCACTAAGTTGAGAGCAAGCAATAAGCTAATTGCGAAAGCAAAAAGTTTGAAACGCTAAGAAAGAAAAAGAAGAAGGAAACAGGAGCCAGCCTTAAAAAATATAGGATAAATCTTACATGCAGGTAACAAAACCAGATCATAATTTTATAAACCAAATAGAAGACAGATGCCGCTGTTAATTAAATGTAGCGTAAAGCAAGCTTAAATGAAGCCAAGGATTTAATCAAGACTTCAGAATTATAAAAAAAACTCAAATTTCTATCTGATTCAGAAGGTGTCAAATAAGACTATACCTGTGCCAAAAAGTGCACAATTTTGCACACACTGTTTATAAACTACCTCAATAAAACTATAACTGTCGCAGTTAGAATAAAAGCATGGTTAAATCTTTAAAATACTCCAATAGTTTAAGATAGCTCAAAAAATTAAAAACAGTGCTAAAATCAAACAAACTCATCATGTAAAGCGTTATGTTCAAAATCCAGAACGATCAAACGCTTAAATAACTGTTGAAAATCCTACAATCGCAGTAAAATTGATTGGATGATTGACTTACTTATCGAGACTTTCAGCCTGTGGCTGGTTCGTCTCTTTGCACTAAAATTCTCTTCACTTTACAAATTCTCTACAAAATGCCAAATTATTTTGAAATACTGCAATTTTACACCACTTACATCCTTTTAATCAATTTTTCTAGTCCTCAACGTATCAAAATATCTAAAAGCGACTAATTGGATTCAAAGTTGGCCACAGAGGCCACAACATTCAAATAAGATAACTTCGAATGGGTCAAAATCGCTTAGAATTAAAAACCTTCATTTAAAAAACACGATACTAATTAACAACATAATAAGTCGAACCCCCTCGATTTAACTCGAAGTTACTCGAATCCAATGTCGCAAGCAAATGGGTCTCGTTTCAAAATTCCATCTCCAATGCTCTGATTACAATCCCTCTATGCGGCTTCTGTCGCTTATCGCGAGTGCAATAAAACACCAACCGTGAGTCACACCCTCTTTTGACGGATAATTCTAAATAACTCCCCAGTCAGTTGCTAAGCAACTTCACCAAAACACGAGGAAAAAATAAACAACGAAACTCTAGAAGGGAAGCAGGCCTTGCACTGGTGCCACTCGATGGGACTGCATTCAAAAGCGATTATCGGCTCGGAAGATTGGTATGCCATTCTATCGCCTCAAGCACTTGGATTATCCACTCGGCGCAAAATAACACATCAAACACTTCAACCTGAAATTTCCCTAAGTGACACCGTCTCTTCATGGAAAACCCATCCTACAAATGCCTAGCTAAATATATTTATAGCCACACTACAGCAAACGCCCCCCCTATAGAAAGAAATTCTGCACAAAAGCACTCTTCGCACTCCGGCGAAAACGAGGTCACTTCCTCATCCACCCAAGCGCCCTCCTACCACTCGTTGGCATCAATTAATAGAGGAAAGAAAAAACCTCCACTCCACAAACCATCGCACAATCTGCAAAGGCGCCCTTTCCCTGCAACTCGTTCGTCATCTACCAACCAGCCTCGTCGTCGTCATCGTCGTCATCGGACGTTGGGACCCCCGAGATGTAGATGTTTTCCTGCGCGTAAAAGAGTTTCACTTTCTCTCGTGCCCCAGAAACTCAATTCGTCGTGACGCCCATCACCGCCCGACCGGTGCGCTGTTTTTTTCGCTCCCTCGCCTTTTGTTTTACCCGGGAGATTTTTGCGCCCCCAAGGCGGCAGAAGGAAAAAACAAGCCAACTCCAAAGATGATTGATTTATGTTGAGCGCTGTCATTCAAACACAAACACACAGGGCAGTGAAACTAGCAGCGTGCCCCCGAGGAGAAAGATTTGCATTAGCTTACTTCACCGAACTATTCCTCACCTCGCCCGCTCAATGAAAGTGAACTACTTTTCGATTGAAACCCTGTCGTTGCACCGCGCGCATGGCATGCTGTGCTTCCCCGCATCGAACTGTCAACGGAAAGCGAAAGTGCTTGGGAAAATATTGCAAGTTTCTGCAACGATCGATCGGTTTGAACTTGTTATCAATCACCACACAATAGTTACTGTTCCAATACGCCGCGTGAGAAGAAGGAAAAGCAGAAAAAAATTGAACTCGGCACCGGTACTTACAGTTGTTGCGATCTCCACCAAACAGCTGGTGATAACGCAGAAAATCCGGTCGGCCACCGAAGTAGCGCCCGTTCTGGTTCAGCACTTCCCGGATAAGATCCAGGCTGCTCACTACCAGGCACTGACCCTGGCCAATTCGGATGCTATAAACATCGCCGTACTTCTTCGCTAGGGCCGAGAATCCCATGAACGGTGCCGGATACTGTCCGATTATGGCCGCACTGCCCAACACTGGCCAAGGGTAGGGTCCCGGTGCTTGGGAATATTCTACCTGCTCTGGTTTTTGCTGCTGCTGCGGATGCTGCTCGTCCAACTGTTGGTACTTTTTCGCGTAACGCGACGACTTCACTGTATGCACCCGCACCTTCCGGTGCCACTCGTACAGAACCTTCAGATAACATGCCACCGAAAGCAGGCTCATTAAAACCACCAAAATCAGTGTGTAAGCCATCGCGATCTCGTTCTTTTCGTTTTTTTTTTTTAATATGTCACTAATCACTTTTTTCTTGAATCACAGTTTTCAGCGCACTTGGCTTTTGTATTTTTTGTTTTGTTTTCAATATCCGTTCTTAACTAGTCAACCACCGTAAACTACAACTTTTAACATGTACAACAATCATTACTCAACAAGAAAAAAAATATGATTCAACTACCAAACAAAATAAACTGGGATCAATCCTTGGGATACGGGATATCCGCGAGCAAGTGCAGGAAAAAAAAACTTTATAACAGAACAGGAAGCAACAATTGAAATCTGGTATCTTAAGTGCGTGTAAAAGCCAGACTGATCGATTCCGATCGCCCGCGATCGTTTAAATAGTTTGCCTTGCGCTCGCGCGCTCGTAAACCGCCGATTCGCGCCGTCCAAGTCTGACTCTCGGCCCGAACCATGTGCCGTCCAGCAGTGACCCATGCGCGCATAAGCTTCTGGCCCTGGCTCGGGAGTGTTGCGGTCGACGAGAGAGAGAGAGAGAGAGAGGAGAGAGCGGAGTAAGCGGAGAAGCGCGAGCGGAACACTCATCATCATCAAGTCGGAAGAAAGCAGTCACTTTTCCGAAGAAAGCATTCTACTCGGCAAGGAAAAGTCAGTGTTAGAATGAGGTTCCACTCGGCTCGCATGGGCAGAGGAGAGAGAGAAAGCACCTATGCTGATGACGATGATAATGATGATGGTGGGACTCGGGAGAGTGTTTGCTGATTGGAGGATTTTTCGCTATCGGAAACGTTGTGAGAGGGCAAAGAGATGCGAGAGGAATCACGCGATTATGATCAGAAACAAAAACCGATCGAAGCGTGCGGAAGATGAGAGAAGGATGATCGTGCTGCTCTTGCTGTTGGGATTCCAGAGAAACGACGAGATTTCGGTGGAGACGGTTGGTTGTTTTGATTTTTATTTCCCCCGTGGCATTTCAATTAATGTTGTGCAATCCCAAATTTAAGCGCGTACAAAGTCCTTAGAAGTCTTGAACAATTCTAAGAGGCCGTAACGAATTGTTTAGTCCAAAGTACTAGAAATCAAAAGTTACTGAAAATTTAAAAACAAACCCAAATAAAAAAAAAAATGGGGGATAAAATTTAGAAGGTTGTTGGGGGGGTGGGAGGGGTAAAGGTTTTTGGGTTTTGGATTGGGGGGGGTTTTTTTTTTTAATGGGCCGCAGAAAGCCAGTTTGCCTTGAACTGCTGCTCGTCCTTAGCAGTTTTTTTGGTCTTCTTTAAGTTCCGCTTGACAATAGCCCAGTATTTCTCAATTGGGCGGAGCTCTGGCGTGTTGGGAGGGTTCTTGTCCTTGGGAGACACCTGCACGTTGTTGGCGGCGTACCACTCCATGGCCTTTTTACCGTAATGGCAAGATGCCAAATCCGGCCAAAACAGTACGGAACAACCGTGTTTCTTCAGGAAAGGCAGCAGACGTTTATTCAAACACTCTTTCACGTAAATTTCTTGGTTGATAGTCCCGGAAGCTATGAAAATGCTGCTTTTCAAGCCACAGGTACAGATGGCTTGCCAAATCAGATATTTCTTTGCGAACTTTGACAGTTTCGTGTGCTTGAAAATATCTGCAACCTTTCTCCTTCCTTTTGCCGTATAAAACTCCTGTCCCGGAAGCTGCTTGTAGTCGGCTTTGACGTAGGTTTCGTCGTCCATTACCACGCAGTCAAACTTCGTCAGCATCGTCGTGTACAGCCTCCGGGATCGCGCTTTGGCCGTCGTATTTTGTTTATCATCGCGATTTGGAGTCACTACCTTCTTGTAAGTCGATAGTCCGGCTCGTTTTTTGGCTCGATGCATGGTTGTAGACGATACACCCAGCTTATTTGCGGCATCTCGTAGAGATAGGTTAGGGTTTCGCTTGAAACTACCGGCAACTCTCTTTGTCGTCTCAGCGGCTTCCGGTTATCGATTTCCCCCCGATCCAGACTTCCTGGCTGTCGACAAACGTTCCCCAAACACTTTAATTACATTTGTAACGGTTGATTTGGCAACTTTTAGCGATTTTGCCAACTTTGCGTGCGAGTAGCTTGGATTTTCGCGATGCGCGAGCAAAATTTTGATACGCTGCTCTTCTTGCTTGGACGGCATTTTGACAACTGAAGAGTGAATTCCAAAATCAAAATAGGAGCAACATTCTACACACACACACCTTCAAAATGAGGGGTGTTCAGGTTTTTTAAATGCAAAATTGAAAGAAATACGTCAAGTTGATATTGACCAAATTTTGACCGTATCGCCCTTTAAAGATAGGCATAGTCGGGTCAAACCTAGGGGTGCGACTCTCATCCATTCATAGTGGATAAGTTTGATAACTCCATGATTCTTTTCATTTTTCACAACAACTCTCAATAATTCAAATATGGTAAAATAATTTCTGCTACTTTCGATTACTCTCGATTTCATCTGATTCGATCGGATTTTATCCGATTCGATCGGATTTCATCCGATAAGGGCGTTAGAGTCACGATTTTGATCAATTTTACTTGATCGTGTACGTTCATTATGGCAGCTACCTACGAAAACAAACAGATTTGTTGGTTGATTCTTCCAACGCTTATGGTTTGTTTCAAACAAAATTTAGTTTGATTTAGACTGAATTGCTGTTCGACACAAACAAACGAAAACTTTTGAAACAACAAACATTTACAATCACCTACATATTTCTTGAAATATGAAGAATATGTTCTCGTTGCAGTTCCAAACCGGAAAAAATCACTCGTGCTTATAAATTTAACGGCTGTTGTGACCCTATCTATATTAATGTTCCACCATTGAAAGTCCTGCTTCAGGTGTAGTCTTCCGTTGGGCTAGTAGTCCAGTGGTCGTCTTTGCGTGTACACCTCCAATAATTAACACGTATTTTAAGTACAAGACCGTTTATTTGACTATCACTACATTTATTTAACTATACGACATTTATTTGAACTAAGGACTATACATTTATTTTACTTCACTACACTAACAATAATCTTACGGTTTGGTGTCTAGACAAGTACTGCATTAACACCAGTGGCTGGCATATCTAAGTCCTAAAGTTTAGTTACTCCGTGCGCAACAATCCATGCAACATCTCATCTTCATCTTCATCTCACTTCTCTCTTCTCGTCACTTATTTCGAGTAGTTCGACATTCGTGTTCGGCATAACCTAAGCTACCAACTGCTATACATACAGGACAAAGACAGACAATTGTAAACAACTGCTTTTCCATATGGCAGCGAAGTGTCGCATCTAGTGGAGCTGTGGCGAAAATCAGATGCGCTGTACAGCGTTCTAGATGCACCACAATGCAAGCATAGGGAACCAGAGTAAAATCGTTTGGCGATAGTGGATTATTCCGGTTTTCAGTCTGCAGTAGCGGGTTATAAGAATATAAAAAAAACATTACCAAGGCCAGGCACCCATTGATGTGAAGGAGGTGTGGCATCTGCTAGCATGTCAAAACATCTTGTGGAAGTTCGCATCACGCCACAAGACTTTGACTCGATAGTTTGACATGGTATGTGATACCGTTGATACCACACCTCTGCCAATCGCTGCGCTTTTCGCTCCTATTTTCATATTGGCCAAACTGACAGCCAATGTTGCCAATGGGCACTCTAAACAAAATATACTTAAATAGGTTAAAGGCACAATAATCGATGAAACTTTGCCAAAATCGACTATATCGAAATATCGGATGAAATCGTGAAAAATCGTCGATTATCTTTCATAGCGATGACCTCAAAACTGGTCGATTGGAAAGAGATGCGAATCGTTTATTACGATTTCGTTCGATAAAATCCGATAATTTGGTTGAATCGGATTTTTTTTGAATTTTTTAAATTTCATCCGATTTGGATAAGACATTTTGATTAAACATAATTTCTTTTCTAAATCTGAGATAATCCGAAAGAGTCGCGCCCCTAGGGTCAAACGGTAGTTTTTACTACAATATTTTTTTCTGTGTACAATCCCAATTAGTTAAAACGATGACCCAACAACAAATTTGTTGGTATAAAACAGTGCACAGTGGTCCAGAATGCGAATTTAACTTGAAAAATACGTTTTCAACCTAAGTTTGAAGTTTTGGAGCAAAATTGTCTTGTACAAAGTTATTTCTAATAATAAGGTCCTTCTTTTGGTATGCATGGAAACTAGGGTGGTCCTTGTTTTCAGAGAAATCGTAAATCTAACTTTTTTATTCGCAGAAATAAAGGCGTACCTAGGGTGTCCCTATAAAAATTAGTTATTTTGCTCTTGCTTTTTTATTTCAAATTATTCAGCAAAGCTGTGTTGCCATTGATTTTAGAACAATAAAAGATACAACTTTTGATGTACTGAAATTGTCGCTATCGTAGGTCAAACAAAAGTTATTATGGTCTTTGTAAAACAAATAGGACTTTTTCAAATGTTGATCTCCCTGATTGGGGCAAACAGAAAAAAAAAAATATTTCTTAAGTGCATATGGAAGGTTTTATATTATTGCATATTACGTTTGAAAACTGGAGATGGATTTTTTTTTTTTAAATTGAGTAAAACACATTTGAAAAGGGCGTAATTTTATGAGAAAATCGTAAAAAACTCACATATTGGCAAGATTTATAGGTCAAAAGTTAAATCTTTTTAAGCTCTAAAAACTATCCGGAACCATCTTTGTTGGAAAATTTGAAATAAAAAAGTGAAGCAAAAAACTTGTTTTTTTGTAGGGACACCCTAAGTTATCTAAGGTAAACTGTCCTGATGAAGGTCCCTACGTCCGATATTATTTATGAGAAATTTCACTGTTGGACTTTTTAGCTGTTTGATCATAGTAGCTTCACGGTTTTCAGTTAAAACAGCTATTTCGTAGTTAGTGTTTGGAAACAATTTTGCTCCAAAACTTCACACTTAGGCTGAAAACGCATCTTTCCAGCTAAATTCACCTTCTGGACCACTGTGCAGTGCTACAAGATATAAATTAAGACATTTATTTGGCAGTTCTGCAACGCTTAATCAATCATGTAAAGCTATCGTTTTTTAATATGTTATGGAGCGTTTAGAAAGCAGTTATAAAACACTATTAACTCATAGCCAAAATTCTGTTTATATGACTGTTAGCTAACGATTGCTAAGCAATTTCATGCAAATTAGAGACCGAAGATTTAAATACGGCTTTTGATTGTGGCAATTGCATAACCAAGGATGGAGAAGGTGAAGAATAAGGCAGTTTTCAATTCAAGGATCACAGTCTGGGATCAAGCACATTCAAATGTGGGTGCTGTATCAAAAAAAAGTTCATTCAAAAAAGAGTTAGTGCTCATGTCCCACCGATAGACAAGCTCTCACGCAAGAGAAGGCTCTACACCCTTGGCATTGGACCCTGGATACAAGTAAGAAACGTCTGTGTTTCAGCCCAGAATTAATCGATTCTGAAACATGCATGCTGTCATCGTCTGGTAGGCTGGAATCCATAGTGTTATACGTCATCTCGTCGTCAGCTGCAGGATTGCGTACTTGTTCCACCAGTGCTGTCCACTATAATCTTTCAGAACTTCATATTTAGCATTCTCATCATCGATGACGCTCGACGCCATAATGTTGGCGATTGATTCTTTTCACCTTTTTCGTGAAACTTTCCTCATCTTACAAGAACTTCTCGTATAATGATCTGTCTGTAGCGTGACATAATCATTTGGATCACGTTTTGATCCATTGGTTGAGCTACAGCTGTGATATTGGGCGGCATAAACATTGTCTAGATAGCACCGTCATCAGTCTTCAATTCACAAAATTCACAATAACTGCTCGCAAAGGGAGATCAGTTTCTGTCAAAAACTTTCGGACTTATGGCACAACATGTTCGAAATGCAGGTGTTGAACAGAACGCGCGTAATCCTTGCATGCTTTGATGTGACGTTTTAAAAAGGCAACTCTTTCAAAATTTTCAACGGTCAAAGTTAAAGAAATTTTCCAACTTCCACTAGAGGCAACTTTTCGTCCATAAATCATTCTTAACTGGTGGCCGTAAAATATTTTGATTCATATAACGGTAACAAGAAAAAAACAATGGTACATAAAGTTGTATATTAAGGGAACGCAATGTTGTTGCTGCCATCCAAGAACTCTGACAAATTCTCTTTCACCACCCGTTCTTATATTTTCAGACATTCTTCTCTTTTCAGAGAGCGAGTAATGGCGCTATAACCATAAGCCATTGGGAGCTAGGGCTATAGTTAATGCTTAAGTCCCAACCGTTTGACGAGAAATGGAGCATCACTTAACCTTCTTAGACTAGATGCTCCCAACGACAATCTTTAAATAAATTTTTGTTCTGTACACCAAACAGGGCATTCTTTTCAACTATTCTCTCCGACTATTCGTTTCCTTTTTGCTTTGATATCTATTGAAGGCTACGTGGGTTCCCCGTGTCTTCTTAAGGTAGATATCAAATCCTCCCTATCACCAACGGTTGCATGGACGTGGCCAGGTGAGCGATCGAGGAGTGTCTGCGTGGAGATTATTGTGTGAAGAAACGTATCAGCAACTGGTTTCGTTTCATGGTGGCATGCAATGTCTTCAACGAATTATTCCTCATCGTAGCTCCATCGTCAATGCTAATGCTAATGCTAATGTATTAAAAAAATTTTTTTAAAAATTTTAAAAAAAAAAAAACCCCAAATATTAAAAAAAAAATATTACTACGACTGCTAAGAATAAATAATAAAAGCAAAAAAAAAACGTCTTTTCAAAGTTTACCCAATACATTTTGGTGTCATTAATAACGTTAGATAAAGCTCTTGAATAAACTTTTTGTTAATCTATTGTTAAACCATCGATAAACAAAACAAAAACTAGGTCACATGAAAAGCAAGGTCCGTAACGAATTGTTTAGTCCAAAGTACTAGAAATCAAAAGTTTCTGAAAATTTCGTTTTTTTGCTAAATTTTGAGGACTTGTGGAAAGTCCGAAGATGTTATTTTGAAACTGTGAGGACTACACACTGAAAATTAATTTTAGTTTATATTACGAAATCGAAAGTAGCACTAACGAATGGTATATGTCACTCGGCCCTTTGGGCCTCGGATAATGGTCACGCGAGGGTTAACAGCGAGAGCAAACGTTATCCATAATTTGCTAGATGTAGTGTTCTCTGTCTGTTATAGCGAATTTCTGTATCTGTTTCGCAGTAGGAGATCTCTGATAAGAGATATGAGATAAGGGCTACTGAGAATGGTCAGGCTCTCAAGAGCCAGCTGACCATGTAGTTAGATAAATAAAAGTAGTTCAAATCAGACCGCCGGGGAAATAAAACCGTCTTTATCTAGAATAAAGTTTTTTCTTGTAAAGTTCAGTGCAGTTCAACGACAGATTTTTACAGTGTCCGAAATCGATCCAGTCCCCGTGCGTGCAAAAACAGATAAAAAGTCGAGTTTTCAAGCGATCTTAATACCCTTCTTTTTGTGTAAGAAGGCTAAAAGACTACAGTGTGTTTACTTTAATTTGAACCAAATAAATGAGATAAATTCAAAAAATGATGAAGTGGCCACTTTATTTTACCTATCAGTGTAGTAATAAACCAAAAAAAAATCAGAAAGCATGAGAATACGTTCACGATTTTTTTTTAATATAATAAATACATTTATGAAACGCAATAGAATCTTATTACGACCATGATCTGTCATTTTACTAAGGTACAAAAGGTTTAGTAAAAAGATAAATCCTGTTCCTGAAAAGATTTGTTAATTCCTTTATATTTATTTATTAATTTCGTTAGCTGACGTCGACTAGTATGTTTTTCTCCATTTCTTAATCCTATAATACAATTTCGTTATGAAGTACAGAAAAAAATGATTAGTTTAAGTAGATAGTGCTTTCAAAATATTGTTTCAGTTGATTCAGTTCCGAATGATGTTAATGTTTTTTAGGTTATGCCAAGACATTGTTAAGTCAATAGTTTGTATAGTGATTATAAATGGCCATAATTTGATTTACAGGCCCATATTTTGCATAATTCGAATGGTAAGGATTAGTTATGAATACATTTCTGTATCTTAGCTGAATGGAACGTATGTAGAAGTTTAATGTTTAATGATGAAGTTTAATGTTTAATGATTTTAATGTTTAAATATTGTTAAGCATGCATCGCGCCTCATAAGATGGAAGAGGAAGCATAGTCCATCCTAATTTCTGGAAAGCATATAATAGAAATTGCTATTGTACTGATTCTTTTCGCTCAATATGTGTGTTATGAAATGGGGACCATACAATCCTACAATATTCAATAACATTGTAGTGGTAAATTTTTGGGCAGGGGGAAAAAAAAAGGGGGGGGGGGGGGGGGGGGGGGGGGGGGGGGGTGGGGGCGGGGGGGGGGGGGGGGGGGGGGGGGGGGGGGGGGGGGGGGGTGGGTGTTGTTGTTTGTGGTGGGGGGGGGGGGGGGGGGGGCGGGGGGGGGGGGGGGGGGGTTGTGCTGGAATGGTGTTGGTTTTGTTTTTGTAGGGGGGGGGTTTTTTGTTGGGGGGGGGGAGAAAAGAAATTGTGGTGGGAAAAGGGGGGGGGGGGGGGGGGGGGGGGGGGGGGGGGGGGGGGTGTGGGGGGGGGGGGGGGGGGGGGGGGACGAAAACAAGAGAATTGGAATATTGGAAACCGAAGACCATTGTGTGGTCTTTTGTGTTCACTGCCACCATCATCCACCTCTTGCTAGCCACTACCGCTGCCGAATTGCATGTATAAGGTCGTTCAACTGACTGCCATTGTAACAGCAACAACATTAGCTGCAACAGCAACAATAACACCAGCACTAACAGCAACAGAAATAACAGGAACAGTAACTCCAAAGAACTCAACAGTAAGAGACACAACAACGATCGCAACAACAGCAACAGTAGCAACAACGGCAAAATCAATAATAGCCGATGAAGCCTAACCACAACGAAAACAACAACGACAGCAACACCCAGCATCAACAACAACCGCATCAACAACAACCGCATCAGTAACAACAACGGCAACAAAATTACGAGCCGCTGAACAGTGACATCAACGGCAACAATACCAGCCGCTGTACACTAACATCAACGGAAACAACCACGACCGGAATTACAACAGCAACACTAACGGCATCAACTCAACAACAATAGCAACAGTGACAACAACAGCAACAACAACCACAATACATGCATCATGCAAGCGCAACGAACGGCAGCAACATCAACACCAACGGCCTAAATCAAAACTACTTGCTGTTGTGACGTCACAGAATAAATGTTAATAGTTAAAATGTATACATTGTTGCTAGTCTAATTGAAACGAGCTCAGCCCTGTTTACGATACTTCCACTTCTTATCGGTTTTTCACGAGCTCAGAAAGGAGCAAACATCCCTCGCTTCCTCGAGGGTTGACTGGACAGAACGATTTGAAGCTTTAGAGTATTTGCACGGCTTCAACCCCGCTGGTTCATTGTATACTCTTGAGTCATAGGTGGACGAGAGTTGGCATCAGAACGAGTTCTGGCTGGATAAAGTTCTGTCCAGTTAGAATCCGGAATCATTTATTGTGTTCTTCTTTTACAGCGGTTTGTTTACCTAGGCGCCCACTTTCTGTGGTATAAATTTCACGGTGTTTCGTGCAGTGAGTCAAAAGTTATTCCAGATGGAAGCCGAGAGGAAAGAGAAAAATGTGTACACCCACGTTGATCATCCAACGTGGTCCGCAATAAAAATTGCAAAAACGTTGAAAATCGCCAAAGCAACCGTGTATGATGTGCTCAAACGTTTCAGGGAGCGAAAGAGCGTGGATCGAGTGCCTCAAGGAAAGCGTCGTAGTGGAACATATGACCGAAGGCTGAACCAGAAGGTGTTGAGAATTGTCAGAGAAAAACCCTGGACTATCAGATAATGAAATCGCACAAAAATACGCTGCTGCTCGCAGTACCGTTCGAAGAATTCGTTTGCGAGCAGGATATCGTTCTTGTCGAGCCAGCAAGCAACCAAACAGAGCGTTGAAGTAAAGTTTCATCACCAAAACTCGAGCTCGGAAATTGTACCAGCAGGTTTTGACGAAGTACCAAGGATGCCTGCTCATCGACGATGAAACTAACGTCAAAATGGATTTCGGATAGCTTCCTGGCCAAAAATTCTACATGATTACGGCACGAAGAGATGTTCCTGCGAAGTTTCAGTTTGATTTTATGGACAAATTTGCCGAAAAACTGATGATTTGGTAAGGGATATGCAGCTGCGGAGCAAAGACCAAAGTGTGCGTGACGAATAAGACAATGGGCTCGAAGCTGAACAATGAAGAATGCCTCATAAACCGCGTACTACCTTTCATTAAAGCCCATAAAGGCCCTGTGAAGTTTTGGCCAGATTTGGCGAATTGCCACTACAGCCGGGAAATCATCCAGTGGTACCGCGATAAAAACGTAGATTTCATCGATAAAAACATAAATCCACCCAACTGCCCGCAGTTCCGGCCCATCGAGAGATTTTGGGCAATAATGAAGCGGAAGCTTAAGAAAAGTGAAAAAACGGCTCGGGACGCAACTCAGATGACCAAAATGTGGAACAAATGTGCCAAGGAAGTTGACTCCGGAGGTGTGCAGCGTTTGATGGGAGGAATAAAGAAGAAAGTACGAATTTTCATTAGAAACGAAGAGAAATGTTAGAGAATGTATAAACATCCCTGTTCCATTATTCCCTGAGTTTGCGGGTTACAACATAAAGGGTGTTTCGATCAAAATTTGGTCGACTTAAACTTGACGTATTTCCTTTCATCGTGCATTAAATTTTTTTGCACATCCTTCATTTTGAAGATGTGTGCGTGTAGCATCATGCCTCTATTTTGATTTTGAGATTAGCTCTTTAGTTATCAAATTGTCGTCGCAGGAAGAGAAGCAACGCATCAAAATTTTGCACGTGCATGGCGAAAATCCAAGCTACTCTCACGCCAAGGCAAAATTGTTGAATGTGGCTAAATCAACCAACGTGTTAAAAGTGTTCGGGCAACGTTTCTCGACAGCCAGGAAAGCTGGATCGGGGGGAAATCGAAAGCCGGAGGCCACAGCGACGACAAAAAGAGTTACCCGCTGTTTCGAGTGGAACCCCAACCTCTCCGTCCGAGATGTCGCAAAGAAGCTGGGAGTGGCGCCTTCAACCGTGGATAGAGCTAATAAACGAGCAGGACTGTCGACTTACAAGAAAGTGGTGACTCCAAATCGCGACGATAAACAAAACACGTCGGCCAAAGCACGATCGCGAAAGTTGTACACGACGATGCTGACGGAGTTTGATTGCGTGGTACAACGACGATGAAACTTACGTCAAGGCAGTCTTTAAACAGCTTCCTGGACAGGAATTTTATACGGCAACCGGACGGGGAAAGGTGGCAAATATTTTCAAGCACATTAAACTGTCAAAGTTTGCGAAGAAATATCTGGTGTGGCAGGCCATCTGTACCTGTGACTTGAAGAGCAACGTTTATATTGCGACCGGAACCGTCAACCAGGAAATTTATCTGAGCGAGTGCCTATAAAAACGTCTACTGCCTTTCCTGAAGCGACACAATTGTTCCGTTCTATTTTGGCCGGATTTTGCATTTTGCTATTGCGGAAAAAAGTCCATGGAGTGGTATGCTGCCAACAACGTTAAAGTGGTGCCCAAGGACAAGAAACCTCCCAACACGCCAAAGCTCCGCCCAATCGAACAATATTGGGCAATCGTCAAGCGGAAACTTAAGAAGACTCAAAAAGCTGTTGTGAGCGAGAAACAGTTCAAGGCAAACTGGCGTTCTGCGGCGAATAAAGTGGACAAGGAGACTGTACAAAATCTTATGGCAGGTGTTAAACGAAAGACTCGGCAATTCGGTAAAAAGGAAGCTTAGCTCAATATTTTCCTGTATTTTGTATGAACTGAACTTGAAAAAGAAAAAGAATTGGACTTATTAATAAAAACTATGATCGACTCACACACATTACTGTTTGACCAAATTTTGATCGGAACACCCTTTAAACAACACGTTTATTTTCTAGGGGTCGTCAAAATTGAAGCTAAATCGTTCGCCCTATGGATAATTGTGTTGTACTGCTCATTGAAATATTTTTAGAGTCTAAGATAACACCTAAATCCCTTACTCTTTCCCATTTTCCAACATCATGATTTTCTAATGAGATGGTTGTATTTGTTGTATTTTTTTATTGAATGATAATAAATTACATTCTTTGATATTTTGTTACAGTAGGGGTCAGTACACAATAAGTGACAACGCATGTAAAGTTTGTCCACGTTAAATTTCGGATACTTTTCTTTCAGTGTAGATTTTGAATTATTTCACGGATCACTGAAACATTTCACTTATATGATAGTTGAAACTCTTCACTTTATTTCGTGGTACAACATGTTTACGTTCTTGTTACATTCAGTAAAATGGCGTCAAATCAAGTGAAAGTGCAAAAACGCATTTTGTACGAACGGCTGCAAAATTCGAATTTATTGGTACGCGATCTTGCCAAGAAAATAAAACTACCGAAAAGTACCTTGTTTTGTGTTTGCAAATCATTTGACCAGCGCTTGACTGTAGATCGGTTGGAAGTTGGAATCGAAAAGTATGCTCCCGACCAATGGGCAAGAAGGTGGTAGCCATTATTAAGAAAAATCTCTGTTGTCTTTGGACGCTGCTGTACTGAGCGATTGGTTGGTTTTCAACTTAGTATTTGAGATTAAACATCTGAATAGCCTTTAGACAAAAATCATTGCAGTCTTCAATTGCAATGATCAATTCTCTCTATAGATAAGATATAGTTTTAAGAAATCAACTGTTATTCTAAGGTTTTAGGCCTAACCCTTTTAAAAATACTGAATTGAAAACCGGAATCCTTCCTTCTTCCAACAAACCAGCAGATCCACGTTCTTTGTCCCTTGGCGTAGACCAATGCACCACCTCATCGCAGAAAATGACTATGTGCAATTGCAGTGTGCCTTCGCTCTGGCACCGGCTGGGTGGTACCGACTTAATAGCGATCAATTAAGGATCGCTCACTTCGGCCTGCAACTTCTTCCCCATCGAGTGAACTTTCTCTCAGTCCCGCGATCACAATTGCTTGAATAGCACATTTAATTGAACACGATTGACTATTTTCTTGCCCGTCCGGCGTCTGCCGCCCGAAGATCGCAAGAACTTTGCACAAACGGAAAGACAGACAGACGGACAGACAGCCATTGGTTGTCGAAGAATTAGATTCCAATAGAATGATATATCGTGTCCATGAGAACCATCGAGGTCAACATTCGCGCTCGCCTACTCAGGATCTAGCCGTCCGGAGAGGAAGAAAACGAATCCGAAGAATTATTTATTAAGCAAAACTTTTTCCTTATCGCGAAACACAGATCGCTTGCTGAAAATAAAAAAAAGGAGCAGAAAGAACAAAAACTGGTTCTCCATCCATCCCTGCTGATTATGATGCTGCTGCTGCTGCGGCCAGGTTCGGAATTATCCACACCTCGTTAAGTATTGAAATTAAATTCGTTTTCCTTTCTCTTCTTTCTCCTCACACTTTTCTCGTTCGAACGAGCTTGGCAAATGAAATGGACAGAATGAAGTCAGCTAGTCAACGTCGTCGTCGTCGTCGCAAGAACCGCGTGACGGCAGCAAATATGGGGACGACTCGTGCATAGCCGCGGAATGCTAATGAAAGAAGGGAACGAAACCCGATTTATTATGTAAACTTAAACTTCAACTTGAAATCTCGCTTTTAAAAACCCACATTCATTTTTTTTTCTGCCTTCGGGAACCGGCTTGTAGCGCGAGGACTGGATTGACAACGAGGGGGAGTCAAAAATCAAAGCCTACTGTGTTTCATGGTATTAATAAAAGTAAAGGGTCTTGAGAATGATCCATAAAATTGCTGCAAGAAGACAATTTCGACCGAAACCGGGCGAAAGTTTTCCGCAGTCACGGGAAGCAGAAGAAGAAGAAGAAGAATTTATGCGTGTGCATCAAGGCGCGAAACGGCAAAAGTTACCGAAAAAAAAAACGATAGTAAAACAGACAAAGCCAAATATGACCACGGAAGTTAATGGGCTCAGTGAGTAATTATGTTAGTAGTGTGCCGGGGGATAATGAAGAAAAGGAAAGAAATGACAGAAAGAAAATTCCCGTCCAGGAAGGCTCTTTGATTAACGCTCCACGGATCGTTAAGCTTGCTCGGTACGGTCATTTCCAGGCTCTTCGTTCTTAATCGGTTGGAGCAGGAAAGGGGAGGAAAGAACGCGGAATTAGAATTTAATGCTTTGATTATTCGGCTAGCACGGTCCGGCGGACACAGCACAGTGCGTGGCTATGCGCAAAGTGTTCTAGTCCCTGTTCCCCATGGATTCGGAACTTCTTGGCAGAAGAAATTTCGGGGGTTTTTTGGAGTGACGTTTTAATTAAACTTCGACCCGGACGGAGTAAGGGTGCGAATAAGGAAGGGGTTTGCTGCCATATTTATAATTATATTGTCTCTTGCAGCTATTTTTACTCGAGGGGTCCACTGATGAACATCGAGTCAAAGTCTTATGGCGTGAGGCGAACGTCGACAAGTTATTTTGGCATGCTAGCAGGTGTCACACCTCCGCCACATCAGTGGGCGCCTGGCCTTAGACTTATACGAAGAGATGGGAATGACAGTTAAGTTTCCGCTCTCACTAATACTATTGCAGCTATTTTTACTCGACAGTAATCATACTGTCAGATAGTGACATTTCACCATGTTTGTTTACAGTTGTTTATCCATACTGTTCATTTGATAGCAGAGATCGAAAATATGATCTAAGATCCACTTACTAAATTTCATGATGATTTAATATTATTATCCGCTTTTGGACGTAGACTACGTCTTACGGCAAGGGTAAGTTGTCAATTGAAAATCTTAAAATAAGCGACCTTCACGAAATATCGTTACAAATTAAACACTTATAACATAATAAATTCTCGATAGATTTTCAAGATGTTAATAACGTTTGCTTTAAAAAAAAAAGGACAAAAATTGCCGATTTGTCATGGGTTTACCTTCACCCGCACTGACAAAACAATCCATGCAGCATCAATCATAGTAACCCATCAGCAGACGAAATTTGACAGCTCTATCAGTCGAACTCTAACCGTGCCGGCAAAAACAGTGACGCAACTCCGTTCAGAAGTGTGCGCGTTCAACGAACGGCACCCCGCCGCGTCGAAAACGGACATCGTGCAGCACTTTGTGGACGCCGGACGCTGAGCGACAAGAAGCTCCAAAGGATGCTAAAGAGGAAGACCGAGGGAAAAGTGGCTACATCGTTGCGTGCGCTTGGCCGGGAGGTCGGTTCAACATGGCGAACATGAACATACTTATCAGGAAGCGGAAGTCACGTCCACTGGTTTCGGAGCTGCAGGCAATAAAGCAGCGGCAGTGGCTGAATAAGATGGTCAACGCGATTTTCCCGGCGAATGGCGATGTGGCGGTGGTGATGGACGACGAGACCTATCTCACCCTGGATGGCAACGACTGGCAGGGCACTTCGTATTTTACTTCCCCACGAAGGAAGTGAGCTCCGAGGAGAAGGTCATTTCAAACACCTAGAAGGTGCTGCTGTGGCTGACAATCAGCGAGAAGGGGATGTCAAAGCCGCTCTTCTTTCGCTCCAGACTGGCCGTGAACTGGGAAATGTATAGTACGAAATGCCTGCTGGAAGTTGCGTCGTTCATCAAGCAATACCATAAGGGCGAAGACGCGGTGTTCTGGCCGGATCTGGCGTCGGCCCACTACTTGAAGCGATCGTTGGAGGAGGAGCGACTGAATATCGATGTGGTACCTAAGTCGGCAAACCCGTCCAACGTACCCCAGCTGCGTCCCATCGACAATTTCTGGGCCAATCTGAAGCGTAAGATCTACTCCAACAATTTTGTCGCGAAACCTGAGGAGGAATTGATAAATAAAACGAAGAAAGAACTCTAAAACATGCCTACACGCATGTTTTCGTCCGCCATGGCGAATGGCGAATTTCGTCCGCCATGGCGGTTAACTGCCGGAAGGCTGCTCGCAAGGGCGTAGAATTTTGTTGCAAGTAAGCTTAATTAATTACCTTTCATGGGAAATTTATCAAACGCAATTATCTGTCTCAGCGTTTTTTTTTTATCAAGCTAGTGTGGGAATGCATTCTTTCTTGAAGACAATTGGCCAATAGGAACGAAGTTACTCTATATTGGGTGCCCAGCCATTGTTGGATTGAAGTAAATGAAAAAACTGACAGCTTAGCATGAGAAGGTTCAGCATCAAATTCTATTGGTCCGGAACCATTTTGGGGAGTCCCAGAGTGTGCTCGGGGGGAAGAAAAAAAAAAAGGGGAAATTCGCCGGAGGAAAAAAAAAGGGGGGCGGGGGGGGTAGACGAAAAAAAAAAAAAATATTTATAAGAAGTGGTGTTGAAAAAGGCCGGTGAGAAGGCCAGGATGGTATTGAAACAATTTAGGCGTTATCCCAACATTTCAATCAGAGATGTTGCGAAAAAGGCGAAAGTTTCAGTTTGTTTTGTGCAGAAAACAATGAAACGTTCTGGATTACATGTGTACACGGTCCAGAAGGCACCGAACCGGAGCGATAAACAGAACTCGGTGGCCTAAACTCGTGCAAGAAAACTGTACAGGGAGTGGCTCACAAAACCGTTCTGCATTGTGATGGACGATGAGACCTACATTAAAGCCGACACCAAACAAATGCCAGGACAGGAATACTACGTCGCCACCTCTAAGTTGGCCGTTCCGGAGAGTGTACGGAAGAAGAAACTTTCGAAATTCGCCAAAAAATTCCTTGTCTGGCAAGCGATCTGCGGATTTGGCAAAATGAGTCAGCCCTTCATCACCTCTGGGACCGTCAACGGACAAATCTACAAGGACGAATGCCTCCAAAAACTGCCTTCTGCCCTTCTTGAGATCTCACGATGGCCCGACAGTGTTTTGGCCGGATTTGGCATCTTGCCACTATGCCCGGCCCGTCTTAGACTGGTACAAAGATAATAATGTAGTTTTTGTACCAAAAGACGTCAACCCTCCAAACACTCCGGAACTTCGCCCAATTGAAAAATTTTGGGCAATCATGAAGGCAAAGCTCGTTAAAACTCCAAAACTGATAGAAAATGAACTTGGACTAAAGAAAGTGTGGTTAAAAGTAAGTAAGCAAGTCGGTCCTATCATTGCCCAAAATTTGATGAAAGGGGTCAAGGCAAAGGTGCGGGCATTTGGGTTGGGAGAAGAGGTTCAATAAATCAATGATGTCAAAACTTAACCATTTAGTAGTACTTTATTTCCAGAAATTTTGAAAAGAATCGGGCTCAAGGAAATTTTTTGGTGACCTATTTTGTGTGTCCAAATTTCATCGAATACAGTCTTTAATACTGTAAGATGAGTATCCATAAACCACGTGGTCAGTACAGGGGGAGGGAGTATGGAAAATGTTCACCCCTTTCCCCTCGTTTCCTTTTCCACGCATATTTGTTTTTAATTTTTATGTGGCGTTTAGACTTTGATCAAGTCATGCATCTCAGCCTCTTCCTTTACTTAATTTTACGTGATTCATGAACGGCCCCTTATAAGCTTAGATTTAGCTTAGCTTGACCGACTGCACGTATCAATGGTTGCTTCTCCGTGATTGATCAGAATCAGTGAAATTGCACAATGAATCAACTGAATGGGGCTGGGAGTAACCGGCCATTCTCACTGTACACGTTTCAGTGACTCAATTTCTTTAATAATCAATAACGGCGCCGGCCACGTCCTTGCAATCAGGTGGGATTAGGGAAGGAAAGTTAGTGTAACCTTTGCTGTTTAGGGACCGTGTTTACCTCTGCATCCCCACAAAGGTCACAGAAAGGAGGTTTTTCTATGTTAGTAGGGTAGGGCTCCATGGATCAGGATTCACCTTGATAAGTGATGTGATCATATAATATAGTTTATTAATTTCAGGGAACAAGTTTTCAGTTTGGTTCACCACCAGACACTTTTCATTTATTGAAAATCCTCGCTCCATAGTTGCATTTTCGTGCGACAGGATAAGCATCTTTTCCTCAAATGTTGTCAAATTAGGCAGCTTCTTCTTGAAATGACCAATAAGTTTTTTCAATTTCTGAGCAACTGCAGCGCTGAGATAGTCTTTATCTACACAGCTCCAGACGCTTTTAGCTATGTTCTCGATGCAAGTTATAACATCAGGGTTAATATAGATGACGTAACGGACATACGGACAAAGGACAAATCCCTATCACTTCGAAGTCTCCTGAGCACAAACCTCAAATACTATTAGGACTTCAGGCGTGAAATTTTCAAGAATCGTTTGCTCCACTGGAGCATCCATTGGTTAGCAATTTGAGCGTTGTTTGTTTTGTTTTGTTTGTGATTTTTAGTCTCAAAAACGTGAATGATAATTAACCTAACCTATAATTCATATGGAGAAAGGACTGCCGCCCGTTTCACCTTAAAGAGTACACACTACCAAAATGTCATGTAAGTTGCTGTCCCCTGAGACCGACACATGGAAGCGTCCTTTAGCACACAAGAATGAGTTGAAAGAGATGAGAAAATAAATTCAATCAAACACATCTTTTGTCGACTTGCGTATGTTTCAGTTTCCGGAGACATAATTTTACACGAAATCTTTCTTTACGTTCCTCGAATTTTTACAAATATGAATTACGTCTCGTGTAAAATTCATAATTTCTAAGTGTGTATGTTAAAGGGGATTTGTGGGGTAGTTAATCAAAAAAAAAAAAAAAAAAAGACAGTCATTACGGAATGCCAAAAGGCATTTGATGGAAATTATTGCAAATTCTCCCGCTTTCTTGAATGCGTTAATTAATGATGGCTTAAAAATTTTAAAATCGTCAAAAAGAAACGATGCCATAGGTCTGGCACATGATGCCATAGACTGCAGACATGATGACAAAAATCAACTTTGGTCCTAGCATCTTATCGTCAACCGCATCAACCACAACACCGAACACTTTTGAACGGAATATCGACGGAAAGCTTCGTTTGAAATTCGGATGACTTTCCTTCAGCTTTCTTTCTTCCTGCTTCCTGACTTCGTCCACAAATCTTCTCAAATGAGGCAACATTTGTAACGCTCTTCTAGCAACTAGTTCATTTTCCACCTAACGAACTTTCAGTGGAAAAACGATTTTAAATCATTTTTTATCTAAAGCTCTCCATAGGTAGGTTATTCTAGTGATCAAATATATCGTCATTTCGTCATGTATCAATTGGTTGACATTTTATATTTCCTATTTCCGGAGAAATTTGCGAATCTGCCCCTGTAAACAAACACTCAAGTCGACGATTCCCCACGAATAGAAGATCAATTTCTTAAACTAAGACTGCTTCTGAAAGCCAATTGTGGTCTTAATTTTTCAAACCGAGCATCTATCCGCTAAAAAACGTCGATTCAAATGTTTTCTCACAAAAGCAGACTCACCCATTTCGCAGATTTCTCCGGATTTAGTGTTTTTACAGGGGTTGAAAACACTAAATCCGGAGTCCTCCCTTAGCTCAGTCGGTAAAAGGCGCAGCTACAAAGCAACACCATGCTGGAGGTGGCTGGGTTCGATTCCCGGTCTGGTCTAGGAAGTTTTCGTTAAGGAAAATTTCTCGACTCCCTGGGCATAGCGTATGATTGTACTTGCCACACAATCATACTAATGCAAAAATGGTACTTGGCATCGAAAGCTCTCAATTAATAACTGTGGAAGTGCATTTAGAACACTAAGTTGAGAGCAAGCAATAAGCTAGTTGTGAAAGCAATAAGCTTGAAATGCTAACGAAAAAAACAGGGGTTGAAAAATGCACAGCTCATTTTTTTAAAAGCATTCGTTGATAAAAAAATTCTAATACATTATGTGTCTCTGTTATTGCTGTAAAGTGACTGGCACAAAAGGTTTCTGTCCACTGCAGTGACAAATATTTCTCTATTATGCAAATGGATTGAGACTTTATGGTATTTTAAAAATGACAGCAGTATTCCTACCCCTAAAATTTCAGTAATGCATACAATAGTGATACTTCAGTCAAAAGGAGTCCTAAGCAGTTCGAGTCAAGTAAAATAAAAACAATAGTAAGTAATGTGCGAAACGTCACCTGTCACAGCCGTGTAGCCAGATTTTCTAAACAGTACGTTTTTGAACAGGCTGAACAAAACCAGCAGAAAATCGTTGGACCGAGTAGATGACAAAAATGCTACTCGAATCGTTTGAAAAAGTGTGAGTATGGTTCCTTCCATATGACAAAAATTCCCGATGAATTTTAAAATTCGCGACTTTTCGCCGCATATTTCCCGATGATTTTGAATTCCCGCATTTCCTGGTTCGGATGCACATGCACATCAAACTTGTTACCGTAATGACCGTTTATGACTGACAAAAAAACAACCTTATACTTTCCATCCATGAAATTGTTAGTCTATGACTTCTTGTGATCAAGGCTGTCAATATTGTCAATTGCATTTTTGGACAAGTAATTTTCATTTCTCTTAGGAAAAACGTTAAATAAATCAGTAAAATGGAAAGCGCTCACCCGGATAATCAGCAACAATCAGCAAATGTGTACCAATCGGTTCGTTCTCGAAATCCATTAACGCCGGATTTTGGTTCTAGTTAACACACCAATGATGTTTAGGTATGGCTCTGCGGTCATAAACACAGTATTCACTATCACACGCGACGGTTATTATTGAAATTCTTATGTAGATAAATTTCATCACACAAAAATACGGAAAAAAATAAGGAAAAAACGTGACAGCTCACAAAAGCCCAACCGTTCGTGGTCCGTGATTCATGAACGGCCCCTTATTTGAATTAAACTCAAATAAATTAGTTTGTATAAGATTTTACGGCAAGATATTCAAATTTTTCTTAATTACCTCCACTATAGGTACCTGATGCCGCCATTATGGGAACCATACCACCACTATAGGTGCGTTGATGAAAGAATTAAAAACCAGTATTTTTCGAATGTTTTTCCTCCTAACTAATAAAAATTGGTTAGTTTTCGAAACATATGAGATATCTCAACCTTATATTGTGATATTACATGAATATTGTTTCCAAATTTGTCTTGATATTGACCTAAAACTTTGAGCATTATGACTAAATGCGCCACCATTGGCACACTTACCCTACTCTGCAGCTGTGGAGCATTATTCAATCAAAGGATGTCAATATTTGGAAAGGGGTTACTAGAGCCCCCTTATTTTTGGCAAAACGATCCTGGTATTAGACTTCAACAAGTCGAGCTTAACTGGGATCAGGGACTATGTCAACCAATGTCCATCACACCTTAATTGTGACAGGATATTTGACTTGCACCATATCAAATATAGGTCATACAACAATAATCCTAATGAATGGATGCAGTTGTATTTTGGCTCTACAGAAGGGAAATTAATGCTAGCATGATGAAAAAAGCAAAATTTTTGTTGCCGATTTCTCATACAATCGAAGATGGTTTGGATCGGTGCAACTGCAATTAAATATGATGACGTATTAGCAAAAACTGTTGACCAATCATCAAAGTATAGCAAATCCTTTCAATTTAAACCCATAGGCCGGCGTCGGTGGTGTAGTGGTAAGCGTGACTGCTACTTGGCACCCCAGTGGGTCTGGGTTCAATCCCAGTCGACGTCGGTGGTTTTTCTGAGACGAAAAAATCTGGTCACGTCTTCCTTCGGTAGGGAAGTAAAGCCGTACTTTTTGCCAGAATTTTTTTATGTTAAAATGAGTAACTATGTCCCCTATCACATTCATGATCATTAAAATATTGATGGTAAGGTTCAAGAGGATTCTACACACTTAGAAAATTTTACAGTATTCGGTAATTTTTTACCGAACTTTCAACAGCTTAACGTTCGGTAATCCGATTTACCGGATTTCGGTGAAATTTTACAGTATTCCGGTAAAAAAATTACCGGAACTTGTCAAATTTTACCGAAATCCGTTCAGCTGTTGAAAGTTCGGTAAAAAATTACCGAATACTATAAAATTTTCTAAGTGTGTAATGCTTCTATTTCTCGCATGTTGAAATGGCCGAGTGGAAAGAAGACCGATTTAGTCAGCATGGACTTCATGGTACAAACCTGGTTCATGAATACATTTTAGAAAACTATCAAAAATTTGTTCTACTGAAGCCTAAGAATTTTTGTTGACCATTGGCAAACTTACATTATGTTTCAGTGGCTCCACCTTACGTGCTTTTTCAATTCTTTTGTAGCAAAAATATACACAATTAGATATTTTGTGTTACTTATGAGTTGTTATGATCCTCCCTTAGCTCAGTCGGTAAAGGCGCAGCTACAAAGCAACACCATGCTGGAGGTGGCTGGGTTTGATTCCCGTTCTGGTCTAGGAATTTTTCGTAAAGGAATATTTCTCGACTCCCTGGGCATGGCGTATGATTGTACTAATGCAAACTTGGCATCGAAGTACTAATGCAGTACTTGGCATCGACCAAACTGGCCACTTCATTTGGGATATCTGGGACATGTCCGGCTATTTTCATTGTAATCCTGAACACCAATCGATTTGCAATTTAATTTTCATGTGATTTAAATGTCGCCTAATGGGGTTTAAATCGAATAAGAAACTAGAAGCTTCCCTTGGGGTACCCAAAACATGCCTACCCAAGCAACCAAAAGTTCTGATAAAAGAGTGTTTTTGGCTTAACCAGCTAATCGAAGGATTGTGATGTGAGATCTATTCAGCTTACTTTTTAAGTAATTAACCAAACTTTCTAGTTCGCATTCAATGATTAAGCTTCTAGCAGCATTCTTATCAACTTCTAAAGAAAACTTTGAAGTTCACGAAACGTTCGTTCAAGAGGTTGCAAAGAATGCTATTCAGCTTAAAAATTACCTCAAATGAACTCAACAAAACCAAAAAAAAAGACATTTACACACAATCAAATTTTCATAAATACTTACTAGCTAGTCTCAAACTCGAGTCCTCCTCCTTAAAACCGGGATACTTACCACTGTGCCGTATGCACGGGGTGGTTTATGCTATGATTTTACTCGAAGCGTTGATTCCATGGATTAGTACTTTTTTGTTCCCTATAATCTTACATCGTTTTGATTAATTTGGAATCACGCTATGTAACGACTCCTCAGTTTGAGTGTTTGAAAGTATGGCCATGTAATTCAAATAAGTAGCCAAACTAGGATTACTCTATAAGGTTAATAAGTCAGTACAATTACTTAGAATGAGTCTTACCGAACAAAATCAATCAGACACAGCTTAATACCTTTGTACCAACTTCCAGCAACTTTAAAAATTTCGGAAGTTGCTTGACAGGATGTCTTCATAAGCGGAACGAGCCGACTTTTCCCGTTAGTTTTACCGAATAAAAATTTACAATACGATTACAATACAAAACCATAAAATTATAATTAGTTTTGTTGTTGAACTGTAAACTATAAAGTTCTTGTATAGTTCTTCTAAAACGACACTATTGTCATACACAATAAAGTCTATTGTAGCGAACATTTTAACAGTAAAAAGACAATAAAATAAATGGTTTTTGAATCTGTTTGAGAAAAACTTGATTGTTTTATTGTTAAGATGCATAACAGCCCTGCATTTCTATTCTAAAATTGTCATCAACAATAGATTCTATGGTGAAAAACAATAATTCTAAATGTCTTCTTATCGTTGAAAACAATATACCCTATAGTATCTACCATTCTTTTATTTGTTGTTTAACAATAGATTCAGACGTAGTTTTAATCTTATTTTAATAAGGGTTAATCTCTAATATTAGATTTATGGATTCATGTGACTGATTAGTTTTGCGGGCCCAAAACCTAATGCACTCTTTCAAATCCATTTATTCCAATGCAGCACTATATTTATCTATTTCAAATGATGAATATGAATCATCTAATGAGTCATCATCACTTTCCTGAAAATCTTCAATTTCGCTGTCATCGTCTTCAGGTCAATTGTCTTCGGACGGAGATGTATGTCTTGGGTAATCGGTCCCAACTTCTATTTCGTGCGAAACATTTTGTGATGTGGTATTCTATTGTTTTCCTATAAAGTAGGATAAAAAAGCATTCAAATAAAATAAAAACTACATATTAATAAGCTGTTTGAGTGACAGCTTCATTTTGCGCATCCCATTTAGCCAACATTTAGCTAACAGTTTTTTTACGATGGTAATAAAATAAGCCGTTCTTTTTTAATGCTTTTGAAAAATCAATTTTTCGCTCTTGAATCTCGTCAAACTTGGAGTACAACACCAGATCACTCTTTAAATGTAAACAATCTTTTTGACATTTTCTAAAGTTTTACTCAGAACTTTACGTGTACTTCGAAAAGTAGGAAAGTAGTTCAACATAGATGTGTTGTAAACTTTTGCGCTGATTTAAAGTGCGGTTAGTACTTTTATTGAACTTTGTGTTAGATATTTTTTGAAGTTCAAAGCAAGTTCTCAACTATCAACATTTGAATATGAAGGTTGGGTTGAATAGCAAGGAAAAACTATTCTCGAACTTAAGAGTTCATTTAAATATTGATGACACTTTAAAGAAAATTAAGTTCTGTTTGTCCGTTAAGTGTCTTGTTATTCAGCAAAAAAGTTCCATGGAACTAAATTTCAACTAAATGTGAACTTCTGAGTTCTCATCTCAAGTTAAATTCGAACTTTTGGTTGCTTGGGTAGATGTGACAAATTTGATCTACCACAGTCAATATGCCCAGAATTGCTCATCTTATTGATTCAAAGCAACGCATGATAAGTTTAAAATGCCTAGGGTAAATTAGAGACAATTTACACAGCGGAATTTACATATTCAGCGGAATGCGTTCTTGACATTTTTCCGGAACCGGTGGACTAATTATAATACCATGGCATATGACATGGATCTGAAGTACGATTCCCCTACGCTCGCCGTAGTCCCTCATTTGAAAAAAGGGGTTAAACGTACTTTGAATAGTTCATGATAGTGGATACTATTCGACTCGGTAAAGTTCTTTTTCGACAACTGATCCAACCATTTGCAAAGAAATATAAATATATCCTTAACGTTTCCACTCACTCTTTCAGAGGATTCAATTTCCAATCATACGATAGCATAAACTCATCATCATCCTTTTCATCGCTCAGATATAACGATGAAATTTAAGATCGATTTTCCTCAATTGTCGAAGCCAATTATTTTCCCCACCAGATGATTCACAACTTTCTATTTCATATTAAACCTCAAACCCACCCTAGCACCGCCCATGGCCTTTCGTCACACTATCCAGACAGCTGGAACATTTCCAATTCCAACAACCTTGAATTACGAAATTGAATAAAAATGGATGGACCTTGAATTAAAGCCCCAGGAATAAATTCCAATTAGAAAACACACTTACTTCCTTTTTCTGTCTATAATTTCTTCCTATCAATTGCCCTTACTTCCTTGTCCATTATCCCATTTCATCCCCTGATCCTTGCGCACTCATCCTATCACCATTCGAAAATGCACCTATCTATACGATCGCAGCAAGCGGCGGAAAAAGGGATTAACAACACAAAGCGCTCCCAACCAGACGGCGCCGCGGCTACTGCGATGCCAGGGTGGTGTGTAATGTTCTCTGTATTCCAAGACGGAACCCTCAAGAAGTAAACGAAAAGAAACAACTGCAAACTTAAGAACCAACCCCATTGCATAGTGCGCTTCAGAACCGGACGTACCTGTACCTGTTTCAGGCTCGAAAACTAGAACACTCAGCGCTCGTGAGCAGTGAATCCCTTTTCTGATATCCACGTGCAACCAACGCATCGACGAGGCCAGCTCGAAAAGGTAAGTCTCCACGCACCACATTTTTAATGCAAGCCACTACAAAAGCTGCCTTTTCCGGTCAGTAGCATCGAGCTCAGCAAAAACGCTCGAATTACAATTGGTAAAATTTGCCCACGCCAGAACAAAGTTCCTATCTGACGGCCGGCGGTAGTGGCCTGAATATAGATTGTAAATATGCAACTCCTAGTCAAAATCAACGCGTTTTTTCATGCAAATAATTGATCTGAAAAAAAAAATGTTCTGGAAGTGAAATTGTACACCTTTCGCGCTTTGTTTTTAGCCGAACTCAGCAGCTGTTCGAGGCCATAATTCATTCAGGGCGCAAAGGCATAGTCACTAGGAGTTGGAGCCAAGTGCGTTGCTTCGTTTGGAATTTTAATTTTGGTAATGACCTCGAAGAACCAGCAAACTTAGCCAGTAGATTAAAACGAAGAGGTGTTGTTACATCATATTTCATTCTGCCGGGTTGAACATTTCACAACCCGGTTGCTACGACAAGGCATCCGATTTCCTCTGACGTGGAGTGTCAGAAATGTATGTTTTTCCGCATTGGTCATCTGGTTAGGGCTGCTTAGAAACTGCGGTGATGGCAACCATAGTCCAAGGGTGATCCGATATGCATTCGTCAGCTCAAACGACGAAGCGATTCTTGGCCACAAGTCCACGCGGTTAGGCGATTTCTGGTGATCGGGTTGCAACATTATTACTGCTTGGTGAAATATGCTTACCCAACCACGGAATGGAAACAGCCGGACGTTGACAACAGCGACGTCACCCACATAGGAAGAAAACTTATCTTGACGTCACGGAACACACCTTTGGTGTAGAGTTTCCGCAAAGCGACCGCCGTGACGTTGGCGCTGCTCATGGAAGTTGAAACCAATTCCGGTGTTCGGTGGACACACTGTCTAGCGTTTGAAAAATCAAGTCCGATTTTAGATCAATGATCAGAATAATGGTTTGCAAGCCGGTTTCTTAAAACTGATTCAACCGATCGTGATATGCAAATCCCTTTCCTCAAAGCTCCACCGCCTTCGTTTTAGAACAGCTGCTGACTGTCAGCGAAAAAAAAAACGATCTTATTCGGGGGGCGTTGCGTTACGATCAGCTACACGTTTACTTCTGATTGTCAATGTCAAGGATTATATAACCTGTCTGACATAACGTTCGGCGCAGATCCCATGATTTCGCACGGCAACGCGTTGAGCTGGGGCCTTTTATCTTCCTGCAATCTGGTCTAGTCGGACGGAGGAGGGAAGAATAAGTTTATGCTTCAACCGGTTTCCGCTTCGGCTGCCTGGAGGGTGATAAATTATTGTTCGATACAGAATAAAATCAACTAGAAGAATCGGTGTCCGGTTGAACATACAGGAACAGATTCGAATCATACAAAGCCAGAGGACCGAATTTGATCCTTTTAAAGCCGTACGAGCTAATCATTTATAATGGCCATTTGCGTTTGGAGATTATTCTATGTTCTCTCTCTTTCTCTAGATTTCCTCGGCATATGCCGGCAAATTCGAGTACCTCAGATTTGAATGATACTTTGCACACGCATTACTTATTTTTTCATGATTTTTCCACAACTGAAAAAAAAACGATTGAAGAATAATTTAGAAATGTGCGGATGTAATTTTGCTAAAATTCATTAGTTGCATAATTGCTGCTCAGCTACCTTTGATTTTGTCTAACAACAAGTTGTAGTCCTACTTGTGAAGCTTGTAAATAAAAATATGCACTGAAAAATTAATCGGTTTTCGTAAAAAAAAAGTTCTCCAATAGTTACGATACGTTAGCAGAGTTCGAGTACCAATAGCAAGTAACAATTTTATTTTTATTCCAGCCGTATAGCACTCATCCCGGCTTTGTTGATAAAACTACATTCAAAACTGTTTTGTCTACCAACACCTCCTCTAGGCCACTTTAAAGCCGAAATTTGTACAAAGTGGCCCACTCTACAGACGGTTGTGAAAACAAGTTAATAAAACCTTTATAAGACCATTTTGAAAATGTTCTAGTGAAAGATGTGATCACCACTTGAGAACCTTCATAAAACCTTTTGGCTGCCATGTAATACAGCATACGGCTAAATGGCCACAGCTGTCAAACTTCACTGCGATATCGTGGTTAGTTTTTGTTGTTCTGCTTTGTTCGATTCTCTGCTCTCCTGATTCATTTAGCAGTAAAAAATATCGATGAAAAAGGTTCAAGTGTTGCGGAAAATTTTGTTTGATAGAAAAATATCCAAAACAAATTGAGTTTTTTACAGCGTGTCATGCTCCAAATTATATGCGTATTTAATTTGATGGTTAATATTTTCACGATAAGAGCTGAAAATTAATGCGCCTCGAAAATCATGCGAGTTCACAACAACAAAACAAAATTGATCATGAATTTCCTGAAAATTGATGGAATTCAATAAGGTTATCTAAACGAATGCCGGAATCGATCTCCGATCCACAGTTTATTTGCCTTACATATGAAATTTTGTGCATTTATATTTCTACATTTATTTTTTCACAATTATTTCTTATATTTCAATATGGCCATTGGAAAAAATCACCGTTTTGCCAGAAAGCCAATTTATCTTCGCAATCACTTCTTTTAAAACAATCTGCCGTTTAATGCATTTACTGGAGGCAAAATGGTTTTAAAGCGCTTTTTCCACTGACCATAATTAGATAATATGAATCCTTAAACGGCATTTCAAAACAGCATTTTACGAGCTCATAAAGTAAAAAAACAAACAACTTAGATATGAGTAAAGGGAATTTGAGAAAACAAAGTTTTAAGACCGTTATAAACAAGCTGTGCAGGTTCTCGTAAACCTGACTAAAATATGAAACCTATTGGCACCTCTTGGTGCCGTAATAAAACCAAATTGATTTCTAGTGGCTTCCATAAACGGGCGGCTTAGCAACGTTGATTACGCTGATTTCGTGGCGAGTGCATGAAATTGATCACGAATCTTGGTCCCGGATCATGAGTTGATGAGTGCGATGTAGGGAGGATGATGAATGAACCCTAAAACGCCACCTTAATACAGAAAGAAGAAGAAGAAATTACAAATCAGCATCGAAAATTTACATTTTCACGACTGAACAGCACTAGCTTACTATTTTTGAGGCGGCTTTTGGTGAGATCCTTCTGATAACAAATATGCAGCAAATTATGATAATGATGAAAGTGTACCCACCATCAGCGCAAGGATTACCTTTGTCTGTAGAACCATACCGGAAGGGAATATTCTACCTGATGGTTTGTTCTAGCAGGGTAGCAGGGTGAGTTGAAATCCCTGACAACCTTCGGAAAACAACACAATAAAGTAGCTGGTCTTTCGTGACAAAAGTCTGGCTACCCCACGTACTTTTATCCTGTCACCAGTTAAATCAGCCCCCTAAGGATACCCTCCCTCCTCCCTTCCAGTATAAAGTTAGTTAACAAATGTTAATATTTCAATCACTTACCATAATGTATGCAACGCAACCTCGTATAGTAGTAATATAGTAGCGTTTGACACTAAAACACATACACTCAAAAAATTTATCCGATCTGCACTGGTGTGGCTTTCGATGCTTTTCACCTAGCAGCAGCTTTATTGTTCTTTTTTTCTTCGCTCACTCGCGACTCGGAGGGGGGGGGACCCTCAACGCAAGGAAAAAAGTAATTCAAACAACACCAATGGAAGGAGTGAGGCGAATACGTTCGCAAAACACCGGTTTGCCGAGATCACCGACGGAGCAAAGATAAATAGGAAAGGGGAGGGGTCTCAAACCACCATAGAAACTTTTCTTGCTTCTAAAAACTCTCACATGCTAATTTTTGTTTCTTTTGCTTGATTAGTTCTCGAGTTATGCAGAAATATGTGTTTCATTTGTATGGGAGACCTCCCCCCCCCCCCCCCTTTCAGAGAAGAGATGGGTCTCTAACTATCTTAAGAACCTTCTCCGGTTCCAAAAACCCCTCCATACAAAATTTCACGCCGATCGGTTCAGTAGTGTCCGAGTCTACACGGTGTTCAATAAGTTCGAATACAAGTTTTCATCATTGCGTAGGTATGCGCCATGTACATATTCTGCATTGGTATTGGTGTCAGCTTTAGCTTCATTCATACGCTACCGAATGTGCGCGGTGTTGACATTCTGTTAGTTGTTGTTTGTTTGTTACGCGCGATGAAAGAGTATCGGGACTTCGTAATTAAGCGTTTTTGAACGGTGAGCGACCCGGCGATATATTCCGGCTGCTGAAATCGCATGGGGTCAAGCGGAACTTTGTCTACACGACCATCAGGCGATACCGGGAGACGTCCTCGACCAATGACCGTGCGAGATCCGGTCGGCCGCGTTCAGCGAGGACGCCACGGGTCATCAAGATCGTGAGGGAGCGAATTCGGCGCAAAAAGAACCGCTCAATCCGGAAAACGGCTGCAGATCTCAACGTTTCCATTGGAACCGCTCACACCATACTCACCAAGGACCTTGGTTTCAGGCCTTACAAAAATCGTAAGGTCCATGGCGTTTCGGAGGCTACCAGCAAAAAGCGGTTGGATCGAGCTAAGAGGATCCTCTCTCGGCACGCTGGTCAGGAGTTTGTTTTTTCGGACGAGAAACTATTCGTGCTGCAGCAGCCGTACAATGTGCAAAATGACCGGGTGTGGGCGCTATCGAGGGACAGCATTCCTGAATCCAATATAAACATCCCTCGGTTCCAAAGTGCCGCGTCGGTGATGGTTTGGGGGGCAGTATGCAAACGTGGTAAGCTACCCTTGGTGTTTATTGAAAAAAACGTCAAAATCAACGCGGCGTACTACAAAACTGAGGTTTTGGAAAAGGTTGTTGCCCCCAGTCTCCGAAGCCTCTACGGCGATGAGCACTACGTGTTCCAGCAGGACGGTGCACCAGCCCATACGGCAAATGTGGTTCAAGCCTGGTGTCGGGACAATTTAACCGACTTTCTGGACAAAACTTTGTGGCCTCCCAGCTCCCCGGACTTGAATCCTCTCGACTTTTTTGTTTGGTCCTATATGATGGCGAAGCTGAACGAATACAAGGTCAGCACTTTGGATCATTTCAAGACGGTAATTCTCAAAATCTGGGACGAAATGCCCATGCAGTCCGTGCGTGCCGCCTGCGACGCGTTCGAGAAACGTTTGAAGCTCGTTAAGGAGTACAAAGGGGGGGTCATTCCAAGAGAAATGTTGTAAACGTTCCTTGTAAACATAGCTTTCAATAACATAAATCCAAAAAATAAAAAAACATGTTTTCATTTTTTTAACAAATTTTGAAAGTGTATCCGAACTTATTGAACACCGTGTATATGGTTCAGACAGACAGACAGACAGAAATTCATTTTTATATATATACTACGCTGCTACGCTTGCAACTAAATGAAGGAAAATTTAATATAACTGGCACGTTTGTGATTTTATTTCGAAATGATGTTTTTTTTTCTTGAATAAGCAGGGGTTCAAACTTCTATCAAAACATGCTTCTTACCCGAGAAATACAAGTTTTTTGTTTAAGTAACCTGGTTATTTTTTTTTTTGGGGGAATTTTGTTTTTTTTTTTGGGGGGGCCCCCCCTTTTGGGGGGGGGGGGTGTCTCCACCACCCATCCAATATTTTCGTCCCCACCCCCCCCCAAATTCTTTTTTTTTTTTTGTTTTTTTGTTTTGGTGTGGTGGAATGCGTTTTTTTTGTGTTTGTTTGTTTGGTCTTTCTGTGGGGGGGGGGGGTAGAAGAAACTAAGAAACATTGCTTGCCTTCGAAAACATCCACATGCCAAATTTGGTTCCATTAACTTGATAAGTTCTCGAGTTATTCAGAAAATTGTGTTTCATTTGTTTATGAGCCCTCCTTTCAGAGAAGGGAGGGGCTCGAGCCAACTTAGAAACATTTCTAGCCTTCAAAAACCTCCACCTGCCAAATGTGGTTCCATTTACTTGATTAGTTCTCGAGTTATGCAGAAATTTGTTTTGCATTTGTATGGAAACCCCCCTCCCACCCCCTTCCAGATGGCGGAGGGGTCTCAAACTTCCATAGAAACGTTTCTCTCCTCCAAAAACTTCCACATGCCAAATTTGGTTCCATATGCTTGATTATTTCTCGAGTTATGCAAAAAATTGTGTTTCATTTGTATGAGAGCCCCCCTCTTACAGAGGGCGGAGGGGTCTCGAGTTACCTTAGAATTATTTCTTGCCTTCAAAAACCTTTACCTGCCAAATTTGGTTCCATTTACTTGATTAGTTCTCGAGTTATGCAGAAACTTGTGTTTCATTTGTATGGAAGCCCCGCCCCCCTCCTACCAGAGAGAGAGGAGGGGTCTCGAACTACCGTAGAAACATTTATTGCCTTTAAAATCCCCGCATGCCAAATTTGGTTCCGTTTGCTTTATTAGATCTAGAGTTATGAAGAAATTGCAGTTTCATTTGTATGACAGCACCCCTTCTAGGAGAGAGGAGGGGTCTCAAACCACCATAGGATCATTGTTCGCCTCTAGAAAACCTCACATGCCAAATTTGGTTCCATTTGCTTGATTAGTTCTTGAGATATGCAGAAACTTCTGTTTCAATTGTATGAGAGCCTCCCTTTCTAGAGAGGGGAGGGGTCTCAATCTACCATAGAAACATTTCTTGCCTCTAAAAACTTCCACATGCTAAATTTGGATTCCTTTGCTTGATCAGTTCTCGAGTTATGCAGAAATTTGTGCTTCATTTGTATGGGAGCCCCCTTTCCAGAGAAGGGAGGGGTCTCAAACCATCATAAGAACCTTCTCCGGCCCCAAAAACTTCTCCATACAAAATTTCACGCTGATAGGCTCAGTAGTTTTCGAGCCTATGAAGTTCAGACAGACAGACAGACAGACAGACAGACAGACAGACAGACAGACAGACAGACAGACAGACAGACAGACAGACAGACAGACAGACAGACAGACAGACAGACAGACAGACTGAGGTTCAGACAGACAGACTGAGGTTCAGACAGACAGACTGAGGTTCAGACAGACAGACTGAGGTTAGACAGACAGACAGACAGACAGACAGACAGACAGACAGACAGACAGACAGACAGACAGACAGACAGACAGACAGACAGACAGACAGACAGACAGACAGACAGACAGACAGACAGACAGACAGACAGACAGACAGACAGACAGACAGACAGACAGACAGACAGACAGACAGACAGACAGACAGACAGACAGACAGACAGACAGACAGACAGACAGACAGACAGACAGACAGACAGACAGACAGACAGACAGACAGACAGACAGACAGACAGACAGACAGACAGACAGACAGACAGACAGACAGACAGACAGACAGACAGACAGACAGACAGACAGACAGACAGACAGACAGACATTTATATATAGTTCTGCATACATTTCATTGCACAAAGATTACATTCTGTGGATCAATTTTGCAAGTTTAATGATCATAAACCATTTTTGGATCATTTGTATCATGTTTATGGGTAATCCGCACAATTTTAACGAACATTCCCTAGATATATAACGGTACATTTTTGACATTTTATTGCTGAAGTTTAAATGAATTATGGATCACAGTGATACATTTTATGGATCATATCCATTTTATTATGGATATTGACCAGAGTTTTATGGGTCATGAATGCGATTTTAATTTTCTTATGGATCGTTGATTAGTTTATATATGCAAAAGCATGTTTGCCGTTTAATGCCATATTTTGAACTTTTTTTTTGATGAAATTCCGTATCGGCTTCTCGCTATGACCATTTTTTCGTACGATTGAGACATTAGAGTGAATAACCTTATAATACGACGTTCTTCCTCCGTCAGACGAGTACCTTTTGCCATTCCTGATATTATAACACTTATCATCAATCAACAAAAATTAAATGCTATACGATTGACATACCTTACTGATTGTAAATTTTTTTACAGATACGTGTTAAAATCTGCTGGAAAACCACGAAATTTAAACGAAAAAAAAACGGTTTCTTTTGCAACTCGACTTAACGAATTTCTAGGGTTAGAACAGTGTTTGAATGTTACATCCGCTTCTCATCGGCTTCTCTTTTGAAAGGGAAATTCGATAAAGATATTCGATAAACTATCAGTTCCTACCTATCTAATATATTTTGTAATTGAATATTTGTCAAATCTCAATATTTACACAATAAATTCAATCCTTGAAATAAAAGAGTGTTACCCTCTGCTTGACATGTGAAACAATAATCGCTTGCTCATTATTCCAATAAGGCAACGAAAACTATCTCGTAGTTCCAAGTCAATAATGCGTTAATAGTAATGTCAATAATCAGCTTCAACCTAAACGATTTAACGATTGCTTAATGAAACAGGCGCTGCACACAATACAGTTACACTCTCTTAAAGAATTTGGCGCTTTAAAAATCACCTTTAGATGATTCTATTGTCAAATTCACGACGCTGAGAAAATACTCATAAAAGGGCGAACTCTGCTTAGGTTACCGATGACCGGTTAATCCTGTCAAATAACTATCAAGAAATAGTGGATTTCATGATTAACTTGAATAACAATATTGTCCTATATAAACAGATATGTATATCGTTCGTTACAATGAAGAGTAAACAAATCCCATTACGTTACTAAACCAAGAAAACAAATGCGTTCTACTCTAAATATAGTAGCAACAGCCAGACCAGAGCTCTACAGCAGATAACCGTTACCGGTTTGGTGAGTGGCCAGCATGCCTTGCGACGGCGCGGATCGTGAGCCGCGAATCCTTTGAATCCAACTTTGAAACTCGAAGGGCATCCACACACCGCCAGGCGCTGCTGCACTTACGAACAAGCCCCGTAGAGCTCAAGGAGCAATGCAGACGCAGGAGGCGGTGCGTCACAATTTCCGGCAAAATCGGCAACCGTTAAGGCACATTCAAATACGTGCTGACATTATCTCGCTCTAGCTTTGCAATCATGCTTCTGATTCTGATTGGAGGATGGCGGCCGGGGCGAAATGGCCAGGAGAAGGATGACGGGGTAATGGCGAGTGAGCCAGCAAAAACTAAACGAAATCAAAACTGATCGATATAAAAACGGACAAGGTTCTCGTAGGAAGAAAACCTGTTGCGCAACCAGAGACAAGCCTCTTAGATCACATCAAACGTTATACACCTGCTGATGCTGGTTCTATTGTGTCCGGACTCGGTCGTGTGATTCGCGAGGACGCTTTTCGATGGAATAAAACTGTCTATTAGACTGCGAGGCTAACGACTCACACGCGACAGGGCATGGAGGACACTAATGGGTTTTCAACTGCCATCGTTCCGTTCCTTGCCGATCAAACCGCGCCAAGTTTCAATTTGACATGAAGAGAATCGCCAGCCAAGGATGAAAGACTGACAGACGAATTACAACGGTTGCTGCGATTGATGATTCGAAATTAGAAAACCACGTGATTATGAAAGGTGCACTGACCTCCCGAATCCAGAACGCTTTGGCGGCGAACTGATAGACAGAGAGACGGTGGAAATTGTGGTCTACTAATCCCGTTAACCGTCGGCAGGGATAGAACAGAAATCCATTTAGCCTAGCCACGTAATCAACGCCCTATATAATTTATGGAGATCCTTTTCATACTTGGACAGCGAACTGATTGACGGGGGCATGATAGACCGAAGAATCATTCTCCTTTTGCGTCACTGGCTGAAATGGATCAGAATCTGCAAATCCTCCCCTTTGTGTCTATTCTACGCTTCTGGATGATTAGCAAAGAACAAGATTATCCCCGGTGGAAAAATAGGGAGTTTCAATTGATCTATCGTCATGTTTCAACCGTTATGAATTTGCGCAACTCACCTGGTCTTCGTTGACATACATTGCAAGGAAAGCGAAACCACGCCTCACCTATATATATAGACTACTGCAGCATTTATAATTTCACCATCGTGACAGTTGGATTGACAAATCTAGGGCTCCCGGAACTGTCAGCCATCAGTCGCTCGCCCCTTAACTGCCAATCGAGAAAGATGCAAACGAGCTAGGTTTTTGTGACTAAACAAGCTCAATGATAGGTCATAGGTGTAACTAGGAAGCTGGAACTCCTAAATTCTAAACGAAGCTTTCGATTAATTCCAAACTGACTCGAGAATGTACAAGTTTAAACTACTAGACATTAGACAAGTCTGAAAAGAACATTAGGCAAGTGCCAAACGACCTTTAGGCAAGTTTCAATGGAACTGGTGATAAATTTCAGAAATGGTAGTACTAGGGAAGCTTTTGAAAAACTCTAATAGAACATCAGTGGTATTTCCAGCTAAACTTGAGGCAAGTTCCTGCTGAACTTTAGACAAGTTCCAACGAAATGTTAAACATGTTCTAAGAAATTTTAGGCAAGGGGCAAATTCCAACGGAACTTTGAACTTTGCATAGTTTTGAATAACTTCGAAACATCTTTGGACAAGTTCCGACGACATGTTGTGACGGAACTTTGGCATGTTCCTAAGATACTTTAAACAAGTTCTGACGAAACATTAGCAAGTTCCTACGGAACTTTGGGAAATTCCTAAGAAACTTTGGACACGTTCCTAAGAAACTTTGGACAAGTTTCAACATAATTTTTGGACAATTTTCTAAGAATCTTTGGACCAGGGACAAATTCCAACGGACATTTGGACAGGTTTCTCCTGAACGTTGAACTTTGCATAGCTTAGAACAATTTCAAAACAACTTTGGACAAGTTCTATCAGAACTTTGGATAAATTTTGACGAAACTTTGGCAAGCTTCATCGGAACTTTAGGGAAGTTCTTAAGAAACTTTGGACAGGTTTCTAAGAAGCTTTGGATTAATTCCAAAGCAACTTTTGACAAGATCCAAACGAATTTTGGACAATTTCCAAGTGAATTTTGTACATGTTCCAATTGATCTTCAGGCCATTTCCAGCAGTCCTTGAGGCATGTTCGAGCAAAACATTGGGCAAGTTTCAATGAAATTTTGAACAAGTTCCAACGGAGCTTTATACAGGTTCCAACGGAATTTTAGACATGTTCCTTTGGAGATAATTCAAAAGAACTTGGGACATGTTTCAAAGTACTTTGAGCAAGTTCTACAAGATTGTTGGACAATTTCGAAAGGATCTTTGGACCAGTGACTGATTCCAACGTACCTTTGGACAAGTTTCAATTAAACTTTGAACTTTGTATAGATTTGAACAACTTTGAAGCAACTTTGAACAAGTTCTGACGGAACAGTGGCAAGCTCCAACGGAATTTTAGAGAAGTTTTTAAGAAACTGTGGACAAGTTCCGACGAAACTTTAATCTTAATCCAATGGAACTATGGAACTCTGGACAAGTTTCAAAACAATGTTGGAAAATTTTGAAAGGACCTTTGGACGAGGGACACTCTCCAACGGACTTTTGGACAGGTTTCAACTGAACTTTGAACTTTGCATAGATTTGAACAACTTAGGAACCACTTTGGACAAGTTCAAACAGAACTTTTGGCAAGTTCTGGCGGAACTTTGGCTGGTTCCAACGAAACATTAGGAAAGTTTTTGAGAAACTTAGAACTAGTTCCAAAGTAATTGTGAAGCAGCCAATACTGCGCATCGCATTCCATGTGATCTTTGAGAATGTTTCAATTGACTTTCAGGCAATTTCCAACAGAACATGAGGCAAGTTCAACGGAACTTCTGACAAGTTCCAACGAAATTTTTGATTAGGTCCTACGGCACTTTTGACAAAATCCAACAGAACTTTGAACAAATTTCAACGGAGCTTTGGACAAATTCCAACAGAAGTTTGGACAAGTTCCAAAGGAACATTGGAGAAAATCCAAAGGACCTTCCACATGGTCCAAAGGAACTTTGGACAAGTTTCAAACGAATTTCGGACAATCTTTAAAGGAACTTTGGACCAGGGACAATTTCCCATAATCCTTTGGACAGGTTTCGACTGAACTTTGATTTTTGCACACTTTTGAACAACTTTGAAACGACTTTGGACAAGTTCCAACAGAACTTTGGGCATGCTCTGAGGGAACAGTGGCACTAAATCCAAAGGAACTTTGGAAATGCTGCAAAGGCACTATGGAAATACTCCAACGGAACTTTGGACAGGTTCCAAGAGAATCTTGGACAATTTTAAAAGGATCTTTGAACCAGGAACAGATTCTAACAGACATTTGGACAGGTTTCAACTGAACTTTCAATTTTACATAGATTTGGACAACTTTGGAACAACTTTGGAATAATTCTGGAACAACTTTGAAACAACTTTGGAACAACTTTGGAACAATTTTGGAACAACTTTGGAACAACTTTGGAACAATGGCGAACCAGCCCAGGAGGCTGAAAGCCACTATAATAAAGATATAAAAAAAAACTTTGGAACAACTTTGAAACAACTTTGGAACAACTTTGGACAAGTTCAAACAGAACTTTCGGCAAGTTCCGGCGGAACTTTGGCTGAGTCCAACTTTAGGAAGATTTCAAAGAATCTTTGGACACGTTCCAAAGAAATTTTTGACAAATTCCAAAGCAACTTTGGGTAAGTTCTGACAATACTCTGGCAAGTTCCTACGAAATGTTGGTGAAATTACTGAAACACTTTGGACAAGTTCCCAAGAAACGTTGGAGCTTCAAAGAAACATTTGACAAGTTCCGAAGCAATTTTGGACAAGTTCCAAGTGAATTTTGTACATGTTTAAATTGATCTTCAGGCAATTTCCAGCAGAACTTGAGGCAAGTTTCAGCAGAACTTGAGGCAAGTTCCAGCAGAACTTGAGGCAAGTTCCAGCGGAACTTTAAATAACTTTCAGTGGAACCTTAAATAAGTTCCAACGGAATTTTGAACAAGTTCAAACTTTGGAACAGGTACCAACAAAATTTTTAGAGAAAAAAATCGACGGAGCTGTAGACAGGTTGCAACAGAATTCTAGAAAAGCTCCAACTAAACTTTGAAAAAAATCCAATAGAACCATGAACATATTCTAAAGGAACTTTGAGCAAGTTTCAAAAGAAAGTTGGACAATTTTCAAATGATCTTTGAACCAGGAACGGATTCCAACGGACTTTTGGATAAGTTTCAAATGAAATTTGAACTTTGCATAGAATTGAACAACTTTGAAACAACTTTGGACAAGTTTAAACAGAAATTTTGGCAAGTTCCCGCGGAACTTTGGCTGGTTTCAACAGAACTTTAGGAAAGTTTTTAAGAAACTTTGGACACGTTCCAAAAAACGTTTTGACAAATTCCAAAGCAACTTTGGGCAAGTTCTGACAAAACTTTGGCAAGTTCATACGAACGTTGGTGAAATTCCTGAAAAACTTTGGATTAGATCCCAAGAAACGTTAGATAAGTTCCAAAGAAACTTTTGACAAGTTCCAAAGGAATTTTGAACAAGTTCCAAGTGAATTTTGTGCATGTTTTGATTGATCTTCAGGCAATTTCCATCAGAACGTGAGGCAAGTTCCAGCGGAACTTTAAATAATTTCCAACGAAATTTTGAACAAGTTAAAACTTTGGAATAAGTTCCAACGAAATTTTGAACAAATTTCGAAGGAGCTTTAGACAGGTTCCAACAGAATTTTAGACAAGCTCCAACGGAACTTTGAAAAAAATCCAATAGTACTTTGAACATATTCTAAAGGAACTTTGAGCAAGTTTCAAAGGAGAAGTTTCAAATGATCTTTGAACCAGGGACAGATTCCAACGGACCTTTGGATAAGTTTCAAATGAACTTTCAACTTTGCATAGATTTGAACGACTTTGAAAAAACTTTGGACTAGTTGAAACAGAATTTTCGGCAAGTTCTTATGGAACTTTGGCTGGTTCCAACGGAACTTAAGGGATGTTTTTAAGAAACTTTGGATAAGTTCCAAAGAAACTTTCGACAAATTCCAAAGCAACTTTGGGCAAGTTCTGATGAAACTTTGACAAGTTCCTACGAAACTTTGGTGAAATTCCTGAAAAACTTTGGACGAGTTCCCAAGAAACGTTGGGTAAGCTCCAAAGAAACTTTTGACAAGTTCCAAAGGAATTTTGGACAAGTTCCAAGTGAATTTTGTGCATGTTTAAATTGATCTTCAGACAATTTCCAGCAGAACTCGAGGCAAGTTCCAGCGGAGCTTTAAATAAGTTTCAGTGGAACTTTAAATAAGTTCCAACGGAATTTTGACCAAGTTCAAACTTTGGAACAGGTACCAACGGAATTTTGAGAACAAAAAATCGACGGAGCTGTAGACAGGTTGCAACAAAATTCTAGACAAGCTCCAACTGAATTTTGAAAAAAAATCCAATAGAACTTTGAACATATTCGAAAGGAACTTTGAGCAAGTTCCAAAAGAAAGTTGGACAATTTTCAAATGATCTTTGAACCAGGGACAGATTCCAACGAACCTTTGGATAAGTTTCAAATGAACTTTCAACCTTGCATAGATTTGAACGACTTTGAAACAACTTAGGACAAGTTTAAACAGAACTTTTGGCAAGTTCCCTCGGAACTTCGGCTGGTTTCAACGGAACTTTAGGAAAGTTTTTAAGAAACTTTGGACACGTTCCAAAATAACTTTCTACAAATTCCAAAGCATTTTTGGGTAAGTTCTGACAAAACTTTGGCAAGTTCATACAAAACGTTGGTGAAATTCCTGAAAAACTTTGGATTAGTTCCCAAGAAACGTTAGATAAGTTCCAAAGAAACTTTTGACAAGCTTCAAAGGAATTTTGAACAAGTTCCAAGTGAATTTTGTGCATGTTTTGATTGATCTTCAGGCAATTTCTATCAGAACGTGAGGCAAGTTCCAGCGGAACTTTAAATAATTTCCAACGAAATTTTGAACAAGTTTAAACTTTGGAACAGATTCCAACGAAATTTGGAACAAATTTCGAAGGAGCTTTAGACAGGTTCCAACAGCATTTTAGACAAGCTCCAAAGGAACTTTGGAAGAAATCCAATAGAACTTATTCAAAATGAACATTAAGCAAGTTCCAAAAGAATGTGGAACAATTTTCAAAGGATATTTGGACCAGGGACAGATTCCAACGGACTTTTGGATAAGTTTAAAATGAACTTTGAACATTGCATAGATTTTAACAACTTTGAAAAAACTTTGGACAAGTTGAAACAGAATTTTCGGCAAGTTCTTATGGAACTTTGGCTGGTTCCAACGGAACTTTAGGGAAGTTTTTAAGAAACTTTGGACAAGTTCCAAAGAAACTTTCGACAAATTCCAAAGCAACTTTGGGCAAGTTCTGATGAAACTTTGACAAGTTCCTACGAAACTATGGGGAAATTCCTAAGAAATTTTGGAAAAGTTCCCAAGAAACTTTGGATAAGCTCCAAAGAAACTTTGTGCAAGTTCCAAAGAAACTTTCGATAAATTACAAAGCAACTTTGGGCAAGTTCCTATGAAACTTTGGCAAGTTCCTACGAAACTTTGGGGAAATTCCTAAGAAATTTTGGAAAAGTTCATAAGAAACTTTGGACAAGTTCCAAAGAAACTTTCAACAAATTCCAAAGCAACTTTGGGCAAGTTCCGATGAAACATTGACAAGTTCCTACGAAACTTTGGGGAAATTCCTAAGAAACTTTTGGAAAAGTTCCCATGTAACTGTGGATAAGCTCTGAAGACACTTTTGACAAGTTCCAAAGAAACTTTCGACGAATTCCAAAGCAACTTTGGGCAAGTTCCGATGAAACTTTGACAAGTTTCTACGAAACTTTGGGGAAATTCCTAATAAACTTTTGGAAAAGTTCCCATGAAACTCTGGATAAGCTCCAAAGAAACTTTTGATAAGTTCCAAAGGAATTTAGGAAAAGTTCCAAGTGAATTTTGTGCATGTTTCAATTGATCTTCAGGCAATTTCCAGCAGAACATGGGGCAAATTCCAGCGGAACTTTGGACAAGTTCCAACGAAATTTTGAACAAGTTTCAACAGAACTTGTTCAAATTCCAACGGAGCTTTACACAAGTGCCAAATTTAAAAGCGCCTTTTGCATGTTCCAAAGGTACTATCGACAAGAGTTGAAAGAAATTCGGACAATTTTCAAGGGAAATTTGGACCAGGAACAATTTCCAATGGACCTTTGGACATGTTTCAAAGGAAATTTGAACTTTGCATAGCTTTCAACAACTTCGAAGAAACTTAGGTCAAGTTCCATACTTTGGACAAGTTCTGACGTGACGTTGGCAAGTTATAACGAAACTTTGGGAACACTCCTAAGAAACTTTGGAAAGTTCCAAAGAAACTTTTTAAAAATCCAAGTCTAAACTTTAAGCAAGTTACTTCGGAACTTTGGGGAATTTCCTAAAAAAATCTGGAGTTCCTAAAAAGCTTTGAACAATTTGCAAAGAAACTTTTGACTTGTTCCAAAGGAATTTTGGACAAGTTCCAAATGAGATTGCCTGAGATTGGTTCGTTCAGCCAGGACGAAGACCTAAACCATACATATCAAACCGACCATCATATCGGCTGAGACCAACGATGTTACTTCCTTCCGAAGGGTTTTAGGTCTTATAATATCCCATTTGCGCCAACTGGATTTGAAACCACCTCCCCATAGGGGGAGAAACGACCGCGCTAATCAGTGCCGTCTGGTCCCAAAACTTCTTCAAGCTAGTTTATTGTAGCTTTCACAGGTGACATGTCATGCTTCACCCAAATTTTAAGTGCGCTTTTATCATATTTTGAGAATGTGTTTGGCGGCTTCCAATAAGTTTAATCGGAGAGTTTGAAAATAAACCTTCAGTGAATGAACTCCAAAGAACAAATTTGTACTGATACAACCCCAACAATAATCGGATTTTCATATCCCACTAATGTTAAGGAAAGTTCTCTTTAAAGTTCTGCTGAATGATGATTCTTTTTAAAATCCCTCAAGTTAATTTTCGAAAAGAAATTATAATCGCAGACCGCATAGATTCAGGGTCGGATCCCCCGCCCCCTCTTTATTAACGCCAATGATGACGACTTTTACTCCCAAGTGGTCCCTCGGGGCGGACAATCGCCACTCGTTCGACCCACCTTTCCAAATAACATTTGCCTAGCCCATGCCTCTGAGGACTGACTTTGCAACAATGTTGCCATTTCCCCAACCGCCGCCGAAACCGTGCCAAAGCATGCCATGATGCCACCCTTCCCCGAAAGGACCTCGAGCGGTGTTTTTATTTTGCTTCATGGCATCTCTCTGGTCACCGTTGCTATGGTGAAACCGAATTCCAATTTTCCCACTGCGGGCTTCCGTTGCATCACTTGGATTTCTTAGGAATTTGCACGACCGCGGTCCGACGCCACTTGGAATGCCTGTTTCGTTGCTTTCTACAGAATTGGACAGAGTGTTGAGGGGCGCAGTGGCGTCGCTCACATTGTCTTCGGTATCAACCCGGCCGGCTTGTGGCCAGTGAAATCTGTGTCAAAGAAAGTGAAGCCATAAATTATCAAACCCCCCCTTCCCACTGACCCCGTTGCTGCTGGGATTCAGAGCCGATGCTCGAGCGAAGCGCCGCTGCGTTTCTGGGGCGGATTCGCTGCATTCTCTCCGGTGCAATCGGATGACGGCACATCCTATCCCGTGCGAGCAATGCGGTTCGATTTCATCGAGGCATTTGGAGTGACGCAACCTTGCGTGATTGAGGCGTGGGATTGGGCACACCCGAATCGGATGTTGTGATCTTTAGTGGTATGCGAGGACCAAGAATCAATCAATCGGATGGGTAATTTATTAATTAATTGAATAGCGTAAATTCTGGTATGGGTTCTGGTATTGTACCGGAATTGCCATATTATGATTCCCATTCATGTTTGCGAGCGGCACTTGACCGCGTGCTGAGTGCTGATTGTTTTCAGGTGGGCGTCTTTAGTAATCAACATTCGCATGGGACAAAGTATTTACGTCATTTTCCGGTGCGTGAGTAGTGTGACCGTCCCAGTGAGTTAAATTCTCATCCGCATTTGCGATTTATGATGGCCATTTCGGACGTCAGTCGGACATAATGGACACGTAATCAAAATTGGAACGCTTCTCAGACAACTCTTCAAATTGATGATCGAGTCGAAGATATATGGACAAAGTAGGCGGGGTTTATTTATTTTGTTTTTCCCCTTTAGGCAAAGTGCACTCTTCTGATATTTACAACAGATTTTTTTGTGATACTTACAGCTTCGATACTTAATTTCTGAATCTTGATTTCCAGTTCTCACCGAGATTTCTGCAGCTTTCTTCCGTTAAACATTTATTAACGCAATCCCTAAAATAAGCGAAAATATCAAATTTAGCTAGCATTATTTTAAAATATCTAAGAACCTATCCCAATTTCTAATTGAGTTGAAAATTTTACGTGTAATATTGATGCAAGTTTAACTTAGATTTTCATAAGAATTGGCCAAAACGTCAATTGGACTTAAGGTAAATGGTAAAATTATCCAAAAGTCGCTCTTATGTGTTTACAATTTGAGTTTTCTTAGATGAAATTTTCGGAACTCCTGGAATTTGTACCAAGAAGCCAAAACTACCATAACCGTAATCATTTGTGGTTTCAATCAACCATCACCCAGGGCGATATACATTTGAACAGCAGAATTTTCTAAATCAACGTTGTATTATAAAACAACCTCGAACTATATTTTTGTCCAGCTCTTAAACAGTTTGCTGAACTTTCCTGTAGTTTCTACAGGAATTGTTTTCATATCGCGTCGTTTTGTTTTGTTTTATTTTTTTAAATTTCGGCGATTAAAACCAAAAACTTTAATGATCCATATATTCAATTATTTATGCAATATAGCACTCACCTACAATTGATATTTTGATAAACTTCAATACGATGTCACACTTTGTTATCAGTTATCTGGCATCAAACATACATACTCGTATTCTGAAATCAGCGGAAGTTGAAAACAATCGAGAACAGCAAACCATTTTCTCTCTGAATGATTACCTGAAATTGTCTAGATCTAACTTTGAATTACTTGAAATTATCATGATTTTTTAAATCAGTTTAGGAAACGTCCGTCAAACCTCACTGTGAGTCGCGAAATTTCTCTAGTGAGGTTCTTCTTCTAGCATCTTGTTACCAACGATTTGGGTTTCAATTACAAATATAAATATTTGTAAATATTAAAAGACAAAAGCATAGAATATGTTCAAAAATAGACAAATTTTCATATTAAAAAAAAGTTTGGCCGTTACCCCTTAAAAAATAATCTACTGTATTAAATTTGTCCATAATTTGTAATATTTTTATTAGATCAAAGACAATACATACATTTAAATTAAAATAAAATTATATCCAAATTTGAATTCAAAAAATCAAAACAGCGCATAGGTTTGTACCACAGTGTGAGATCAAATAGCAAACTAAATATGATGTCGTGATGTTGCCGATAATGATTACTCAGGTTGCTGTCGGTTTTGGTCGTTTTAACGGTTAAAAGATCAAAATTGATAGCAAACATTTATTCCTGTGACATCAAATTTATAACTGATCCTGCTATCAGTGAGAGCAAATTGAAAAGTCAATTTGCTGTACATTTTTCCCCCTGCTAACAAAATTAGTATTTCACTTGATTACTTTTCTAAAAGAAAAATGAACGCAAGATTACAGCAAGATGAAAACCAAATTTGATATCAAGTTTGACAATTGTGAAGTGAAATCAAATTTTGATTTCAATTTGATGTGAATATCAAAATGTGTTTTCAAGTTGCTATCTTTATGATGCCAGACTTTATTCGGGTGGTGCTACCAACGTTGAAGAGATAAAGAAGTTGCCCGGCAAGAAGGAGGCTACTGACAATCTTTAATTGGGCGACTCGTTCACCCAGAGGCCTCAGCAGTTCCCGCCTAAAGTGTTTCCTTAACTATAAACTTCTCGTTGTCGAGAGCAAGCTAACCGCGGGAATCTGAATCCCTGAAGTGAATCCGCAGAGCGTGTTGTGAACGGTGTCTAGTAGCTGACCCGTCCCCTAACATGTTTCACGTGGTTGCATTTATCTTTACTTAGAACCCCGATTGCAGTGAGACAGCTGCGTCACTGCGAATTTATTAGGAATAGGATAGCGCCTTATCCTAGAGCTCCACACCGCCTGAAAATTATGTGGATTCATCCTACCTCAACCCAGAGTCGTGTTGAAACGTGAGATGAAAGAGTAGCAGATCGGCCGCACCCAGGGGGGCAATATTTAAGGATTTCGCTGTACTGCGCTGGGATGCATAGTTGACGTAAGCGCCAAGACGACCAAAATTCACTTTTTTTGTTTTGCATTCTTTACCCTATAATACATTGCCTCCAAGTACAAACCAAAAAAAGTTTCTTCGAAAAATTGTGAGATAAATTGAAAAGAACGGTTTGGCGTAAGCGCCATTTGGTCGCATGAATGACGTCTCTCCACATATATGTTGACCCATAGCTCTGCATGGCTGACCGTACACATCACGGGTGGCTCTAAGTGAAGTTGAATGCACCAGGGAAAGCAGATTAGAGATTACATACATACTTGCCATCTATCGATATCTGAAAAACACCTTGCTGGTTCCTTAAGGTGTTGCCACACGGCGGCTACTTCTAGTATATAGTGAGCTATATGCTAGAAAACTATGTAATAGTTCATAGGAACACCTAAACTACGTAGTGATAGCTCATAGTTTTGACTTGCAAGCGATAGTTTTACGCTATAGAGCCGTGCCCGCTGTCGTGTGTACACTATAGCGATAGTTTTTTTGTTATAGTAGTAGGCTATGAACTATTCCATTCGGACGGAATAGTTCATAGTACGTTGGTCGAAGGTTTTGACAGTTCGTTTGAGTTTTTTGCTAGTTTGTGTTTTCGCGGTTTTTAAAAGCAAAAATGAACATGGAGAATAAATTCTACTTAATTGAGCTGTGGGAGCAACATCCGGTGTTGTGGGACCAAACTAATCCCGATCCCCTGTGGAAGTGTATACTTCAAAGTGAGTTTTTTTATTTTGCTTTGCAGTTCCTCATCCTAAGAAAGTCTAGACCAAGGGATATTGATACCTAGCTAAGTACTTAGTATTTTCAAGATGATACCGTTGAGAGGGAGATTACGATTCTACCAGTTTCGATTTTCAACCATTGATTTTAATCCCTGACTCCAAAGTACAATCACCCCTTTTTGAAACTTGAAAATCTGAGTGGATCGAAACCAAAGCCAGCAGTGCGCAATTTGAAGCGTAAAAAGTCAGCATATGATAAGATGGCACTTCTCTCGAACTGCTTCGAAATCTTGTCCGAACCCACGGACCTAAAAAAACCAAAAAAATCGGGCCACTATTCTGGGTACACCGACCAACTCGTTGCTGGAGATGTTATGGGCTGAAGACTGCCTTGTATAACAAATATTCCATGACTTTAAGGAACTTTAATAACAAATTTCAGCAGTCCTATGAAGAGAAAATTATTTTCAGAATGTCTCAAGAGCAGCTGATTGTCCTCGTGTAGATGAGCCATACAACTTGCCCACTATCGGAGCCGAAACAGGCATCTCAGGAGCTAAAGATCCTGCATCGGATTCTCCAACAGCAATCGGCTGATTGATCCTTCCTTTTGCTCGTATGTTAACATATGTAAACTTGTATTCAGCATCAACCATACCCATTAGAAAGATGCTGAACTGCTTTTTACAATTTAAATCATCACTGACGCTCCTTGCAGGGTCTTTTATACCAACGTGATTTCCGTCTAACGCTCCTACACAATTGGAAAACTGCCATTTTTCTTCCAAATCACGTGAAATTGACAGCCAATCATCTTGTGAATAATATACGAGTCATAAATAAAGCTGTCATTTCAATTTCATTTGATTTTGCTGCTCTAAGAACCGGTACGAATAATTTGAAAGCAATGAATTTAATCGATTTCCCTGAACTTCTCTGAAGAACATCCCCGAAGATCTCTGAAGAACTTTCCTGATGTTCTCTGAAGAACTTACCTGAACTTCTATAAAGAACTTCCCTGAATTTCTGTGAAGAAATTCCCTAAAATTCATCTGAAGAACTTCTCTGAAATTACTTTCCTGAAATTCCCTGAATAACTTTCCGAATTTCTATGAAGAATTATCTGAAGTTCTCTAAAGAACTTCTCCGAAGTTCTCTGCAGAACTTCGTCGAAGTTTTCTTAAGAACTTCCCCAAAGTTCTCTGAAGAACATCTCCGAAATTCTCTGAAGAACTTTCCTGAACTTCTATAAAGAACTACCCTGAATTTTTGTGAAGAACTTCCCTGAAGTTCACTGAAGAACTTTCCTGAACTTCTATAAAGAACTTCCCTGAATTTCTGTGAAGAACTTCCCTGAAGTTTCTCTGAAGAACTTCCCTGCAATTCCTCTGAAGAACTTCACTGCAGTTCCTCAAAAACACTGCCCTGAAATTCCTCTAAAGAACTTCCCTGAAATTACTTCCCTAAAATTTTCTGAAGAATCTCCCTGAACTTCTCTGAAAAATTATCTGAAGTTCTCCGAAGAACTTCTCTAAATATCTCTCAAGAACTTCCTTGAAATTCCTTTGAAAAACCTTCCTGAAGTTTCTCTGAAGCACTTTACTGTAGTTACTCTGAAGAAATCTTTTGAAATTACTTCCCTGGACTCCTCTGAAGAAATTTCCCAAACTTCTCTGAAGAACTTCCTTATATTCCTCTGAAGAACTTCCCTGAACTTCTCTAATGAACCTCCCCGAATTTTTGTGAAGAACTTCCATTAACATCTCTGAAGAACTCTTCTAAACTTCTCTGAAGAATTTCCCAGAAATAGTTACCCGAATCTTCAAAACCCAGCTCCTTCAGCAGATTAGCTTAAAAACCCCAGGCCTTCCACGATTTTGTCCACACTTTGCGAGTTTTTCGTTTGGTGAACTGCAGAATGAACGCCTTTTGTTCAGTTCCTGATAGTCCCCAGTACCACGAATTAATTTCGGACCAACCACATTTTCAAACACGAAAGCTTCCACGGCAAACTCAAATGGAAGCTTTGCTGGTTGAAACTTTTCGTTGGTATTCGTGAAGCCGATCGGCGAGAGCCTAATGTACGACATATTATTCAGAACATAGCTGCCTGGTTCTTACGCCAAACTATGAGAATAAACGTTCAGTAATATGCCTGTTTATTCGCATAAGTTGGCGTATGCGTTTTAAAGATGAGAAAAAAAAGAAACTATTCTAATTATCTTTCTGGCCCACTTTTACTAACTTTTAAAACATCATCAAATGGACAGAACATTTGTCCATAACTGTTGGTATACATTGCATTTCAGCTTAAACCCGGAAAAACGTGTTTTCTCAACAATCATGCCGATGGTGGTTACGTCAGCTATGCATCCCAGGGCAGTGTAGCTCACATGGATTTCAGTATTCTTTCTAACATTCAACACTTTCATATGTGCGCATCGTCAGGTCATTATAGGATACGAAGCGAGTGTGAAAGTGATAGTTGATTTGTTCTGTCATGCCTGTCGTGCCTTGACATTGATCGATTTGTTTTGATGGGCCATATTTCGACAAAGATTTTTCAGTAGGGCCTTACTGACAAACGTAAACGATGGCTTCTTCCGTAAATTTCTCGTAATACAAAATCTACCCATATTAACTTTAAAACTATCGAATAGAAGGACTCTTGTTCTTAGAAATGGCTGTGGTAGATTAATGAGGCAAGTTTCCAAGGTCGACAAATTCAAGGAAGAAGCAATTGTGTACGTTTGTCAGTTAGGCCCAAATGAAAAATCTCTGTCGATTTCAGTTGTCAGATGTCCAAAATTGTCAAAAGCATGCGGACTATGGTGCATCTATATGCGGTTGACAGCGACGTTGACCCCCTGGCCGCACCATACATCTGGGCCCTACACTGACCCATAACACACAAAATTACGAAAGTAAAACAAATTGTGCATTAGTTTCAAAATTATAGATTTTCAAAGATATAATAGATAAATTTGACAAGTGTTATATAGAAGATTAAATGGACTATTAGCTTACGGGTGTATGTAAGCTCAATAGAAAGATCAATAGTAGCTTTTCTCTAAGGTGACGATTTGTTCCTTGGCCCATCGAAAAGTAAACTATCAATCTTTCGGGAATACCTTTTAAGAATTTCCATTGGAGACTTTTGTTTTACCTTTCAGTTATGAACTAAAGACCAAGGATTCTCTCACAAAGGCCTAGTTCACATCAGACGTTCTTCATTTGTAGTTTTATAGATGAACATCTTGTAGATCCGACAAAATTTCTGAAGATATCGAACGCAGCTGCAGTTCAGTATCGATAATAATAAGCAAAATTCTACGTGGTTTGAACAACTACAGCTACCGGATATACATATGTATTAAGACTAAAAAAAGTTCAGTCAAGAAACTTACGTGGTACGAATTCAAAGACCAGTTGGAGTTTGATTATTATTATTTTAGTTTTATGCTGCTCCAAGGTCAAATAATATTTCATCATGAAACTCATTTGCGGGCTGCCTCCAGTTCCTCAACTGTCTCGCACCTCCCCATCTTGCTCACTGCGCACCTCTGCATCTTGTTCCGACCGGATTCAAAACAAACCGGCCACAATTCACACTCGGTTCTTCTTGCCAACAGGTAACTTTAATCCAACCCTTTCTGCCACACGTTTAAGCTTGATGTATTGATCACCAACCTCTTCACTGAACGCTCTTCTGACAATGTCCACGTTGTCAACAGAACAAATGAACTGGTTGGATTTATTGAAAATCGTACCCCGCAGGTTAAAGTCCACGCGTTTTTTAAGACTTTCAAGCGCCTTGTCGAAGACCTTTGTGTGTTTCAAATGAGATCGATAACGCAAACAATACACCATTACACCATAGCCTGGATCAGTTTTGTCAAGGAAAACCATTCTCCATATCTTCCATAGCTCTTCTGCCTACGAATCGATCAATAGAATGTGTGGGCATGCTATTGACGGCACTTTTTAAGTAACTGCCACAACGTAAAGATTTGTTGTATATTGTCGATAGTCCGCTCACAAAACCGGCTTGATAACTTCCCTTCCTATAAATCTGCTTGCTAGCGCCGATAGACGGTTGTAGATGATCTGCAAACAGGCCTCGTGACACCTTTTTTGTAGATTGGACATAATACTCCCTCTTTCCACATCACCGATAGCTATCCAGTATCCTACCTATCAGTCGATGTAGAGTAGTCGGTCCATTTAAATAAGTTCAGCTCCAATTCCATCCTTTCCAGCTATCTGTTCCTCAGCTGTTTGATAGCATCCTTAACTTCACATATCGAGAAAGTTGATACTTGTCCCTCGTCTGACATACCATTCCGTCAGCTATCCTGGTGTTCCTCCTTTGTGCAATTCAGATGTTCATCGTAATGCTGATTCCACCTTTCAACCACCACACGTTCATCTGCCAAGATATCTCTATTCTCACCCCAGCACATTTCGGGAGTTTCCTGAAGAAATTGTCGGGTTCCCTGAGAACGATCTGCTCCTCCGCCTTTCACACTCCAACTTCTTTAAGCAGTTATGCAGGAAAACATAAGATAGCAAGTCTTCGTTTCTGTAAGTCTCGGTCCACATTTTGACGGGTTCTTTGCTGCAGCATATTCGCCCGTGCTGTGTTCTGCCGTGAAACGCATATCAGTCCCATATGAATAGGAAAGCAAGCAAAGATGGCACTGATATGCGTTTCATGGCAGTGTTCTTCTCGGCTACAACCGTCTGACACTCCACGTTGAACCAATCGTTCCGTCGATTTCTTTCCAAAAGCTCGATAGACCTGTCGTTGATGGCTGAGCTTTCTCTCTTATCCGACAACGCTGCTTCTAGGCTTAGTGGGTTCAGTTGCGACTTCGGGTAGTTTCAGTCTTTTCAGATTATACCGTGTTGGACGTCGGTTCGCTGAGATCTCCGATGACGATTTTGACGACCCGTTCTCAAATTCGTCGACTCCGAGTCACGATGTTTGCAACAGGCCATTGTTTCCTTCACTTATATACACCATGATCAGAAGTCATAGAACCGGGAACATTGCTCGCCAAAGCAAATGATAACGCCAGCGTAACGCCATGGAAAGAAGAGCTTTGTTACCGCTGACGTGATAAACGGTCATGAGTTGTTCTTGTTAACGTTTGCATAAAAGAAAAAGACAATTTGCGGAAAAGCATATCAAAATAAAACAAATGTTAATTGATTCCTGTATTAATTTATGATTTTACAAAAACAACTCCATTCCCTGTCAGGTGGCCTTACATCAGTTGGCCAGAACTTTTGCCATAGCCGTCGAAAAGAAAGATGTTGGCATATTCTTCAACTTTCTGGTCGCCATATTGATCCTTTTTTCGGTTTTCACCACGAAATTACTTCAGGTTTGCCCAGAAATTTTCAATTGGCGCAGTTGAGGCGGCACGTTGAGTGAGAGGTGTGTTCTTGGGGACGACTGGGAACTTCAACCGCTCCATCTTCTCCAGCGACCGCTTCGCATAATGTGTCGAGGCCAGATGCGGCCAGAGCACGCCATCGTCCTTCGGGTGGTGTTCCTTAATGAATGCCCCACCTCCCGTAAGCACTTCGTGCTGTACACGTCCTCATTGACCGCAAGGCCCCAGAAAAAGTAGAGCGGTTTTGCCATCCTCTTCTCACTGAGTGTCAGCCACAAGAGGACCACACTTCGTGTGGGAGATGGCCTGAACGTCGCTGCTCGCCTCCTACCTGTGGGACGTGAAATAGACAGTCCCCTGCCAGTCATTGTCGTCGAGCGTCACGTACCTCGGCGAACATGATAACAATCTCGGTGCGCTTCACAGGGAAGACTTCCTTGACGAGCACCTTCAACCGCTGCTTTTCCCCGATCCAGCTTTCCTGGCTGTCGACAAACGTTCAACGAACACTTTTAATGCGTTGGTAACAGTGAATTTAGCCACATTCAATAATTTGAGAGTAGTTTGGATATTCGCCATGCACGTGCAAAATTTTGATGCGTTGCTACTCTTCCTTAGACGACATTTTGATAACTGAAGTGCTAGTCTCAAAATCAATATAGAGGCATGACGCTACACGCACACATCTTCAAAATGAGGGGTGTGCAAATTTGTTTAATGCACTATGAAAGGAAATGCGTCAAGTTTAAGTCGACCAAATTTTGATCGAAACACCCTTCAAACTTTCCGATGGATCCACTTAGGATTTTACGGAAGTTCTACGAAAATGTAGACAGTTCAGCACAATATTCGTTAGTATCTCGCATACATACAAACAATGCTCTGGACTTACGAGAAGGATCTGAGAGAACTTTTCATACCTTTTGTTAGCATGTAAATTTTTTTTACAAAATTTTAGTTTGTTGATAAAGCTACCAATTATTTCTGTGAGCTTGTTGAAAATCATGGGCTAGAAAATTTAGGAAGTTTGCTAGAGATTCAGAAAAGAATATTCTGGAGGGATTCTACAAAGAACTAAAGGAGACTTTCCAATAATTCCTCAAAAAAAAAAAAACACTTCTCTAAAGGTCAGGAAGGGACTACTCTTAAGTATAGGAGGAACTTCTTAGTAGTTCAAGCAAGAATATTTCAGAACTTCAAGAACAAACATCCATGAAGTTCAAGGTCATGCTTTCCAGAAGTTTAGGAATCAGTTTCCTCGAAGTTTAGGATTAAACTAACCTAGTTAATTTAGTTTAGAAGAGAACTCCCCAATTTTTTGAAAAGATTTTCCTCGATGTTCAGGATAGAAGTTATCCCTTCTCAGAAAAGAAATTTCCCCTCTCAGGCTTTTCAGAATGTCTGGAAGAAACTATCCCAAACTTAAGGAGTGAACTTCCAAGAAATTCAGGACCGACTGCTCAGAAGTGTATGACGAAATTTGCCAAAGGTTCAGGAGGCAACTTTCCAGAAGTTCATCTGGAAGTTTCGCAAATCAGGAGAAAACTTCCCTGAAATTCAAGAGATAATCATTGAAGAACTGTAGAAGCACCTAGTAGTAAACACCTCCAAACAAGGATGGAAAATTTCATTTGCGTGGATGATTTCAGCTGATTTCGTTTTTTGCTTCGACATTCCTTTTTCGATCAATCACAGTCGCATGGAAATATTTCAAATCTCTGCTGATTGTTTATACCAATGAAGCCATGAATGAGCCAAGCTAGAGAATCAATTATTCAAGCAAAGCGACCCACCCTTTGTAGAATTTCAACCCTTTGTAGAAATTTGAAAAGTTCTGATTTAAAAAATGCATTGAAACAAAAAAAAACTGGTTCACCGGGAATCTGCTACACAGGGAAGGAAGTTTTAGTTTGACTGTGTTAACGGTGATGCATATAAATGCATATAATTTTCACGAACAACATTTTCGCTGTACTCTACACACTTAAAAATTATTCACGGGCTCGGTTAAACATTTAGCTGAATTCACTCGGCATTTTCAATTTCAAATTCACATTGTGGAAAATTTCTAGGACCAAGTTTAAAATCTATGTAGTCAAAATGCTTATTAGAGTTTCAGTTTCTGGTGAGTACTGCCCTTTTTAATCCGATTGGCCTCAAAGAATCTGTGCCGGAAGAGGACATGTTTTGCCACGATCCGTGAGACAGCGACAGATACAAACTTTCATCGGAATACTTCAAGCCTTGAAATGGATCAATGACCATATTGGCCATTCTGCAACAACTCGGATGCCCCGGAAGAACCCTTTAGGCGAGGACAAAAACAGATTTTCACTGAAACATGATTTTCATGATTTTTAAAAAGTAGTCTACTCCTAGCCTTGAAATGGACCAATGATCATAGTGGCCATTCCGGGACAATCCAGATGCCCTGGGAGATTTCTTCAGGAGGGGACAAATACGAATTTCCACGAAAACATGCCTTTCGACGACTAAAACTTCATGATTTTTTAAAAGTAGTCTACTTCTAGCCTAGAAATGACTCAAAGAATACATTGGCCATTCCGGAACAATCCGGATGCCCAGTGGGAACCGTTTAGGCGGGAACGGATTTTCGCTGAAACATGCCTTTCGACGGCTCAAACTTCATGATTTTTCATAAATAATCTACTTCTAGCCGTGAAATATTGCCTTCATTTACATACGAACTAGGATTGGGTGATCTTGGATTGATCTTTACGAGATCGATTCTTTTGATGTCAATTTTCGATGTTTTGATCCTATGACCTTAAGAAAAATCGGAAAGATTATCTTTTGTTTTGATCATTTCGATCTTCGGAAAATGAACCATAACTAAAACGTTAATTGTATATGCTTATCTGATGAGCCTAATCCACAAAGTAGAAAATGGGAGGATAAATGTTAAATTTGGCAAAAATATCGTAGTAAAAAAATGTAGTATACATTTTACAGTACAAAGTGAGGCTGAAGGTGCCAACTTTTCTTTGAACCGTTGACTATATTTGTGGAGTGAACGCAAAAATATGAATATGCTGAGAAAACTTGAAGCCTTGGCTACAACTTCTACAACTTCATGTGTCAAGTCGTCAGCATAGGGTGTGGGGCCAACTCGGCAGTGGTTCAATTCCTGTCGCCAAACGCTATTGCTCAGCCGTATTGAAACCGAATGATTTGTTTTTTTACATGACTAGTGTCTATGTGAAACTATTCATGAACAGAATTTGAAGTCATTTGGTTTTTGTACGGCTGAGTAATAGCGATTGGTGACGAGAATTGGTCCCGTACCCTAAATGGGTTCAATCAGATGATTAAAAAATCAGCAGTATAACAAACAGTAATGGGCCAAGTTGAGAACCTTGTGGCACCTAGGGCTGATTACTGGTCAATTTGATTGCCTTTCTATTGTTGTTCTTAAATCACATTGAAATATTCTTAAACGTCCCAACGTGCTTATAAATGAGTAAAATTAGTAAGGGGCTATGCATAAACCACGTAGACTTTTTTGGGGGGAGGGAGGGTTTTGACCAAAGTCTACGCTCTATAGAAAATTTCCAAAACTGTATGGAGAAAAGTCTACGAGGGGGGAGGGGGGGTCTGAGATTTTCAAAAATGAGTCTACGTGGTTTATGAACCGGCCCTAAACAAAGAAAGCTATGTCAATTGGATCCGTTTTGCTGATTCTGGAAGCTCACGAACTCAACTACCGACATGGTTACCTGAATAACCAAAATCTGGCAAATTCGGTAAACAGCACAGTAATTGAATTCGCGAGTTTCCAAAATCAAAGAAAAACTACAAGGGACAGCCCAATAAGGTTGTACGCAAAGTTGACGTAGGACAACGTAGCAATGTGTGATGAATGTTATTATTATTATTATTAATTGCCTGTATTAGAATAGAGGCTTCATTGATCAATTGGATCAAGAAGCCTTGCCGAAAATCTGTGAGGCTGTGTATAACAAACGACCGGTTGATTTAGACTAAGATAAACCGTTTGATGCATTGTCTGATTCAACATGTTAGATTAGTTTCGTTTGTTTCGTAGAGCAACATTGCAACGTAGGTGCTGTTCTAACGGGACGTTGGATCGGCATAGGTAAGTAAGTATGTTAGTAAATTCTATTGTACACTCTTAAGAAAGCATTTGCTACGATGGTTGAGAGGGTCACAAGCTTTATGGCGTGAAAGATAGTTGAGGATCTGTTAGAAATACGAATTTCTATTGATGATTTCTCCAACTGTCCAATTGTCAAAAGTCGACTCATGCTATTATTAAAAATAGCTTAAATATTTTTTCGCTCTGATTGCTGCTCTGATACTTTGCAGCCATATTTTGCGACATTTCACTTTCTCTTTAAAACAATTTCTCAAAAATATTTGATTCCTATTGCAAGGTAGGGACTCTATTCAACACACTAAAACAAACAGAAACACTTTTAAGCACTGATTGGAATTCTAAGAGACTATTTACAGCATTGAACAGCTTGTTATAATAAGATTATGTTTGTAATAGGGAAATCATAAAATGCCAGCAACCAGCAGGCTGCGATTGCAAAAAGTAAGTAAACTTTAAACGACCCTTAGTTATTTTCAATACCAAAACATGATTTTAAGAAATATTTGGTATTTATCGAACAGATATCGTGCAAAATTCAGGATTAGCCTAAGGGCTAGACACTGAGCAATCCTGAGTAAATCTGAGCAAATATGAGCATCTCTTATTCACTGGATTCATATTGTGATATTGAACATTCCTACCTTTTGTAAAGCTTGGTTTTGACAGTGACATTGTATAAAACAAACAAGTAGGTTCTGTCGTCAAAGTTTACCGCATCAACATTGTGGTAATCCTCACCCGCTAGACATTAATTTAATATTTCTTGATTGCGAAAATGTGAAATGCAAATACCTCAGCGACTCCTACTGGCCTAGAACGTTTGGTAAGTATTTTTTAATGATGTGTGTATGGTGAAATTATTGAAAAAATATATATTTACAGGATACGTTTTGGCAGAAAGTAGAGGAAGAGGATGGTTATATACCGGTGCACATAAAACATATAATTAATTTTCAAGACCTTGCTGCTACCAAAGCAGCAATATCCACATTCATTTTGAATCATGTGAATCGTCTATTAGCCTTCTAGAGAATCATCCGTGAATCAATATGAATTCAAGATTGCATTCATGGATTTGCTTGTTGAGTGGAATAGAAGACAACTGAATTCTATTTCCACTTCACGGTATGCTTGATAATAAAAATCATGACTTTTTCATTTATCTATCGATTTTTGACGCTAAAGTTCCGGTCGTCACAGAGTTATTACGGATTCAGATAAGGTAGTTTTTTTTATCGCAAATTGTGGATCATAATGTATTCTGAATGATAAATCATGTTATTTAAAAAGCAGACTTAGGACCGTCGTTGGCCTCCCTGGTAACCTTCTGGATGTTGCGAAATCTGGTTCCGAGGACGTTCCGACAAAACATTGCAAAATGTCATTTTACGCTGATATTTAAAGCCGACTACGATGTAGTACCTTCTCAACCACCGTAGCAGTGACCAGTACCCTGGTCATCCGTGATCCCGATCGGTAGATTGCTTTTCGTTCCAACAAAACATGGGTGTGTGAGAAATCGTTTTACATTGACATTCTAAGACGGTTATGTACCGGAGCACCTTCCCAAACGCCCAAGTCGCCATAGCCATAGTTGTCAGTAACCGGATCATCTGAAAGCCTGTTCAGAGGACCACTTTTCATTCCGACAAAACTTGCCTTGCGAAATATCATTAAACGCTAATTTTCAAAAGCGAATAAGATGGAGCACCAGAGTACCTTTTTAAACGTAATCTGAGCACAATGACCAATATTATAATCATCCAAAATTTGGTACCAATGACAACTTTTTTCGATCCGATAAAACTTGGATAGATTTGATTGCGCATCGAATTGATCGATTCAATGAGCTTCTATGCCATGTCGGTTCGTCAGTAAGAATAATTTCCTGAAGAAAAACATTTTTTGTCAGAAGTTCGAAGAAGTGAAGGAAATAAATTCAGAAAAATATAAAAAAGTTTTCGAGAATTCTTCCAAAGTTCAGAAAATCCTCCAAAAATTCAGAACAATAATCCTCAATTAAGAAAAACTTCCCACTTAGGGTACCAGAAGATAAGAAAAAAGTTCGGGGATTTTACCAGAAGGTCAGAAAACTTTGAGATAAAATCAATGAAAAGAGATTGCTTACTATCTATATTTTAATAAAAAAAAAACTTTCTCCGAAAATGTTTCAAATCGCAACTTTGAAACAGATTTTGAGGTTTTTATAATAACAAAAGCATTAATGTAATTGGAGATCGCAGTAAGCCGTGCTTGAAAACTGACGTGTTTTGTTTTTGCTGCGTCCTTTTCGCGAAAAATAAAATCAAAAATATATTCGTAATTCAACCTAAACGAACAGTGAAATCATAAAATCTGCACGTGTTTTGTGTAAGATGTAGTGAATCGATTATTCTCTCCCGAAATTTGTGATGGCCGTTAGTTTTCCCCCGTTTTTTCGTGTTTTGTGCTTCGCCCCCTCACCCGAAGGAAGAGTTAATATCAGCTTAGTTGTGTTTGTTAGTGCTGTTAGTATTGTGCCACGCGGACATAAATGATTAAATTAGAGTATTTTCTCCACTATGTCGCGACTGAATTGATGATTATAAGAAATTTAGAAGTTGATTATTGACAGAGTGTGGAAAGGAAACCAGTGCAATGTAGAAAACGGCCATTTGCTGGTCACGCGCATGCGTGCGAGAGTGGCTGGCATATAATTTCTGATGCACTCATCCGCGGTGTAGAGATGAAGAGCTGTGAAGTTTTTTTTTTCTATCGTTGCACAATGATTGTGATTTTCAAGTTGATTTTTTTCTCGGAAGTGCTTTTTTACCAGTGATTTTCATCGTATTGCATTTGTGCGCGAAGTACTAATTGAATTCGGGCTGTTCCATTCGAAAAGGATGATGTGAAAATATTTGCCGTGTAGCGGAGTGCCACTTCTGTAGAGACATAAAAGCATCCTTTAGCATCACAGGGAAGCCGCCCTAATAAATGATAATGATTACGGATATGGTTTCAACGATATTCAAACCTTAGTTACTATGATAACTACATCAATAATCATTCAAAAATGGTTTATGTTGAATAGTTGAAATGTAATTGAATGTTTTGAATAATTATTATAAAAAAAAACGTTCGTGTAGGATTAGTTATGGTGAAAACATGCTATTGATCTGAAATGAAAATAATTATGAACAATATTTGATAACGTTCGAGTTATAATCTAACTATTATCTGATGTGGTTAAACAATTCCTGATATCATCTATGTTTGTTAATTTACATAAGAACTAGGTGATCAACAATTTATTCGTCACAGGGTTTGCCATCCGAACCGTAAAGTTGATATTTTCATGGAAACTAAAAAGTGTTTTGGTTTCTACAAACCATCAATTGTTCCGATTCCGATAACGAAAGAAAATAATGGATATGGATCAGAATCTTAAACACGATTTCTATGTGTATAATAACAATATATCATGCAGAGAATGTTTTAATTTATGTTTAAAAACTATATCAAAACTATAATAAATAAGGTTATTATTTTAAATTATAACTATTTGCAAACTTCACTCAATATAGTTAAAAAAAACATTCACAAACTATAATCTATAATCAAGGGGCAAGTCACTCGACCACCCTCCAAAACACAATCCGACACAATTCGCCACACTTCAAACACCTTGCCGCCACATGAAAGAATAAAATCATTTCTGGCAACATTGTCCTGAATCGAATGTTTGTTTTCCTACTGTTTTGTTTCGCTCTCGCTTGCACTGATGTGATTCAGATGATGCATATGTGAACGTGGATTAAACGTCCAAAACAACTATGGTTGTCTATAAGCATAAATTTTCGACTGTAGTTTTGGCAGATATGTTGAAACACAGAAACACCTTCTGCCACCTTCCAACACCCCGATACACGATCAACACAAACACAACGTGGCAGAGTGACTTTCCCCCTGTCTATAAAGTTTAAATTTAAACCACATTATATAAGCCTCTACTGTTGTTTTCATTCTCAAACTATAAGGAGAAATCAAAAAGTTTGAATGGTAATGGTTCTTAACAACCCATTGTTTTTAACATCCAGGCTTGAGAAACCATATGACATGACGTTAAAACTGTATCATACAGTCGTTTGTGTAAATTTGCATAACCATTAAAGGAGACGTTAAGAGGTGGAAGATAATCCATTTTTGATAACGTTATGTTATGGTTAGTCTTCATGCGGGCGTCCAAATGAAGACTGTACATAAGCAACCATTTCCGGTGAGATCTATCTGATTATAACTAAATTTGAACGATACTGCTAAATACGTGCCATCCTCAAAACAGTAAGATTTGATGATGGAAGTGTACGCACAGTACCTATATCCATTTGATGTTTGAACTGTGTCTATGCGGGGCTCGTTGTAAGTGAAAGTGACCTCGAAATGGACGTGAGTTACCAGGCATTTGGTTGGTAAATGACTGGACAATGCGTACCATTGTTACTGTATAAAATAGATCCTACTGCAATCCTTAGCCTCTTGTCCAGTAACTCCTATCCCTACCTCCCCGTGGTGCCAACTGGGGTATGAGTAACCATAGGAAAGATCGGGTATCCAACCCCGGTGGGCCCTTGGTCATATGCTGACAGGGAAGGGGGGCTGCCCTCTTCAAAGGGCGCAGTCTACCTGAGCGTATGTTCTCCATGTTAGGGGCGGCTCAAAACAGCGTCTGTTCTCCATGTTAGGAGCGGCTGATCATCGTCCTCGTGCCAGCGTGGGACTCTAAACAGTGCTGTGCACGATGGTCCTCCGGCGAGACAGGGGGTTGGGGAAGGCCCAACAAGCCACCCTTAAAAAAACAATGTTACAAATAATACAGAAGTTAATACGGACCGGAACAATCGGCAAAGACCTAGGCAACAAATTAAGGACTACGATTGGAAACTCGGAACGGGGAACTGCAATCGCCTGCTGCCTCCGGGGGGGGGAGAAGCATTGGGGAATACGCATATGGATTTCCGGAAAAACTGACGCGGTTGATCAAAGCACCGATGGATCGAGTGATGTGTGTCGTCCGAGTATCAGGGCCGCTCTCGAGTCCCTTCGAATCTCGGAGAGGGTTACGGCAAGGTGATGGATTGTCGTGTGTGTTGTTTAACATTGCATTGGAGGGTGTGATTCGAAGAGCTGGGATAGACACGAGTGGCACGATCTTCAAGAAGTCTGTCCAACTATTTGGCTTCGCCGACGACGTTGATATCGTAGCCCGTAACTGTGAGACGATGGCGGAAACTTACATCAGACTTAAGGCTGAAGCTGGTAGGATTGGGCGTGTGATTAATACGTTAAATAGTTCTCGAAAACGAACCGACAGGTACAAGAAGAAGAGGCGCGCAACGAGCAAGGTGGATCGATCAAGTAGAAGGCGACCTGCGGACCCTCCGCAGACAGCGAGGCTGGCGAGGTACAGACATGGACCGATTACAATGGAAATAACTTCTGTGTACAGCAGAGGCCACACCGGCGGTAGTCTGATTGGTAAGGAAAGGGTAACCAAGACTTGGGAATGGGGTGGGGAACCGAAAAAGGTTATAGCTCGGCCACCTGGGGGGTGAGGGTTGTGAGGGATGTGGTGTTAGTGCGTTAAAGCTGGCAATTGTTGACGTATTGAGTCGTCTTTTTGTTTCTGTTTGTGGGGCCCGTTAAAATTTGTGTCGCGCGGTTGCGGGGGTTGGGACTTTACGCGATATGTCCTTTGGGGCAGAAATTTTGCTGGTATTTTTGGAGGTACATAGAACCTGTGGCAAATATGTAGTATTTTATACATAATATAAGCCCTTGCGCTGAACTGGCCGGCTTGACGTGCCGCAAGGGCTCAGTAGGGATCAAGACCCGAAGCTAAGAGTCAGTTCCATTGTGGTTATATCACATTTATTAGCAGAGCAGCACATCGAAATTTTAGGTTCATTATTCTTTATATGCTATACAATTTCAGATCATCCATGGATATCCCAAGTTTTGTAAAATAATTTCAAATCATTTTTTTTTCTGGTGGCCATGATACATTATCTAAGCTTTCAGGTTCATGGTGGATGTGCGGGTCCGTATACAATTGCAGCAGGACCACAATCTGCAGACACGTAAATACAAATGAAATTATTATCGTTTTATATTATAACATCCATTCACTACATTTTGTATGCTTTTTTATAAGTCATTTTCAGCTTCACATTTATGCATCCTTGTCAGTTATAGCTCATCTAACCTACGTTATGTATTTGAAAAGATAGGAAGGTTTTTAATGTTTTTTTTTTTTAGAAAGGATCATATTCGAAAAATTCTACTTAAAACAGCACTTTCCTTCTTCATCAGAAATATATATTAATTCAAAACCTAACAGTTTACAATCATTCATTTCCTATTTCACAGACATGAGGAATCATTTATGAGTGTACAAGAGCTATAGAAAAAATCAATTTCCTAATTTTTTATTTTAGTTTTATTAAGATTCAGTTTTTAGATTCATACTCATCTGAAATTTATTTCGCCTTATTATTAGCTGTCTTCAGTTTTTCTAATATTATTATGACATTAATACACTTCTAATTTTTATTTTCAGTAACATACCAGTAGATGTCATATATATCTTGTACCTACGCTTATTATGTTCTCTGACTATTATTGTGAAAATAAATTCTAATATTAGTAAATCTTATTTCAATAGAAACTGCAACAGTCTTTCGATGAGTGGATGGTCAGATTAGTTACGGATATATGTATTCTACTATAGTTTACTGGCTTGCTGGTATTATTATTTTATATTTTAACGTCAGTTTATTATTTTATGTTGTGATATTAAATGATGTGACATAATTGCATTTGAATTCATTTCATTGAAATCGCTATTTCAGATGAGACTCACTACATAAATTATTGCAAGGAAACGGAACAGCACATCGAAATTTTAGGTTTACTATTCTATTGCTATATAATTTCAGATTATACATGGATATTCCAAGTTTGATGAGATAATTTTAAATAATTTTTTTCTCGCAGCTACATTGTCTAAACTTTCAGGTCCACAAATGGAATTGTTATTATCATTCTTATATTCATTCACTATATTATTTGTCATTATAATATTCATTCGCTATATTTATTATAATTATAATATTAATTCACTATATTTTATACATTACTATATGACATTAAATATATATTGGGAAGGGAGGGAGCATCAGGGTATCACTCAAGCTGGAATTGGACAATGGAGTGGTATGACAACCGGCGTCTAGGAGGGAACAAACAGTATCATTTTCTTTATCCTACCGATTCGATTGTGGTGCTGTGAATTCTACTCCAACAATTTCAGTGAGAGTGACGCGCCCTTCTTAACAAGCCATCCCGTAGAAAGCTTAATGAGTATTGCGAATTGGGTTATTCGATTTGTTGGATCGTATCGTTGGAAGGAGATTCTTATGTTCCCGCGGGTTTCGCGTAAGTGTCTCTGCTTACGCGTCCGCCCCACCGTTTTTGGCCCTTCATACAGCGTTACTGTGAATGCAAACCGGTAACTCAATTTGATCTTGCTATTAAGTGGAGCTGCATACATGACAAGGTCTTAGAAGGGATGGTGGCTACCTTACATACATACATACATACAATGTTTGTTTAAACTAAATAAAATGTACTTAAAAGAAAAAGGAAGAGGTGGGGAAAGGGTTGGGGGGTGGGTGGGATTGGGGGGGGGGGGGGGGGGGGGGAGGGGACTTGGGGGGGGGGGGGGGAGGAAGGGAAGGAGAAGTTGTGGGGGCTTCGTGGTCAAGTGGTTAGCGGCGTCACCCGTCGTTCATTGCCATGAAGTGAGGGTTCGATTCCCGCTCCAGCCGGTGGAACTTTTTTGCAAAGCGAAAATGTCCAGTTTAATCCACTGGGTTTTAGGTTAAGTTGTTCGTTGTAATTCGCTCTATGGTCAATGTTCAGTGTGTACACTCTCGAGTGAAGACGTTGCAAATGTCAATTTTTATCGTTGTATTACGTGCTGCCAAACACTCAGGCCATCCTGCTGCCCAGGAAGACCGAGAAGAAAATTTCAATCGCAAACCATGTTCCCTCCTTTAACAACTAAAACCCTGTATTTTCAGGACGAACAAATAAATTTGCCAACTAAAGAGCATGTTTGATTGAAATTTCTCTTGAGCTTATTGAAATGTTCATTACCACGCACCGGCTCAACATGGCGTTGCTTGAAAAGCCACGTTCTGGAGAAAATGAGCAACATTTTTTATTAGTATTCGTATATAAATCTCTATTTGCCATGTTAAAACTAGCAAGCACGTTGTACATTCAACAAACGAAATATTAACAGTTAATTTGAGCGGAACTGCAGCATGGCAGACCAATTATGTGTTTCACATATTCAGTGTAGGGGGTAGGTTACCTTCATTGTAGTTCATGTTGTACATAGGTTCATAGTGGATTAGTTGCAGATAATAGATTAGGCTAGTTGCAGGTAATTTTAAAATATGAGTTATAATTTTTCTGGCCAATATTTTAAAACTATTGTTTGTATTGTTACTATTGTTATGCAGTTTCAGAAGCAAGTGTGTCTAAATCTCAACTCTCTTGGGATAGGGTTCTGAGGCCCTGACAAGGGCCGTTTTTCTGTTGCCTGAGTAGAAAAGATGCGAATTTAACCTCCGAAACCCCTGTCGCTCTAATGAAAACTAATGATTTTATTTCCACGCTGCTGTCTGGCGTAACAACTGAGGCCCGTCCCCTTTTGTAAAATTTGATTTGCATTGCCTTCGTTGAGAACCCCCTTCTTGTCATGTAATGATATATGCCATTATATAAAACAGGCCTGGCATTCCCGTTAAAATAATAAAGAAGAAGAAAAAGAAGAAGAATAGTAATCATTCATTATTGGATCATCGACACGTTCAGACGTGTGTATCCCGCTCTCGTGATAAAAAAGCGCTTTTCCGAGATGTTCCGAGTTTTTGGCCCTGATGCTGGAAATAGAGTAGACGCTGATGTGGCGCCTGACGTGGCTGGCACGTCCGCTAGACGAGGCAAGCGGAAGAAGCCCGACGTCGACGCTGACGTAAATCATCCCTCCGTAAACAACTAAAATCTGTCCTTTTCAGGACGACCTAGTCAATTTACCGATTAAAGAGTATGTTTGATTGAAATTTCTCTTGAGCTCATCGAAACGTTCATTACCACGCACCGGCTCAACATGGCCTAGTTTAAACTGCCGCGTCCCGGAGAAAATGGCCAAATCAATCGCCCACATCATCTTCGTGGTCAAGTGGTTAGCGGCGTCGCCCGTCGTTCAAGCGGTTGTTGTCATGAAGTTAAGGGTTCGATTCCCGCTCCAGCCAGTGGAACTTTTTGCAAAACGAAAATGTCTAAACTGGTCTACTTGGTGTTAGGTTAAGTTCGCTCTACACCCAAACTAAAAAAGTAAGATTGTTATACAATTTCGCTTGATTTTGTTCCATTTTTGCTATTGATCGTAAGTTGGATGAAAATTGTAACATTAGTTGTGGGCAAAACAGCAACAGCAATTCGCAATGAAAAGTTGAACGTGTGCGTGAGATTGTTCGCAGTGATATTTAGTTGATGAGTAAGAGATGAGTGTTCGAAAGTCAGATGGCTCACAAAAATAAAATGTGCACATCTAGATCGAGATACAGACCAGGACCGCTAGTGCGGCGGCTCTTGATGGCAACCAATTAGCCACTTTGACATGGTAAGAATGTGGGAATAGAAACCCAACAGTTAGTTCACTTGGCGAGGAATTCAGGGTGCAGCAATGAAGCAAATGGACATATTTTCCACCAAGCTATGTGCAACCTGTCGCTAACAAACTTGCATGGCATGGCATTGTTTATTTCATAAAACGCTTTGTCGATGATCAGTGAGAACAAACATAGAACACTTGACGGCGGCAATACAACAGTGGCCAAAAGCGTTGCGGCATTTTGTGATATCGATTCATCCATATTGTATATTGTTGGTGTATGTTGGTGATGATTAAATATGGAGCCTACAGCGATAAAATTGTTTCGAGCTATTTTTGCTTGCCAGTCGCTTGCACACATTTGCATGGCTTCATTTGTACCATAAAACGCTTTGTGAATCAAAATGGGCGAAATTGCCTTTTCTGAATCATGCGGATTTCTCAAGATATCATAGTATAAACTGCAATTGCATTTTTTACCACCTTTTCAACTTTTGGGTATATGTTCAATCTTCAGTCTGTACAATCTCGAGTTAGAAACGGTGTAAATGCTTATTTTTATCGTAGTATCACGTGCCGCCAAACACTCAGGCTGTCCTGCAGCCAAGAAAACGGATAAGAACATTTCAATCGCGAACCATGTTCCCTCCGTAAACACAGGATCCATTTCACACTTACAAGCACGTTGGACATTTTAGTTCCAACATTTGATTAGGAAGAATCTGCTTTTGTAAACAAACACTTTGTCTGCTAATTTATCGGAAGTTGTATACAATTCCTTCAAATTGAATATATCAGCGGATAGAAATAAAGCTCTTCTTCCTTAAAGAGTGCTTAATTTGTATTTGTGACCTTTTGTTCAAGAGCAAATGACTATGAAAGCCAATCTAATGTTGGCGATGATTTAACAAACAAAATATCATTAACAGTCAATTCGAGGCGAACTTCAGTTTCTATAAATTTTCATGAAGAACCAATAGCGGAAGAAGAACCGGAGCCTCACACACCAACAGCACAGGGTTTCATGGTTCTTTAGACTGAATAAAATATAGTAGAAATTCATGAATTCGATGACATCAATTTCTTCACATCAACAAGCAGTCCTACGTCTACTTTGCAGTTATGTCACTGACATAACTCATCCTTTCGTTTTTCTTCCATAAAAACACTGCCGGACGGTGAGCGGTGGATTGCTTAACACACACACACACACACACACACACACACACACACACACACACACACACACACACACACACACACACACAACAAAAGCATTAAAGTAATTGACAAAACAAGAGTGAAAATTGTAAACACTTATCCTCCGAATGTCAAAAATGACAACTAAGGTGATGGAAGTCCTGAATTATTGCAGGTATAATATTTCAATGACATTTTGAAATCTTTCAACAATACAGTTGACAGTCGGGTTCGGTTGCCGACTCGATCAGATTCAGTCGACTTCTGTACTGTGCAATTTTGCTCGACTCGATAGTGACAAGTGTCGAGTCGAGTTGCTCGACTATACTTGACTATAATTGACCCCTATATACAGAAAAAAAAAACGATGAAATTTAACAGATGCATAAAATTTCCCCCTTGTTCAATTGCAAGCCAAACCAACTGTAAACAACTAATCTGTTTGCAATCTTTCATATACATACCTGATTAAGGCGATATCTGGCTTAAATTTACATGAAATATCCCACGGATTTATGCCAAATTCTGCATCCCATATATGTGCATTAGATAACTTAAAAAATCACACGTTTCTTCCAAACTGTAAGAAGAACACGTAAACAAGACCGTCCCCGATATCAAAACGGACCGAGGTCTAGTTCACGTTTTCAGGATTTTTACCTCAAAAATGTGAACTAGTGGCCGATTTATGTGTTTTTGCTTGTTATCAAATTCCTGACTCTTGTTCACAGATCTGGGATTTTTGTTGTTTTCCGTGACGAACTCCATCCATACTAACACGAAAGATTTAAAATTTGATTTAGCACCAAATGAAAAATGTGATTGCTCTTCTTTCACTGAAATGTCACCTCGTTGATAGTTAAAAAGGGTATGTCTGTGACTAAAAATAACTCCAGAGGAAAATTATTTCCTCATTCGGTTCCGAAATAGCTCGACGTCCACTGTGTCGAATGGGATTTAATTCGTTAGCATATCGCATACCGGTTTACCGAAAATAAACCCAATCCGGGTACCGGGATTTACATTTCGCCATCCAAATGATCTCACCATTTCCAGAATATTTTGCGATTTACGAGCATTGACGCATCCGCTTGGGTAATCGCCAGAGGGCTCACACCAGAAAGAACTTGGCGATGATGTAATTCTTCTTGCCGGATCATTTCAGTATTTAAATCATGTTATTATGCTGTGGCGCAGCAGGCTGGCGGATGCCAAATCTATCTAGTAGATCACTCAATGACTAGACATATTTTTTTTATTTTCATTGAATGTCATTCCGAAACCCTTACACGGCAATCGTCAAGTTCGATTGACATTCTTTCCACCGAATGTCATGGAGTTGTTTACTTCACCTTGGCAACCCTCGAATTCCGTGCTTTCCTTTCAAGAACGGGCCCGTTGCATCCACTAGCATGAGAACCTTTCCGCGAAATTATTCCACCTTTTCGGGTCGGATCCCGTTAGTTTTAATATTATACAACAACACTCGGGCCGGGACCGACCGCGGCGAGAGGCATGTCCATAAATTGGACGCGTTGGCCAACGGCCAGAACGCCACAGCGGCCGTCTTCTGGAAACGAACAAAAAAGTCCGATCGAAAAAGAAAGTACTGTTACAACTCATCTTGCCGATGCTGCTCTTGGGCACTCTAGCGCGCAACAGCAAGCAAAAAAGAAAGTTTGCGAAATTGCATCGGAAACGAACCAGAAAGTCGCTTGAGAATTGGCAATTGAATTTGTTCCACCTCCGCCTTGCTCCCTGCTATCCCACTCCCGCGTGGTGATCGTGTTTGCGGCTCTTCTGGCTTGAATCAAACGGTTCGCGCAATCGCAGCAACCCGTGGCTCCGCTCTCGTGGAATAAGAGATCGTGCGAAACCTTGTCCTAAAATTTTATCCAACGCCCCACGAAGTGCATGGTCGCATGGTGCAAGCGACGGTCGAAAGCGCATTTTAAAACGCAGAAAGAAATATGTGGCCAAGTAATAACGGTACCTACGGCGAAGAGCGATTATTTTTGCATATCAAATGCTCTGATTTCGGTTTGTTGTGCAATTTTTCTTCTATTTTGGAAGGGTGCAGATATCGTAAGGCTTGCGATCGGGTCAACTGTCAGCCGGTCGATCGCTGGGGATTGATTGATAGCACTTTGATCGCGATGCCGCGTCTTTCAAACCGTGGCCAGCGGGCCGCTCAAGGATCAGCGCCATCTATCTGATTGGCATGTGAGAGAAAGTTTGCCTCGGAGGAATTTCCAATCATCCGATCTGACATCTTGACATTAGAGCGAGTGAGCGGGAAGACAAGTTGCGCAATTCACACCTACCGATTTTCGGGGTGAGCAGTATGTATCACCCACAGCGGCAAATATTTTGTTGCGCAATACTTTGAAATTTCTTCGATCTCCGATGGCCCAATTTCCATCGAACCCACTCGAAGCACGTAGCACAAACAAGCGCGGGAAAACATCATCAAAACAAAATTGTTAGAATTCCTGCCCAACAGGTTACGGCATAGTACCGTTTGTTTGGATCAGAACTTTCACAACACGCCACCCGATCGATGGCCTTTCCATAATCTGATAAATCCATGTAAACAAACAACAAACCAATCGTCAAACTAGATGACTGTCGGAGTTCAAAGTCCATGCGTCTGCACCAAACGCAGTAACCCGGTTTGAGGCGAAAAACAAGCCCAAAGCTAGCGGCTGCATACTTTCAAACGCAGTGGACACGTGATCAACCACGTGTTGCGGAACTGATCCGATTGATTTTAGGTTGCCGCTGCTTCCGACGATTTCTTGAGCCATCGAAGATCTCGAATGGTTTGTGGCCATTATGCAATACGCACTAAACGGCGCTGTGGGCTGATGGGCAACAGTGGCAGTTGACATTATTTCTTCGACTTGACAGATTAGGATATGGTGGCGGTGTTTATATCTTTTTTTGCAGAAAACTGGCTCGAACCAGAAAAACAGTTTTTTTTCCTGTCGAAAAACCTTTATAGACGCATAAAGATTTCAACGCCACGGCTCATTGGAGCCAGTAGATGCAGGTCGTTGCTCGATGTTGTTTTTATTTGTTTGTTGTTGATTTTCCCTCTATGACAGGGAGGCCAGATCATTTTTCTTTATGTTTATATACCTGCTGTCATCTGTAGGGTCTTCGACATGAGTGCATGGGTTGAGTAACGTACAAAAGGTCATGTGGCACACGGAAGTGACCTATCAATGACGAGCTTGAATTATCATAGAAGCAATGTTTCCTCTGTTGTCTTTAGACGCTGCTGTACTGAGCGATTTGTTGACTTTCAACTTAGCATTAGAGTAATCATCTAAATAGCCTTTAGACAAAAATCATTGCAGTCTTGAATTGCAATGATCAATTCTCTCTATAGATAATATATAGTTTTGAGAAGTCAACTGTTATTCTAATTTATGTCTAACCCTTTTAAAAACACTGAATAAACAAGGTGAAAACAATGTTAACACAATTTGATAAAAATCATAACATATAAGGTTGAAATGTTAATTACTTATCAGAAGCACCTAGGATAAAATATGTGTCAGTTTAAAGAGACATAATTTTACACGGAATCTTTCTTTACGTTCACCAACTTTTTACAAACATGTATTACGTCTCGTGTAAAATTCACAATTTCTAAGTGTGGACGTTCGACTTTTCCTTTGCCAAATCCAATGGTCCAAAGTTTCTTCTCAATTCTACCCAGAAATTTTTTTAGAACGCTTGAATCGATGTTTCTCGACCATGATTCCAACATTTTTTGATACGTAGAAACAACTTTACACAGTTTTAAAATTTTATGCATTTTTAGATTTTTTAAGATGCACCTAAACGAAGCTGCAAGAAAGATATAAATTTACGTCCATCCGCAAATTTACACAAACCTAAAACTGAACACGTATTTTTACATGGTGTGCAGTAAATTTAAGTCATTCGATTTTTATAGATTACTATTAATTGAGTTGTTCATTTGTTTTTAATCAAAATCATGAATCACAATAATCCTAAGAAAATAAATATTCATGATATTTTTGGTAAGTTTACTTTGTTTAAGGTTTTTCTATATGCTAGAAAGAGAAAAAAAAAAGCAATGCCACACAAATAACAGGGATTAAAAATAAACCAATATATCAGTTCTATGTGTGTTCTATTCAACTTAAGGAGTGTATCGAAAAGAACACGCAAATAAAATCCGCAGTAGAAACTACCATTTCGAGGGTTAAATTAAGCGCAAACACCAACAATTTCCACCTAATTATAAATGCGGTTGATTTTACCATGCCTGCTATTAAAGCGGCCATGGTGGGTCAAATATACCACAAATGTCAAAGGCTGTATCATAAATGTAGTAAATTTGACTGAAATTTCATGGAAGTTTTTACTGCAAGATTTTTTTCTGTGTGATTATAAACTTTCGAAAATTAAAACAAAACGAATAAAAAAATCGCAAATTTCAAAAGCAATGTATTTTATTACACCTTAACATATTAAAATATCATTTAAACTAACAAACTAATCAGATTGCTGTGGGCTTCGTGAGACAAGCGGTTAGCAGCGTCACCCGTCGTTCATGCGATTGCCACGAAGAAAGGGTTCGATTTCCGCTCCGTCCTGTGGAACTTTTCGCAAAACGAAAATGTCCAGTGTAAGTTTTATAGATTTCGTGTTCTTACTTTTAATCTACTGTGCCAGGTGGCTATCAGGGTCTATCCGGGTGAAATTGAATACTTTTTGGCCTCACTTCCCTAAATTGTACCGATAGATAGAAAAATTACAAAAGAAGATGGTGGAAAGGAATGTGCGATCATAAAAAAAACTATAAATCAGAAATAACAATTGAAAAAGCTACATGAAGTTTTATTCTACGTTGAACCATAATTTTGATGTGGGAATAAAATGGAAGGAAAGGAAAAATAGCGAACCTTTCTTCTCGGGTTTAGCAGCGTCCTGATTGTTCGGCTCAGCGTGGTTGAGGGGATAATTTGGCGTAGCTCCTCCGAGCTCGGCTGAAGAATTTAGCGCAATTTCGATCGGATGCACTCGATTCGGTGTGTCTAGGTATCCATCGACGTCTCGGAAGTGTTAGCACCATCCACACTACAATTGCATCGTCGAACGGCGCAATAGACGGCAGTTTTCGGCGGGCCTAGCTGCACTGCTTTCTTGGTTAGCACTACCGGACACTTTGCCAATGTTGACGCAATTTCGACACTGATTGTTAAAACTTTGATTAGACTTAAATTTTCCACTATTAGGTGTTATGAATTTCGTTACCGAATAAGAGATTGATCCATGGGTTCGTCCCCCTTTTATACCAGATCCAGTACTGACTTTGAGGTCCAGGCCAGGCGATGACGTGGATATCGGATGTCATCGCAATGGATGATGCTAGCCGTCAGTTGGTGTCAGGGGGTATGGGATTATAGTAAGTTCAAATTCAAATTTAAAAAATATAAATAGGGGGAAATGGGCATCTGGCACCAAGGGAATGGGAGTGGAATAGGATGTGAGGAAAATTCAATTTAATTTAAATATACTTCATGTTCGTTTATGACCGCAAATTCAGTAACTTATACTTACGTTCATTTAATTATATATATAACAACTCAAAATATATTAGAAATGGTGATGGATCGGAACAAAATAATTATTGGAAGCTATTTGAGAGGTTACACCAGACTGGTCCCCTGGGGGTTAGGTTAAGTTGTCCGTTGTAGTTCACTCTATGTTCAAAGTTCAGTCTGTACAACCTCGAGTTGAAGACGGTGTAAATGTATTTTTTTTCCTTTTTGTTGCTGATTTCGATAATAAGATTGAACTTTAGCCTTTATACCGTCCTTCAAGTTCAGCACAGCGATTTTTGTGAACTTCCTGGATGCTACTGACCAGTTTTTCTTGAAGTTTGACATGTTGTGTACCACTGCACCTGCCTTTCTGAGGATCCGCTTGACGATTGCCCAGAAGCATTCGATCGGTCACAGATGGGGACAGTTTGGAGAATTGGGTTGATATTTTTTTTCAAAGAACTCAACGTTGTTATTAGAAAACTTTAGAGTTGATCTGACATAATGGGCAGAGGCCAGATCCGACCAGAAGAGAGCTTCCAATATAGTGGAAACAGTCTCTTCTGCAAGCTTTTGATAAATTTCAGCATTTGTTGTTCCCTTTCTGAGGAAAATGGAAGATCGCAAGGCACATGTGCAGATTGCTTTCCAAATGAGCACCTTATCACGGATTTTTTTTCCGTCGCAACATTCGACCATATCTGCAATTGGGACACTCTCTCCAGCCGTTTTGGTGTAGAATTAAGGTCCCGGTAGGGTTTTAGAATCGTCTTCACATACATTTCGTCGTACAACAAAACACACTGGGAAAGATTGTCCAAAATACGGTTGTGCAGCTTTCGGGTCCTTATTTTGGCCCGACACTTCTGCTCCGAAGATCGCTTTGGTACTTTCTGCTTTCGATATGTCTTTAAATAATTTCTTTTCTTAAGCCGCTGGATCATCCTGATCCTGATTTTTTGGCCAAATCACGAGTTGTTCTCTTGAATATAATCGACGACTTTTTGGTCCAATTCGGGATTGCTGGACATCGGGTATTCTTCCAGTTCTCGGCAGATCCTGCAGGGTGTACTACTCATCATAATACTCAATCACTCCAGCAATTAATTGCTGGATGCACTTTAACCTTTTATGGCAATCTGATTGTACGCAATATTCTTTTCAGTATCAAGTGTGCTGAATTTTCTTTCGTACTTTAAGTTCAATACGCGACATTTTGCAAAAACAAAACTGAGATAATGAAAAGAAATGAACCGAAATAGGCTTTTTGACATGTAAACAACACGTAATACGAATAGCAGCTCAATTATGTAGCAAATGGGTATAAATAATTTTCGATACATTCCTTAATACTCATTTTCAGGCAATGGTATTATGGAAGAAATCTGTTTGCAACATTCCTTCAAGTGACAATTGAAAGCAGCTTTAATCCGGGAGCTAGAAATTGCTGGCTATATAACAGAACCAGCAACCCATTTCAGATTGTCTGGAGAGTTTCACCCAGGGAAGCGAGCTCCGGGGTCACTTTCACATACAATATAAGCCCGCATGTAAACTTTACCGATAACGTTCGGATAAGGGTACTGAAACACACTTCCAGACTTGCACTAGCACGTACTTAGAATTATTTGAAAATAGGGTTTTGTAATATATTTATAATCAGATAGATCTCACGAAAGACCACCTCAAAATGACGTACAAAATAATTTCAAGACGAAATCAAGGCAATCTACAAATAAAATTAACGTTGCTAAACCGTCCGCTAGAAATGCAACCAGCATTTAGAAAATGGAGATCATCATGGCGATGAGCTTGCACCTGAAATTCTGTGCAGGCCTCACACGCGTGTATGTGTGTGTTGGGGCTTCGTCTGTTGCTTCTTATCAGCAAATTGTTGTTTTCTTTATTTCACTGATCTACTTGTTTTTACAAATTATAAACTACAGAATTTTTTTTTTTTTTTTTGGTTAAGTTTAAACGGTACTAATAATCATCACTTTACTCGCGACGAAGCGGAAAACTATCTTTCTTTGGAAAATGAGAAGAAAGATTTAACTTATCTTTCCTATAATTTTCTAGTTATAGGTATTCCACTGAAAAGCTCACACTCTCCAGGAATCTCTCTTTATTTTTTTATATACGTAAATTCCTTCAAAAATCCACCGAGAATGCGCAGATTTTGCATCATCAGTGAGCAAAACCCTTTCAGAAACACTTTGGTGAACTTTCTGTATCAATTTCGGTCGAAAACAAGATAATTTCTAAATTTTTCAATTTTTTTAACTATGATGGAGAAAAAGCGTCTGTTTTGCTCAAAACTGCAACCTAGTTAACCAGAATCAACGGAGGAAAGGATGAAATGAACGCCGGTTGAAGCAAGACTGAGCACTAGTGGGATGAAAAAATGCTTCGGGATTTTGGTTTTCATTTTTCAGGTTTGTTGAATTACATGAAACAATATTTAGATTTTTGTGTCGATTCCAGCTCATTCCAGTTTTCTTTATTTTTAAGAGTGTAGGATGCTAACGTTTGGGACAATGAGATCATCAGCACGACATTGACACCATTCGTCTTGTACCATTCCAAAACATCATTTGGAGTACTGAAAAGGCTAGATCCGGCAAAAAAAAAATACGGCCATTTACGATTCCAGTTGATACGGTTTCGTGCTTTCTGATGCTTCAATGTACGGAGTCCTGCTCATTTATTGCCTTTTTGCAGGAATCTTTTTATCAGGTGCAGTTTTTTCATGGCATACCGAACCGTGGGCTTACGATTGAAGGCAATAACCACTCGCTTGTGATGTTTAAAACATTGTACAAAACACCTTTTCTTCAAAACGTTTTATAACAGAGAAACTGTAAAATGTTGGGAACCCAACGTTTTCCGATCGCTCGGTGCGAAAGATGTGAGTTTTTGAGTTGAGTTAACACATTTTTTTCACGCACATCCTGTTCCTTAGACTACAGTTTTGAAACCACTTGAAATGTCACAGTGAATCTGACACAGTGTATAAAATACACGCTGAGCTCGTTTCACTCAGAATTTCATTAAAATAGACCTTTCTTGTAGATTTTTTTATTGGCTTATCAGATACCTTTCAATCTGTAGAGTATACTTTTTTAAGGGATCTATATGTTTTGAAGCCTGTAACTATTGAAAAAACAATAAAAATCTGTTAAATGACCATTTCACCCCATATGCACTCACTATTTTTACAGTGGTGAATACCCATTTTGCACTCTCTTCCCCAATCTGATGGTTCTTTTCTGTGGTGAGATTCACGTTAACTTATTAGCTTTTTACTCCTATGGATAAATTCCATAAGCAGATGTCAGTGCTCGCACATGACGGTAGTTTTCTCACTCAATCACTCCACAGGATATTCTCGTAACAACGTGTGAATCTTTGCCTTAAAAATAGCCACCTCTACGAAAGTACTGTCATAGATATGTCAAAAACTATTTCAGTTGCACTGACAGGTAGGTGAAAGCTCGGAATAATATCCTCCTCATGGCTTCGCTTTTGAACAAATCACTGTCCATCTTGTCCAATGTAGATTGTTGTACCTTCAAACAGTCATATGCATACAGAATATGAATAAATGAAATATTTAACGGCAAACCGATCAAACAAATCAAATCTGGAAAATTAATCGTTTTTTGCCGTTTCGTTGCATATTTAAACAAAGTACCTCAGTGTTGCAAGAAAATGTTTTCAGTTTCGTCGTGAAAATAATTTCATCACTTTACAGAGTTGCCAAAACGCCTCATATTTGTTGCACACACGCTTAGAAATTATGAATTTAACACGAGACGTAATTCACATTTGTAAAAAGTCGGGGAACGTAGACAAAGAATTCGTGTAAAATTAAGTCTCTTGAATCTGACACATACGCAACTGGACGAAAGATGTGTTTGATTGAATTTATTTTCTCATCTCTTTTAACTCATTCTTATGTGCTAAAGGACGCTTGCAAGTGTCGGTCTCAGCAGACAGAAATTTAAATGACATTTTGGTAGTGTGCATGGTATGTCTCAAAAGACTGCACTTGACAAAAAGCTTCGTACAAAAAGGCAAGAAACGAGCAGGTTTCCGTACTTTAAGCTTCAGAAAGCACCAAACCGTAACAACTGGAAACGTAAATGGCCGTATTTTTTTTTCGCCGAATCTACCCTCTGGTCAGTATTTCAAAGGACGTTTTGAACGGTAGAAAACGAATGGTGTCAATGTCGTGCTGAGGATCTCATTGTCCCAAACATACCGCAGTAGCGGCCGGTCGAAAAAAAAAACTGGGCTATTCATAATGAATCACGAACTTCGTAAGCATCCTACACTCTAAGAAATAATGAAACTTAAACAGACAAAAGTGATCACCAAAAATTCACCATAAAATGTGACACAAATTGGAGCTTTCAAAAATTATTAACCAAATAAGGAGTGAAAAAAATATAAAAACGCTAATGTTATAGGAAGTTCAATGATGAATATAAAAAATGGCGGTTTGGTCTAACGAGAAAGGTCTATTAACTCAATCGGTAGCATGTTACAGCTTTTTAAACATGATTCAAATACACCGTGGACACCCTTAAAAAACGAGTGACACGGACCAGACGGAAGTCCTGCTTCGATTTAAGCGGATCATCCAAGAGCTTTGACGAGCATCTGAAGGATTCCTACCCCGACCCTCCTGGAAGTTGAAGAGGAAATTGGTTGGTTAAAAAACAACAAAGCTGCTGATGTTGACCAACCCCTAAGCGAGCCACTGGGTAATTACCAAGATTTGGGAGGAAGAGTGCTTACCGGAGGACCGCTACTACGGACCAGATTCTCGGGATTCGCTGCAAAAATGTCGCGAATATGACGTGCCCACACATCATCTTTTCATCGATTTCAAATCAGCTCTGACAGTTCTGACACAATCGATCGAGACCAGCTATGGCAGATCATGCACGAATGTGGATTCCCAGAAAAATGACGCGGTTTGTCAAGCCAACGAGTGGATCGAGTGATGTGTGTCGTCCGAGTCACAGGGAGTCGAGTCGCTTGGAATTTCGGAGTGTCAGTTACGGCAAGGTGGTGGATTGTCGTGTTTGCTATTTAACATTGCATTGGAGGGTGTGATTCAAAGAGCGGGGATCGCCACAAGTCGTACGATCTTCAGGAAGTCTGTCCAGTTTTTTGGCTTCACCGACGACGTTGATATCGATGCTCGTTATTTTGAGACGATACATCAGACTTAAGGCTGAAGCTAGTTGGGTTAGGCTTGTCATTAATCCGTTAAAAACAAAATACATGAGAGAAGAGGGTCACAAGAAGGCAATGACAACGTCGAGCGATGAAATCGAGTTGGTAAACGAATTCGTGTATCAGGGCTCATTGGTGACCGCCGATTATGACATCAGTAGAGAGATACAAGGGAGCATTATGGCTGGCAATCGTGCCTACTTTGGACTCCACAGGACGGTTAGATCGAACAAAATTCACATGTTGACCATCTACAAAACATGAATTAGACCGGTAGTCCACTACGGCCACGAAACAAGGACAATTGCTGAGGACCAACGCGCCCTTGGTGTCTTTGAACGCAAGGTGTTGTGAACGATCTACGGAGCAGTGTGTAGATTTGTCCACCTGGAAGCAAGTGTCTCTAAGGTGATGCATCTACAACGACTTGACTAATCTGGTAGGTTTGCTGGATCCGACCAAGGCATTTGACAAAAGCAATTAACGGATGAAGCTACGCTGAACTCTGTCCATCACGGTATGAAACGGTGACCACAAGCAAACAGCATACTCCAATATACTGCAAACTAATGAGCAAAAATTGCATCGTTGAAGTTGCTGGTACTTTGTCGAACAAATCCGAGGGCTGCAAACACTCGTTGAACCGTAGTTTGCCATCGACTTTCGCCAAACAGCTTAAGATGGAAATGCACCGGTAATTCTCAACAGAATGACTATAGTAGACTGCTTAGAAGCTCGGACAGATTGATGCTGTTTTTCACAGCTCTGGGAAAGTACTGTGACGAAAAGAGGCGTTAAAGATGATTGTCAGTGGCGTTTGCAGAGATTTGGCATATTCTCTTAGGAATAGCGGCGGAAGTTTATCGGTTCCAGGTCCCTTGAAAATGTCTAGTTCGTTCAAAGTAGAGGACACATCTTGCTGTGTAATGTCAAACAGCTGCAGATTCATGTCGAAAACTGGACAATTTCTGAAGATATCGGGCGAGAGTGCTGACGAGTTAGTTCAATGTACATTTTCGAAGAAATCAAGCCTTCCGGAGAATCAGCAATAGCATTCTCGAATGTCAGTTCAGCGGGAAATCTATTTGTGCGTTCGCGATTACGGATATACGTCATTTGGCATTCGTTGTATTGGGATTCAATTAAACGCAAATTATTACGATATTCATCCGTTTTCGCTCGATTAAAACGCTTACGAGATTCGAGAACAACGTTTTGAAGGTATTTCAGCTCAGATGTCTTCGATGGATGCTTGTAAGGGTGTCGTCTACATCTTCTACGCGGAACGTGTTCATCCAGAATTTTGTACAGAATGTCATAAAATATACATACCGTCTCGTCTGTTTGAGCAGTCCTGTGCCCAGTTTTATACTATACTGTTCTTTGTCCCCTTTTAAACTGGAAATGACCCCAGAATCCATCCATATTTCATGGCCGAAGTGATTGATTGAAGTTAGATCTGTCACATGCCTAATTTCATTTGTTTATTTTTTTCCTTTCACATTTGTCCTTTGCTAATTTGGTCCGGAATCCAGTTCAATCCAAATAACGTGAATTGTAAATGTATTATTCACGGCCCAATTTATAAAATCTTGTATAAGGAAACGCTTGGTTCCGAGGAAAACTCGTGAGCAAAATCATATGTCCCGAAAATCAATAAATGGGGTTTGGAAACTGTAATTTTGCCCATGCAGCATCGATCGCAAACATAATAAATATAAACTAATCTGGCATCTCTGCGCCTCTTCAACGGTAAAGTGGTTGATGTTATGAATTCGAAAGTACAAATGATCCGTTAGGAGGTTGTTTTTGTTTTTCTGGACATAGGAGTCACAAAGTCGACGAAAACAAAATTCCAATGTTGTGAGAAATGAAAACAAAAACACCACTGGCATTTAAGGGTGTCAATAACTACGCGTTGATTAACTCAAACTACTTTCGAGAGTTGAGAGATTTTTGAACAGCGAAAAAAATACTAAATATGCCCCAATTCTCGAGTACTTTTTCAAACAGACGTATCTGATTTTGTAAACAAAGAGGGGAAGTAAGATTCAAACGTTAAAGTCTTGAAACCCTTAGCACTTTCATGCAAACTAGGGCCACCAACACAAGGAATAACATTTCCCTAACATGATGGTGATGCTAATTTCCATGAGGTTGCTGAGAGTTTTGAGAAATTTACGTTTGAAAAAGTACTCGAGAATTACTTCAAACAAAACAAATTCTGTAAGAAATTTTGATTTGAAATATTGGACATGGACTGTAATCCATTATGTGCCTTATGTGCAGTCTTCATCGGAGCCGTCTCCACTGAAAAGTTTTCAGAAACAGGGAACAAAACAATGTATGGTAAATGCCTCAAACTGTTGAGTTAGTTCATGAACGTTTAGAAAATTGTTTTATCTACTTTAATCGATTTTTCAACCACTTTATCTAAACAGTAAACAGCTCAACTCAGTTTTGGTTCCTAAACGAGTACCACTGTATTTAAACTACTTGGCAAAATAGCATAAACTTTATTATTCAGAACTAGACGACCAATCTATTATTACATTTAGAACCCTAAACTTGATCCTTAATGTCCATAGTTGACTTATTATCATAGATTCGATGTTTATTTTATCGTTCTTGAATACTCGATTTCAACTTACTCAAACGCACAATTCACTCACATTGCTCAATCCACGAAGGAAATTTCCATGCGTTCCAACAAACACCAATCCTTTATTTCATCAGCCAATCCTGCTGCATTTCCAAAACATCCGGACGTAACGTTTCGCGCGACATGCCGTGTCCAGTCCTGACCTGCTTCGATCGTGTCAACTTGTCAAAACCGAAAACATTCATAAAAACCGACAACCGGCGGAGAAAGCGCACCCTCTCCGCTCACTTCTTCGCACAGCAAGCGAAACCATAGCAGCCATAACAACAAATTCGTTGTCCGCTGCCCGCATCGAAACAATCTACCACTGCAAAAAATAAAAAATAAAAAAAAATCATAAACTTCCAAAAACCACCTCACGGTACCGTTAGAAAATGGGGTGATCACACCCCGGCCGGCAAGACCGACCGACCCTACACAACGAGGTGGTGTCCGAATAGCGCCAAGATTCGGTTGAACGGTTCGAATTTTTTGCGCGCCCAACGCGCGTTCGTCGTCGGCGCTCGCGTTCCAAGAATTGTTTACAAATTGGACTCGTTTCTTGCGAGCCGGCTGACCATAACACATATTTTTCGGAGGCACTATTTTGATTGACAACAACCGCTCGACGGATCCGCAGCAAGCGTTGAACCACAACCGGGTGGGAGGGTATTGCACCCCTTCTCCCCGAATAGCGGACCGAAGTTTTTTTTTTTTTTCCTCTTCGATTAGACCCAGGTAGATTTGATTGATGGCGTTACATAAAAATATCTATATGCGATCATGGTAGGCTATGAGTGGAGCGGATTTCTCCAACAGTAGGACTTGTGGCGCCACAAACGACTCTATATTTTGTCAGGGGAAACCACGTTGACCCAGAAAGGCAACCAACAGAACGAACAGTTGGAAGTTCTGGAAGGCGAACGAAAGCTGTAAACAATCGAGAATTTTCGAGAACACCTTAGTTGCTTTCTTTCATTTTGCGTCGTGCGGGGTAATAAATTTCCATTGATTTATTCTTGATCAACCACCGTAGCAGCAATTATTTTTAATGTAACCCCAATTGCTCCGCTCAGACCATCCGAAAAGTGTGACAAATGCATTGCCGAAAACAACAATTACTAACTTTGCCGAGCCGTCGAGCGAATTTGCTCTGATTTGTCGCCCTGACCGACCCATTCCAGACGGCCACTTATTACGGGCAATTTTCGCAGGAGTAATGACGGTCAAATTAATTGAAATCGTTTATTATGCAACGGTACCGCGCGCACTCCCATAAATTGAGTCCCGGCGATGTGCGAAGGCCAAAATGTTGTTGGGATGATTGCAAAGGGAAGAGTTGTGCAGTCTGATTCCTGAATGCGCAGGCATGCAATCAGGTCACCAATTTTCAATATCAATATGGTCGTTTAAATTTGTCTCGGCTTTCTCCTTTCCATGCGTCGAGTTTGATGCATTGCATTTCGAGCGATCAGAACCCAGAGATCCCTTTTTTTGCTTGGTATGCATGTGTCCATTTACGTTGCAGATCTTCCAGAATGGAACTGAGTGTTTCCTTCGCGATTCAGCGAGTCTAGCAAGGGGCTATTACCAACAATCAATGTGCAACTAGCGATTTGAAATTGGTTTACTGTTGTAGAACCCCTAGTTTCGAAGTACACCTTGCAGTCTGCACCTTGCCATGCATTCTTGCGCTATTCAGTACCTTTTGGTACAAGTATCTTTGTGTTTGTTTTGATTCGCTGTTTTGTTTTGACAGAATATTTGAGAGTGTATTGGTGTGAGTTACGGTCTTAGGGGTGAATCATTAAGCTTGGGACCGAGCTTGGGACCGGTGTGCTAGTACTTCCTGAGCCAAAAAAAATATTCGTTTTCTTCATGACTATCCACCCGTTGCTATTACTACCTTGCCGTCTGTACCTTGCAATACATTCTTGCGCTTTTCGGTACCTTTCGGTACTAGTATCTTTGTTTATGTTTTGATTCGCTATGTCATTTTGACACCATATTTGACGGTGTGTTGGTGTGAACTACATCATTATTAAGCTTGGGACCGGTGTGCTAGTACTTCCTGAGCCAAAAAATATATTCATTTTCTTTGTGACTATCCAGCCGCTGGTTCAACAATAGTGAACCAATTTCAAATCGCTAGTTTCATATTGATTGTTGCTATTACTAACACTATTACCAGCGGTTGGATAGTCATGAAGAAAATGAATATATTTTTTGGCTCATGAAGTACTAGCAACAATCAATATGTAACTAGCGATTTGAAGTATACCTTGCAGTCTTGCGCTTTTCAGTACCTTTCGGTACTAGTATCTTTGGCTTTGTTTTGATTCGCTATGTTATTTTGACAGAATATTTGAGGGTGTGTTGGTGCGAGTCACGTTATTAGGGGCGAATTATTAAGATTGGGACCGAGCTTGGGACCGGTGTGCTAGTACTTCCTGAGCCAAAAAATATATTCATTTTCTTCGTGACTATCCAGCCGCTGGTACTAGCACACCGGTCCCAAGCTCGGTCCCAAGCTTAATGATTCGCCATTAATAACGTAACTGACACCAACACAACCTCAAATATTCTGTCAGAATAACTTAGCGAATCAAAACAAGAACAAAGATACTAGTTCCGAAAGGTATCGAAAAGCGCAAGATTTATTGCAAGGTGCAGATTGCAAGGTGTACCTCGGACCTAGGGATTCTACAAAAGTGTAAGAAATTTAAAACGCTAGTTTCATATTGATTGTTGCTATTACTGAGGCATATTTTGAAGCATGAATTCAGTCACCGAATTGCGATCTTCAGCGTTTCCTTCCCAGTTAGCGTCCGTAAATCCTGCTGTAGAGTTCAAACTAATTTAGATTGTTCGGATTTACCTCAGAAAAATGCACCACCTTTCTGAAGCAGCTAATTTGTTTTCAACAGCAGATCCGTACTCGTCCTCTGAACTGTCCGACTCCTCGACCTTCGACTGCTTTCATCCAGCGGGTTTTGTGGCTTCTTCAAAACCTTTTTTGTCAAAACCTTCGACTTACCCATCGATGTGCTCAGACTTGCTGCCTTCGACGATTTCAGTATTCTGGATGTGCCTTCTCCCGGACTTGGTTCTACCAACAATCAATATGAAACTAGCGTTTTGAAATTGGTTCACTGTTGTAGAATCCCTAGGTCCGAAGTACATCTTGCAGTCTGCACCTTGCTATACACTCTTGCGCTTTTCGGTACCTTTCGGTACTAGTATCTTTGTTTTTGTTTTGATTTGCTATGCTATTTTGACAGAATATTTGAGAGTGTGTTGGTGTGAGTTACTTTATAAGGGGCGAATCATTCCCAACAAACATCGTTGTTGATTTAGAGCTTGTTCAAGCAAATTTGGAGAAGCTATTCAGCTGTTTCTTCTAGAATAGCTGAATAGCTTCTCCAAATTTGTTTGAACAAGCTCTAATTCAACACCGATGTTTGTTGGGTTAAGCTTGGGACCGAGCTTGGGACCGGTGTGCTAGTACTTCCTGAGCCAAAAAATATATTCATTTTCTTCATGACTATCCACCCGCTGGTTCTACCACAGGTTTTCCACCCGTTGACTTGCTCGGTTTAGCCGCTGTGCTTTTTACACGTTTCATCGCCTTTTCATACTCAGACCGCATCGTTTTAAGCCGGTTGGCGTGAGTTTGCTCATCTCGTAGAGCTTCCTCAAGCAGTTTCTTCTCCTGCTGTATTTCTTTCTCCCGCAGCTCATCCTCCATCTGCAGCTTCTTTTCCTTCAGGATCCGGTTCATTTCCATCCGTTTTTCCCTCAGGACTCGCTCAGCTTTGATCGCCTTTTCCTTCACCTTTTGCTCATTTTCCAGTACTTTTAGCCGTTTGTCCAACGAAGTACCGTTGCGATTGGACTTGGAGCTGGATTTGTCCGATTGGTCATCCGGAACAGCTAACTTCTTGGACTTTGTTCCTAATTTCGCCTCTGACGCCTTTTTCACGTAATTTTCACCTGCTTCCTGACAGATACCTAATGGGCAAAACCACTTCTCCTGGGTCTCAAGCAACTCCTCAGTGACTCCCACGCAATGGTAATGGAACCAGAGGCCGCAGCCATCGCATCCTGCCTGTTAATACGCCCGTCGATTCGGCGAACCCCTCGTATCGCTGTCAATCTACGACGAAGCCTGTCATCGATTGAGCATGAGCACAAAGCCGCGGTCGTGAGCTGTCACGTAGGATGATGTAAGCGAATTGATCGGGAAACAATAACCAGAAGAATTTGTGCTCTATACGCTAGTTTACGATCTAAAAGTTTATAGTTATTAGTGATTTACATATATACATACAATTCAACGGCTGAATATTAAAAATTAGTTGATACCATTTATGCTAAGATAGCAATAAGGTGAGATGAATATTCTCTATGATACAAGTTTGTTTATTGACTATTGTTCTTATGATAGCTTGAAATTACAACTATGAACTAAAAACGAATTACAACTATAAAAACAAACTAGAGACTGTAGTAATATAGATAAATAAATTATTCCGTTATAACTTACCAACTGGTTGATCTAGCTTTATCCTCATCACAACAAATCATCTGACGTTTCTGGCACAGCTTACTGTGAAACGTCAGATGATTTGTTGTGATGAGGATAAAGCTAGATCAACCAGTTGGTAAGTTATAACGGAATAATTTATTTATCTATATTACTACAGAGACCACTACTAAATCAACACACTACCTAAGTGAACGGTAAGAACAGAATTCATTACATTTTAATTCAAAGTGATGTATATTAAACACTATTTTGCAACAGCTAGAGCTGCACCTGAGGTTAGGTTAGCACAAGTCGGACTCGGACTGTTCGAAGAGTAGAAGAATTACTAAATGTAAGTCTCGAAGTCTGTACTTCAACAATTATTAAATTATGTTGCTCTTTTTAGGAATTTATAACATTTTTGTTACACGCGGTAATAAAAGGTTTATTGGACTCGGTTAATTCTGGTGACATTCGCAACTGTTCTTCCAACACTGCCATAGCATCATTGGTGGTCTTCTCACAAACGCCGCAGAGGGTCAACGTCATATTCGCAGCCTTAACCATAGGGGCTATTCATAAACCACGTAGACTTTTCTGGGGGGAGGGGGGGGTTTCACCAAAGTCTACGCTTCATACAAAATTTCAAAAAAATTTATGGAGAAAAGTCTACGATGGGGGGGGGGGGGGGGTCTGAGGTTTCCAAAAATGAGTCTACGTGGCTTATGAACAGGCCCATAGTAGTTGAGGTTATCCTAATCCGAAATTAACAATGTCAAAAACTAGCTTCGTTTTAACACACAGTGCTACAGATCATTCCGGACTCGCATTTATCAATAGTGGTACAGATTTCTACGGACTCGTTTTTAGAATTGGCGCTGCAAATTTATCTGGACGCACTTGGGCGCTCCAGATTATTCTGGCCTCGCCCGAAATACAGCGCTACGAACTACTTCGGGCTCGCTTTAACAATAGCGCAACGGATTTTCCCGGACTCACTCAACTACACTGTACTTCGCATTAACTCCGCATTGCTTTAACCAAGGGGTGAGTCACTTAGAACAGTGTGCCAGGCACGCCGTAGTAGAAAATCTTACACCATAACTAATTGTTGTGGCGTTGTTTTGATTTGTTTGTTTCGTTACGCAACGGACATAAGTTTTAGAAAAAAAAAAAAAGTTTTTAAGTGAGCTTTGGATCTACCTGTATGTTGAGGCGAAATTTTAATGAATTCAGTGATATATTAATAAGCCGTGACATGATATCACTTAGCAGCTTCAGTGAAAGGCAATTTTTCGGAGCAAATTGGAGGTGGGATGTGGAACCACCAACCTCCATATCCTAAATATTTTGAAAAAGCAGAACGTCTGCAGCCAGCCGTTTGCTAGGCTAATCATCGAGAGGATCTGAGAGATTGAAGAGGACTTATGGATTCTGACTGAGAACCTTCGTGAAGAAGCTGCAGCTGGTAGAACTCCGTTAAAAGAAATTAATGGAGAAACATACGCATAAAACCCATCTGAGGATTCGGCCTTTGATGCCTTATTGGAGCAGCTGAAAAACATTGATATCAAAGTTTTTTCTAAAGTCTGTGGAAAGTTATATTTGTACTTCTTGTACCAATTATATTTTTACTTGTAACCTAAACGCACATTACTATAAAGCTGACGCACTTTAAAACACAGTTCCCCCGTTTTCACTGCCGCCAGTGAGTTAATCCCACGCACACACTTATGCCTGGGGCAGGCATACAACGAACAGCCAGTACAGCGTTGTACTAGGTTGTACTACTTTTGTCTAGTACCTATTTTTTAGTACTGGGTTGAAGTATTTGACAGTTCTTACAACGCTGTACGTTGTATGTATGTCCCAGGTATTACACATCCAACTAACGTTTCATGCTATTCAGAATAGGTGGATTCTATAAAAAAAAACACTGATTCACGAAACTATCGTTTGGTGCTATAGTTCATTGCACGGAATGTATTAACCTCACTTTTTTGATAGTTCAGGGAGCTTGTTTAAAAGGTGTTAGAATTCGAACCGCTCAATCGAAATTTTTCAGTGGCTTTTTTCCGGATTCCGTACGATAAGATTCAGGAAATTTTGTAAAAATAAGCACTGGTGTCTGTTTCCCGGCTATTTTACTTTAATCATAATAAATTTAGAGCACAAAATCTAAAACCGATATTGCCGAAAATATTCCAAGTCCGCGTAAGTTTAGAGGAAACAACTTATGTAGCCTACAGAAAAATTGTCAAAATTTTAAAAATTCTCAAAAAATTCGGTTTCGATTTGTTTGTATTTATTCAAGTGGAGGATGATTAGAAGTCTTGAACTATGTTAATCATCGATCGAGTTTCCGTTTGCTGCAATTACGGCCTCCACATGCTTCCGAAACGAACGGTCGGTCCTAATAATGTAGCCTGGATCCATTTCTCTCCAGGCACGGGTTAATGTTTGTCTGAGGCTTGCTGTACTTGGGTAGCGTTTAGAACAGGCCTTCGTCTTCATGACGCGCCATTCTGAGTAATACAGCGGATTAAGATCAGGGCTAGATGGCGGTCACATATCCTTCGCCCAGAACGGCTGTAGTACCTGCAACCACTTCTGAGTGCGGTTCGAAGTGTGGCACGGAGCCCTAGCTTGCTGAAATACAACATTTTGCTTCGGGCCGTACTGCTCCTTAATCCAAGGAAGAACATACTCACATAAAACTTCAATGCAGACCTCCATGTTTACTTTGTCGCCTTCAGGAATGATTTTTTTTGCCAAGTTCATTTTTTTTACCATCGAAAGCCGCCAATCCAAAAACCATAACGCTTTTTATCGGGAGAGAACTAATACAGCGATCGGGTCTGGAATTTGATACGGGATCAAGGGTAAACATGCTCTCGTCGGTGATCAGGATTACCAAATTTTTTCACACAGGGAAGTTCAAGGTTTTCTTACATCGCTCGACCATCCGTAGCTCTCGGATGCGGTTGGAAATCATGTGAGTTTTTTTCCACGCCCTCGACTTCGCCCCGCAATCTTCCTTGACGATCTTCTGTGCCATAAAGTCGCTGATCCCGTGTTCCTTCACCACATTGAACGCACTGGATTCTGGATGAACCCTCGGAATCCAAGCTGACCTCGGACACCTTCGTGAATAGTTGTCCTTTTTTTTTCTCGCTCTAAGATCCTTTTTATGATCCACCGGGACACTCCCACAGCGATTGAAATGTCATCTGCGCGGGGGACAAATCACGACTACGCTGCCACTTCGTCATGGTGCAACTGTCAAACTAAGAAAATCGGCTTCTTTTACTCGCAGACTACTCTGATATGAATTATAGTTTACGTACATGTAAATAAAACCAAGGCATTGTAATCACAGGTGAAACCGGAACCTTATCACGCAAACGGTACATAATGCTGCCCAAGAACTGTCTGGTGCTTGTCCTTCACGCTTTAGTTGGTGCCCTTTTCCATAGATGTTGTACGTAGCCGTACGGATCCAGCTTGGACAACAATTTACTGTATGGTTTTAGCCAATACCCCAAAATTTGATTTGCAACGTAATGAATAACTAATATTTAGGCTTCACAACAACACAAAGGCTTTTATGTACTGGTCGCGCTCCTCCACTAGAATTCAGGTCCTAATTTGTCGCAATTGAAACTATGATCAAATCTAACTATCATTGATTGCTTGCGGGTACGAGTACATACATAAATTATTTCTTATACTTCAATATGGCGATTTGAAAACATCACAGTTTTGCCAAGAAGCCAATTTATCTTCGCAATGATCACTATAAAACTGTTTGGTCGTGTTTTGTTGCCGTTTTAAAACCCTCAATGCCAATTAGCCGTTTGACGCATTTGCTGAAAACAAAATGGTTTTAAAATGCTTTTTCAACTGACCATATTAAGATAATACGAATGAGTCCAAAAACGGCATCTGTAACGGGTTCATAAAATCGAAATAAAAACTTTTATAGGAGTAAAAGGAATTTGAGAAAACAAAGTTTTAAGATCGTTGTAAACGAGCTGTGTAGGTTCTCATAAACTTTTGCTCTCGAATTTCTGTTAATACCGGTTCCTATTCACATCGACGATGGATCTCAGCATCCAGTTGTGAGGACAATTATCAACCGCAGGCATCGGTTGATGAAGACCTGCGAAGGAAGAGAAGCGACGCATCCAAACTACTCTCACGCCGGCGAAATTGTTGAATGTGGCTTCGAAATACTGCCAAAACAAAGCCCTACACTCAATTTCAAAACTACTTTTATTCAATGTCATAACCTGGCGAGCTCTTTCGGACCAATCGATACTTTCTCTTCACATCTTTGGTTCTAGCAGAAACTGCTGTTCACTACTGGGATCCCATGATGTTGAGAAGATATTTCCAATTTCAAAACAAAACACGTCGGCCAAAGCACGATCGCGAATGTTGTACACGACGATGCATTGCGACCGGAACCTTCAACCAGGAAATTTATCTGAGCGAGTGCCTACAAAAACGTCTTCTGCCTTTCCTGAAGCGACACAATGGTTCCGTTCTATTTTGGCCAGATTTGGCATCTTGCCATTACGGAAAAAAGGCCATGAAGTGGTATGCTGCCAACAACGTTCAAGTGGTGCCCAAGGGCAAGAACACTTCTAATAGAGCAACGTCATCAATGAAATCAAAGTCGTTGAGACGCTCCACAGTGATAGATTACCCGTATAGGGTCAAAAAAGGCTCCTAATGCAGGAATCTGCACGTAAAAGCCTCGTACTGCACCTTGATAAGGTTGACGATTTGATCCGGAACTCCTTTCCGTCTCAGGGAGCCCCACGAATGTTCGTGACTGACCTTCGAAAGCTTTTTCGTAGTCAATAAATACTATGTAGAGCGGCTCTTGGAATTTTTTGACCTGCTCCATGATTCAGAGCATGACAATATGGTCCACACAAGATCTTCCGGCACGGAATCCCGCTGGAGAGTCGCGTCGATCTTCTCCTATGTCCGATTCAGGATAACTTTGCGCAGAACTTTGAGAACAATCGCGATGTCTCAGATATTACCGAATATTTGAAGTGGAGGCGGCGTACTGGTTAACATCCATACCTCTCACGCCAAAGGCACGAGTTCGAATCTCAACCCCGGACAAGTTATGAAAATGCCCAAAAGCGTTGTTTGAGTGACTATGACGGAAGAAAGCTTTGAGCATCTCTGCTGATATGCAATCAATCCCGAAAGCCTTATTGGATTTCATGCTTCGGATAGCTTCTTCAATCTCCTGCAGTGATGGGTTGACGCGAGTAATGCAATGCAACCTTGACGGATCATGCCCAGATGTTAATGGTTGGTTGGACGTCGTAACTTGGAGAAGTTGTTTCAGCTGGTCAGCGGGGTCGGTTGGTACCTGTCCAGTTGCGTCTTTCACTGGCATCTTCGGGGTCATCCTTGCTCCACTGAGGCGCCGTGAGGAGATATCGTAGAGGAGGCGGATATCGGCAGGTGTTGCGGCTTTCTCCCCTCCGTCTGCCAGAGAATCCACCCTCGCCCTCTTGTCCATTCGGCAGCAGCGTGTTACTTCCTTCCCTAGAGCCGAATACCGTTAACGGCACTCGTATTTGGCTGCTCTGGCATCGCAAGGTCTTCTTCTATGATTTTCCATGGTTTCCGCTTTGCTGTATTTCATCGCAGCCAATTGCTTTAGGAGATAAAATTGACCTGATCTTTCTACTACGCAATCGTACAGATCGCCTTCGTAATGCACATATCTTTAATTAATTGCTGCTGCAAATCACCGATCTTTTCCACCCGAAGTCTCCTCCTCGCATGCTTTGTTTTCTTCTGTGCCTTCGCCGCTGCGTCTTCGTTAGCTATCCCGAACTCCAAGTCTCCACCGCCTCTCGTCCAATGCAATAGAGATAGAAAGGTCTCGATCCGGAAACTCCAATTCGGAAAATTTCTTCCGTCGGAAAGGCCGATCTTATGGTTTTCTGGTCGCATAATCTATCTATTTCTAACATCTGTCAACAAAATTATCTGTTTCTAATAAACTCGTTGCTATGGTGAGGGTGAACGTGCACACGGATGCAACATGCAATAACGAGTCCGGCCGGAAGACAACAGCAGTGAACCAATATTTATCAAGCTGAGCGTTGAAGAAGTGTCATTTTTACCTCTAAATCCCGAAGTTACCGACGAACATCAGTTGAGCTTGAGGACAGTCAATGGAAAAACTTCGTGTTGAGACTAACATGAGAAGTTCTTCCACTGATATCATAACCAAGTGTTACGATTTTGAGGTTCCAAGAAAACGGTGACCATAATGCTTTCTCAGCAAAGTAACGAGCGGTCCATGAGCGGTCCAAGTAACGAGCCGTCCCGACGACCCGCGACGTGGACACTGACGAAACTTCTTCGAGGTAGGAGGGCGATCTGTTGCAACTGGGCGTACAGGACTGGGTACCGACGGAATGGACAAGCCATGTCCGCCATCAATTGATTTTTCCCAGAGAAGGAGGACCCCAGCTGCACACTTGTTGCAAATCGGTTGGAGCAACTTTAATGTGACTTCAATTAGGTCACAATCAAGTTGCTGCAACTAACGATGACGGTTTGGTGTTGTTTGGGGATAGAATATGACGAAAGTTACTTTGCGGTAGTACGTTAAGGTTTGCCGCGATTTCTTTAACATTAGAGGTGAAGTTCAATTTAGACACACATCAAAATAACACTTCGCTAGTCGCCTTCCACCAAGGTGAACTGAGGAGAGAAATCTATTTGAAGCAGCCCCGTTCTTCGTTGATAGATGAAACCCATTCCTGATGTACCGGCTTAACAAGCTAGTATACGGGCTTAGACAATATCTGCCAAAACATGTGGATCAGTCTGGTAGAATTCATCCAAACGAATTGCATTCTACGGAGGATTTGCATCTGCGTATTGGCGGAATAATTCCGACAGTCGAAGTAACTTATGTTAGCAATATAAAAAAAAGTAACATCACATTGACGTGACTCTCCATTTGATTTGTAGAGAAGTGTCACGTAACTACGAGTGAATTTCATGTGTGATTTAAAATCAAAAGTATCTAACAGCTGAATTCATTAATTGAACGACTGTACAAATCAACCCAGTTTCAGAGCCTATGTAGTAAAGACATAATGTAATCATTCCACTTATGGCGGATTTGATGATTGACCTGGTAAGGGTAATGATTTAGGTTCATCGATTTTCCTCTCATTCAGCTTGCGACACAATACACGGCCACAAAAACTAATTCAGCGAGAGAGATACTAATTAATCAATTTCAAACTCCCAAGAGAATTTTACAATCCTGGAATCCAGATGTCTTACTTTTGATTTGAAGTATCCAAGAACGTATGCTACGAACTTCCAAACCAACTGTCACTCGTCTCACGCGTTTCCAAGTTCATGGCGCCAAACCCCGATTGCATCGCGCGGATTTCTTCTTTCACACGCACTTTCAACATACCACCCTAAAACCAAACCACCTACCAAAACAAACCGCAAACGAGAATCCCAACTGCTCATGAATGAACGACAGCCGGAAGGTCCGCAAAACATTGCTGAACACCGAAAAAAAAAACATAAAACAGAGGAAAAATAGGCAAAACACTACGAACTAAAACGAAGTGCGTACCACATAGGCATGCGCGCGTGTAAATCACTGTCAGCGGCGAAGCGGCACTCGGACCAAAACACAACATTGAACTTGAGCCCGTTGCGATGACGAGCATTCCACGCGGCATGCGTAACCACACCAACGCCCATCGGAGCAGCGTGCGTAAGCTTCGATCGATGGAACCACCTCCGGCGCTTGCTACGATTGCTGCCGGGCCCCGGGCGGGGAGGTGAAAAATGATGATGGTGGGCCAGCGAAAGTTTCGCAATACCTATCATCATGGAGCGGCGGGGGAAAAAAACACAACAACCCGAAGTGGCTCTCGAAGAAAGTTCTAGGAGCGGTCGTTCGCTCGAAGCACCCCCAGGGAAGGTCAGGTGGGTGGGTGGTAGGTGTGGTGCTAGGAGAAAGTGAGTGTGAAGCAGGAGTTGGTAAACGTGCTTAAGAAGAAAAGTACCGTACGAATTGAGTGGAGTTTTTTTTTTGCGCATTCTTGCAATGTTTGGCGCTCTTGACGTTGAAATATAATTCAGGTGGGTACACGTGTGAGGGAAGAGAATGCCCGAGAAGGGTAAGGAGAGAACTTGGCTTGGATTACCTGATCGATGGATGGCTGTGGAAAGGGGGAAGAGCGGAAGCAGCAGGGTCTCTTGTTGTTAATGTGTCCGCTATCCGAGCTTTCTTTGGAGCATTTTTACGAGTGCGAGCTTCCTTCCATCCACCGCCCATCTCCTGCTGCCCATACCTGGTGATGTTATGATTGCTTTCATGCTGACATGCGCGACGTAGGCAAAGTGGTTGGAGGGGGGTAAGCTTGCAAGAGGAAGATAGTAGTTTTAGCATCACAGCGCACAGCAAGCGTGCGATACGAAAGGAAAATGGGTTACTGCGTTGTAGGTTTTCAATGTTGACTCTAAGGTTATATCGTTTTCGGTAAACTGATTGCAGGTTAGTATTGATGATTTTTGAGTTTCAGTGAATTTAGAATGTAACAAGAAGACCCAAGTAAAGACACTCTAGTCAAAGCACAGGTGGGTAGAAGTCGCATTTGTGTAAGCTGACTTCTTTTGATGGTTATCGAACATTCGAGATTCCTACTGTAAGTCACAACATGGCGAATCGGTCTTTGAGAGATCCCTTTTCATTTGAAAGATTTACCCAACACTAACTTCAAAGCAAGTTGCTTTGGGAAGGTTATAAGCATGGCTGCAAATAGCTGTAAACGGACAGAAATATTGAAATAAATTAAAAGTATCTTAAAAACGGTAAGAATAGCGGAGGTTAATTCTCAACGTTTGACTCCATTTTGAAATCTTCCGTTTCACTATCAGCACTCATCATTTGACCGAGAATGATTATTAAATTAAACAATTGAGCCTATTCTGCATGTCGAATGAGTCGAAACGAGTCGCTCTTGCTTGACGAGTCGACAATTCTCGAAACGAGTGATTCGATTCTGCGTGCAAGGAGAGTCTACAAGTCCCAAAAAGTAAAATATATTTTGGAACATTATCACTTCCGGTTTGCTGTCAGGAACCAGAATTAATCAAACATGGATGTTAAATCCATCATTACTGATATTTTCTTGAAACATACTCTACAAATAGTGGCCAAATCTTATTCATATAGGATCACTCGTTGGGAAACCAAACTGTATATAATGACCAGAAGTCAACCGAAAAAAGCTATGAAACCCCACATTGGGGGTATTCCTTATTCACTAACTAACTTACTAACTCACTTACATACTTACTTACCTACTAGCTTACCAATTAATTTCGAAGTTACGGAATTGGCTTTAACTTCAACTAACTATTCATAGTACACTTTCCCACCAAGAAAAAATTACATTAGCGCTACAACCCTGTTCCAACACCACCACCACCACCACCCCTAAACTTTAACACAAAATATAAAAACATTCTTACATACTTACTTATTTACTTACTTACTAACTTACTTACTTACTTACCTTACTTACTTACTTACTTACTTACTTACTTACTTCCTTACTTACTTACTTACTTACCTACTTACTTACATACTTACTTACTTACTTATTTACTTACTTACTAACCTGTTTACTTACTTACTTACTTACTTACATACTTACTTACTTAATGACTTACTTACCTACTTACATACTTACTTACTAACTTACTTAATTACTTACTTACTTACTAACTTACTTACTTACTTACTAACTAACTTACCTACTTACTTACTTCCTTACTTACTTCCTTACTTACTCACTTACTTACTTACCT
>JAHHFK020004490.1:342500-422402 GCA_024533555.2 Aedes koreicus
TTATAAAATATAAATATATATGATATTTTATATTTTATTTTTAAATGCAGCTGTAATACCATATTTTTATGTATTTATATATCTTTTTGTTAACTTATCTCTTTTTTATTCATCAACTTTTTATTTTATGTATATATTCATGCTCTTATCTATTTGATTTTTGAATTTATTCGTCTAAATTGTTTTTTTCATTTATTTATTCATTTAACATTTAATAAAATATTTATTTATTCATATATTGGTGCATTGATTTATCTAATTTTTTTTGTATTGATCTATATGAACACATTATCTTATACATGTATTTATGTACTCATATGAATAATTAAGAAATTTGATTATATTGAATAAATTATTTATGTATTGATTAACTTATTTACTTATTATTTTATCCATTTCATTAATCTTTAATTTATCTAATTACTCATAATTTAATTTATATTTTTAATAGATTTTTGTTAATAAGCTCATTCTTTCGTATATTTATAAATCAATTGTTCTATTTTTATGAAAAAAATCATATTTTAATATACATAAAGTTTTTTTAGTTAGTTTTTTTTCATTTTTTTCATGTATTCATTCTTATTATTTTTATTCATTCATTTATTTTTTATTCATAATTTATTCTGTTCTTTTTATTTTGTTTAATGGTGTATTTATTTAATTATTTATTTATTTATTATCTTTATTTATTTTCTTACCAAAGAATTCACTCATCCATTAATTTAATTAGTTTTATATTTAAACAAACAAATTTATGTTCTTTAAATTTTTATTTACTGTTTTTACTATAAATTTTTATTTATTTATTATTTATAAAAAGTGGCTTAGTTAAGTTATCTCTTTTTTTATTCATCAACGTATTATTTATTTATTTATACATTATTTTCTTATCAAGTTTTTGTTGTTGTTATTTATTCGTGTGTCCTTTTTTGTTTTTATATCTTTTTATTTATTTTTTTACTAGCTGAACCCGGTGCGAGCGCTGCTACGTTTGCAACTAAATGAACGAGCTGGCAAGTTCATGGTTGTTTTTCGGAATGAGTTTTTTTTCTTGACTAAGCAAACTTCTATCAGAACATGCTTCTTACCCAAGAGATACACGTTTTGTGTTTAAGTAACCTGGATAATTCTCATGTTTGGTAGAAATTTGTGTTCCTTTTGTATGGGAGCCCGCCCTTCAAGAGGGGGAAGGGGTCTCAAACCATTATACAATCATTGCCTTCAAAACCCCCCTACATGGCAAATTTGGTTGCATTTGCTTGATTAGTTGTCGAGTTATGCAGAAATGTGTGCCTCATTTGTATGAGAGCCTCCCCTTCCAGAGAGAGGAGGGGTCGCAAACAATCATAAGAACTTTTCCCAGTCCCAAAAACCTCTGCATACAAATTTTCACGCCGATCGGTTCAGTACTCTCCGAGTCTGGAAGGGTCAGACAGACAGACAGGAATTCATTTTTATATATATATAGAAATCCTGCCACCAAAAACCTGCATATGCCAAATGTGGTTTCATTTGCTTGATAAGTTCTCGAGTTTTGTAGAAATTTCAGTTTCATTTGTATGGGAGCCTCCTCCCCCGACCAGAGAAAAGCGGTATCAAACCACCAAAGAAACATTTCTTGCCTTCAAAATCCCCACATTCCAAATTTGGTTCCATTTGCTTTATTATTTCTCGAATTATGCCGAAATTTCAGTTTCATTTGTATGAGGCGGGGGGGCTTCACCTTCTAGATAGGAGAGGAGTGTCGAACCTCCATAGAAACATTTTTTTTTGTCTTGATTATCGAGATTTTCAGCCTTGGGCTGGTTCATCTCCCGTCGTAGTTACTCAGATTCCCTTTTTGGGTATTTTCGTAACTTGTTCGGAGGTGAGATTCGAACTCGTGACTTTGGCGTGAGAGGTATGGATGTTAACCACTACGCCGAGGTCGCCCCCTCCATAGAAACATTTCGTGCCTTCAGAAAACCCCATATGCAAAATTTGGTTCCCATTGCTTGATTAGTTCTTGTGTTATGCAGAAGCCCCTGTTTCATTTGTATGGGAGCCCCCCTTCCAGAGGAAGGAGGGGTCTCAAAACACCAAAAAAACATTTCTTGCCTCCAAAAACTCTCGCATGCTAAATTTGTTCTCCTTTGCTTGATTAGTTCTCGAGTTATGTAGAAATATGTGTTTCATTTGTATGGGAGAAGGGAGGGGTCTCGTACTATCATAAGAACCTTCTCCGGCCCCAAAAACCCCTTCATACAAAATTTCACGCCAATCGGCTCGGTAGTTTTCGAGTCTATAAGGTTCAGACCGACAGAAATTCATTTTTAGATGTATAGATTGTTGGATTTATTTATTCATATATTGATTTATGGATGCATTTATAAATAATTGTTCTATGTATACTTATTAATTAATATATCTTTTTATTAATTCATATATATAATTTATATACTTGTGTATATTCAATTATTTATTAAATATTAATTCATTTATTTATTTATAATTTTATACATTTGTTTATAAATTTATTTTTTGGTTCACATATTTGTTCATAAATATTGTTTTATTTTTGGTTTAAAATTATCATTCATATACTTATACATCATTTGTACTATTTTCATGAATATATTTATCTATTTATATATAATCATTTATGGGAAAATTTTTCCTCATTCATTTTCATTCATTGTTTTTAATTTTTATTTTCATTTTGATTATTGATATATTGATTTTATTATTTTTTCATTAATTTATTTCAAATTTATTAGTTTACAAATAAGTTTTCTTAATATTTAATAAATTAAACATTCTCTTGGTCATATATTTATTCATTTTTATATATAAACTAAATTATATATGTTATTTATTAATCAATTTTTTAGTTAAACTAACACTTATTATTTGTTTATTTATTGACACATCTTTTTATCAATTTATCTTCTTTTAATTTATCAACGTATTCACTTCGTTATGTTTTAATTTTCTTATCATTTCTTTTTCTTTTTAATTTATTGGTGTATAATGTTTTTTTTAATTTATCTACCTATTGATTTATTTTTTTTTTTAACTTATTCACATATAAGTTTATGGATTTATTTATTGCTTTACTTTACTCATTAATTTATATCTATTTATTGATTCATATACATAATTTTATATTTGTTTATATTAAACAATTTATTTACAGATCAATTAATATGTTCATTCATGATTGTATTTATTTGTTCATTAATTAATGTATCTATTGACTTATTTATACATTGTTACATACATTACTATCATTTCTAAATATTTATTCATTCATCCATATATGTAAATATCTATTTTTCTATTTTATATTCTTCTAAATTTATCTGTTTAGTTCTTCATTTATTCATATTTTTGTTACGTAATTCATTCAGAAAGATGTATTATTTCATCTTTTTTTTATTTTTTATTTAATTGTTAGTTTATGTTAATTTATGGTTTTATTCATTTATATTTTTATTTATTTATCTATTTGTATATTTTTTTCGTTTAATTATTGATAAAATTATTCATTCAATCAATATATTTGTTAATTAAGTTATTTTTTTTGTTTATTTGGTTATCTTTTCACTTATTCATAAATTCATATATTCATTAATTCGTATCATTTATAATTCAGTTATTCATTTATCCATTTAATATCTTAATCTATGTAAGTATGTTTATAATCTTAATCACGTTTTCATTCGTTCATTTATGCAATAGTTCATTTATTTGTCTACTTATTCATTTATTTTTTTATTCATTTATTGATTTATGACTTTCTTGATTTATGACTTTATTGATGCATTCATCTATTCATTCATTCTTTTATTCATTTGTTCATATATTTGTTTATTCTGTTATTTATTTTTTTCATTATTATTCATTCATTATTCATTTATTCATTTATTCGTTTATTAATGTGTTAATTCATTCCGTAACGTGCCAGTGCTGTGTTACTCCAAGCACCGACAAAACCCTCGTATTCAATCCTTAGGGTTGGCACACGATCGTGACAAACCGTGAACCAAGAGAACCCTTTTGCTTTCGCTACAGATAAAACTTCCACAATATTACAGATGTGTGTTCACTTTTATTCTGTCCAAACCTTGACTTCTCTTTTCCGGGACAGTCTAGAGCTCCCATTTTCTTATCATCGACTCCTGCATATTTCTCTTGTGTTTCCACTATCTTCGGGACTCCTGTCTGCTAGTTGCTCCTGTCCTTCCACTTTTCCTTCCATTCCTCCTTGGCCAAGGTTCTCTGCACTCCACTTGGTTTCGGTACGATTTAGCTACAGCTTCGGTGGACCCTCAATCCACTCAACCTGTCCCGTGCGTGTTGCCGAACTCGAAGCCTTGACTGACCACTTAGGTAAGTCGGTTGGCCTGAATCGATTACGCACGAAGAATAATGGGGGTTGGCGAACGGCAACTGGACACTACTGGCGTTAGCCGTGATCGATTCTGTAGAAACCGGTTCCTTCCGTAAGTTTTACTGTAAAACCGCGATGTTCTGGATATCCAATGGTACCCATAGTAGCACACTTGTTACAAACCAGTAGAGGTAACGTTTTAGTGACTCACGTTACCTCAACCGTTTTTGACCGTTGTGTGCTGCTTGGGATCATATGTCTTCTCATTCAAGCTTCTCTAAACTACCGTAACGTTTGCTTTAACTTGTTTTATGTATTCGTTGGTACGACCGTAGTCTTTTAAGATCATCAAGTTAATGACTGTGTCTTCTGATGATGCCACGAATTCTCCACGCAATGGCTCCTATTACGCCGCCCCTATGGCCATGCATTCATCGCTGGAACATTGCCATCAGGCGGTGGATTGCTTAGTCCTTGAACGGGAGAGGGTTCTGCTGCTAACTGCGATCGTGGTATTTCTGAGATATGTTATCGTTCACAAACATGAAAACACTTCACTTTGATTGTTGTTCGTTGTATTATCCCAATGCGCGAAGTAACGATCTATGACGAAATGCATCAGATATTATTCGTTTATTCATTTATTCATTTATTCTTTTATTCATTTATTCATTTATTCATTTATTCATTTATTCATTTATTCATTTATTCATTTATTCATTTATTCATTTATTCATTTATTCATTTATTCATTTATTCATTTATTCATTTATTCATTTATTCATTTATTCATTTATTCATTTATTCATTTATTCATTTATTCATTTATTCATTTATTCATTTATTCATTTATTCATTTATTCATTTATTCATTTATTCATTTATTCATTTATTCATTTATTCATTTATTCATTTATTCATTTATTCATTTATTCATTTATTCATTTATTCATTTATTCATTTATTCATTTATTCATTTATTCATTTATTCATTTATTCATTTATTCATTTATTCATTTATTCATTTATTCATTTATTCATTTATTCATTTATTCATTTATTCATTTATTCATTTATTCATTTATTCATTTATTCATTTATTCATTTATTCATTTATTCATTTATTCATTTATTCATTTATTCATTTATTCATTTATTCATTTATTCATTTATTCATTTATTCATTTATTCATTTATTCATTTATTCATTTATTCATTTATTCATTTATTCATTTATTCATTTATTCATTTATTCATTTATTCATTTATTCATTTATTCATTTATTCATTTATTCATTTATTCATTTATTCATTTATTCATTTATTCATTTATTCATTTATTCATTTATTCATTTATTCATTTATTCATTTATTCATTTATTCATTTATTCATTTATTCATTTATTCATTTATTCATTTATTCATTTATTCATTTATTCATTTATTCATTTATTCATTTATTCATTTATTCATTTATTCATTTATTCATTTATTCATTTATTCATTTATTCATTTATTCATTTATTCATTTATTCATTTATTCATTTATTCATTTATTCATTTATTCATTTATTCATTTATTCATTTATTCATTTATTCATTTATTCATTTATTCATTTATTCATTTATTCATTTATTCATTTATTCATTTATTCATTTATTCATTTATTCATTTATTCATTTATTCATTTATTCATTTATTCATTTATTCATTTATTCATTTATTCATTTATTCATTTATTCATTTATTCATTTATTCATTTATTCATTTATTCATTTATTCATTTATTCATTTATTCATTTATTCATTTATTCATTTATTCATTTATTCATTTATTCATTTATTCATTTATTCATTTATTCATTTATTCATTTATTCATTTATTCATTTATTCATTTATTCATTTATTCATTTATTCATTTATTCATTTATTCATTTATTCATTTATTCATTTATTCATTTATTCATTTATTCATTTATTCATTTATTCATTTATTCATTTATTCATTTATTCATTTATTCATTTATTCATTTATTCATTTATTCATTTATTCATTTATTCATTTATTCATTTATTCATTTATTCATTTATTCATTTATTCATTTATTCATTTATTCATTTATTCATTTATTCATTTATTCATTTATTCATTTATTCATTTATTCATTTATTCATTTATTCATTTATTCATTTATTCATTTATTCATTTATTCATTTATTCATTTATTCATTTATTCATTTATTCATTTATTCATTTATTCATTTATTCATTTATTCATTTATTCATTTATTCATTTATTCATTTATTCATTTATTCATTTATTAATTTATTCATTTATTCATTTATTCATTTATTCATTTATTCATTTATTCATTTATTCATTTATTCATTTATTCATTTATTCATTTATTCATTTATTCATTTATTCATTTATTCATTTATTCATTTATTCATTTATTCATTTATTCATTTATTCATTTATTCATTTATTCATTTATTCATTTATTCATTTATTCATTTATTCATTTATTCATTTATTCATTTATTCATTTATTCATTTATTCATTTATTCATTTATTCATTTATTCATTTATTCATTTATTCATTTATTCATTTATTCATTTATTCATTTATTCATTTATTCATTTATTCATTTATTCATTTATTCATTTATTCATTTATTCATTTATTCATTTATTCATTTATTCATTTATTCATTTATTCATTTATTCATTTATTCATTTATTCATTTATTCATTTATTCATTTATTCATTTATTCATTTATTCATTTATTCATTTATTCATTTATTCATTTATTCATTTATTCATTTATTCATTTATTCATTTATTCATTTATTCATTTATTCATTTATTCATTTATTTATTTATTCATTTATTCATTTATTCATTTATTCATTTATTCATTTATTCATTTATTCATTTATTCATTTATTCATTTATTCATTTATTCATTTATTCATTTATTCATTTATTCATTTATTCATTTATTCATTTATTCATTTATTCATTTATTCATTTATTCATTTATTCATTTATTCATTTATTCATTTATTCATTTATTCATTTATTCATTTATTTATTTATTCATTTATTCATCTATTCATTTATTCATTTATTCATTTATTCTTCATTTATTTATTTATTCATTTATTCATTTATTCATTTATTCAAGCAGAAGACTGCCCAAGACATTGTTGATGAATTTCAGGAATCAACCATTTTTTTCATGGAAAATCTCCTCCTATCATGCTGTCATTGACATATAAGTCATATAAGTCTTAATTGCCCAAATTATTTCACGCCTCGGGACTTGCTCAAGCCTGTCCTGTGTTGAAATCACATTGAAATCACATCAAGTTTAATAACAAACAAGAAGTTTCGATACTAAAACTTTCTTGCAGCAATCGATCGTTTCAAATAAAACGCGCATCTCTATCCACATCTGCAGCACAAAAACATCGCCTTTCCCACCAATTAACGCCTGCGAAGCCAGCAACCCGCCATTCGCAAATGCATCGACCAAAAAACATCGCTGCCGAACGCCGAGTGCAGATGCCCTCGCGTGAAAAATTCACACGACAGCCATCGCCGGCGACTATTTTGCATCCTCGCATCTCTTCCTTTTGATTCCCGGGCACTTAGGATCATATGCAAATATTAGTGAAAAATCGACAAACTTTCCTTTCCCGGGATAATCGAACGGATGAAAATGATGCTGTTCCGATTTGTGAATGAAATAGAATGACTTGCTCCGTTCAACTTCCTCCGACGTTCGAGCAATTTTCTACCAGCGCGTAAACTTTGATCGTTATCGCACAAGAACAAAAATGCGATAAAATGATTAGATGACGATTGGCAGATGGCTGGGAATTTTATTTTTGGCAAATCACAATCGCGACCACGAGCTTTCGGCTAAGAAATGGTGCAACAGAATAGATAGAAAAGATCTGCTATTAGCAGGATTAGTTTGGAAAGTTATTGTTTACAAATAGGCTTTCTAAAGTAGTAGGCGGGTAGCAGAGATTCCCTAGTTTGGTAACGCCGCTTGCTTGTGGCACTATTGTTCTGTGTCAACATGGTCCATCACATGATCGATGTTTGCGTAAACACACAGACAATGACTAATAGCCAAAATCCCACCATTATCAACAGTTGTGCGAATCCAGCAACTAAAACATGGGCAATACATGTAATAGCACGCGACTGGATATAGTTCCGATCACCTTACTCACTTCAGCGATTGTTTTTTTTTTATCAATTCACACACCTTCCTTATCACTGACGTCGCAAACCAAGCGCCGAATGGAGAAGGCACCGCACCACCTAGACTGAAGCATAAAATCCCATCTAATGAAAATTGATTATGACTAAGCAAGTCCCCCTGATATAGTCAATCTAGTTTCCTTCCCTCAATGTCAGTAACAATCGAACCTGTCTCGAGTTCGGAGTGGCGCGGATAACTCAGATCAAATCGCTCGTCTTCGGCACCAGGAAAAGGTCACCACGGATGATAACGTATTCCGTTCGGGGAGAAGAAAAAAAATTCAATTTCAAGGTGCGAACATACAGGAATCTTTGATTTGATATTGAGAATACTGATTTCGATTGGGGAGTGACCCCTTCATCCTCGTTGCCCGGCCATCCTGTGTGTACTAGGTAAGTCCTCGCGCTCAGCGAGTGGAGAGTGTAATGGATTCAGTTCAATTCAAATTAGGATCGAATTTCTATGATGATCGCATGATTGGCGGATCGCAGCACCCGGGTCGCTTCCTTCTTTAGTGTGTTGTGTTTGATCCTCAATCGATTCGGTTTTACTTTTCCAAAATTAATTCATCAACTTTAGCCGCAAGCCGTTTAGAGCGCAGCGAAATAGAGTGAGAGAGACCGAGGAAGACTATTTTCTGATCGGAGAACGTTTGTTTCGTTACAGATTGGGGCAGCTGCAGCACCTGGAAGACGGCCAATCAGTCAGGCCGGTACAGTCAGCGGGAACAGAAGTTGCCTGGATAAAGAAAATCAGCGAGAACCTGAGAGCCTTTCGTGGTGTTCGAAACTTTATCAGTGATAAGTCAGTGTTCAAAGCGATGGATAGTGATGAGCTATGTTTTGGTCATGGCAGTAGGCCGACGGACCCCGATGCGTCATGGAAACAACAGTGGATGGGACTGATATCGTCGACGAGAAACAGCACATTGGATCGAGTGTTGCTAAGTTTGCTCCGGGATGATTTTTTCTTCGAGTGGCAAACTTTGGCGAGCATTGTCGGTTATCTGTTTGTGTTTTTCGCGATTGTTTGGTTAAGCTGGAAGTTCTATTACGCTCCGTTCGTTTGGAAGAGGGTGAGTATTGAAGTGATGGTGAATTTAGATATAATGTTCTTGGTTTGAAACTTGGATTGAACCGTTGAAATTGACGAGCTAGTGCTAAAGTGCGCAGAAGTTTCCACTCCGGATTTATCGTCACCGATGGGCACGCTAATAATGTTCTGGTGGAAGTTCGGTATGCTGGGGCGATAAGGGATGTGGCTAGAAAAAATAACTTTTGGAAAGAATGCCTGCTGCTGGTACCGCAGAGCTAAATGTGACACTTGCGTAATGAAGTATAATGAGGTTGTAGAGAGAGCCATCTTCCATGTGATCTATGCACGATGACCGCTATTTCTTAAGGCTTCCTTTTGGCATTCTAACGACGTGCCTTATCGGTGATGCCAGAAGCTTTAAGGCATTTTGAAGATGCATGTTGAAGTCTACGAAAACATTTTTTTCCTCATTTTTTCAGATCTGTACACGGAAAAAATCCGTTCCCATATCCGGGAACAAAAATTCACGAAAAGCTGAACTGCTACCACAGAGAACAGACATCCAGGCTCGAACATTTTTTATTTTTTCAATTTACTGTGTAAAATCGTTGGAAAATCAACGCCGCCTAGTCTAGGTTTCACCAAACTAAAATTGACAGACTTTCAAATCTCAAGGCGCACTTTTGGGCACGTATTTGCAATGCTCGAATTTATTAATTTTAAGTTTGTTTTGTGTAGACGATAAGTCCGCATTTTGTGAATGATTCAGGTACTTTTATAACCTCTCTAGACATTTCCAATTCGCATGTGTCCTTAAGGTGAACCGCTGCTCCCTGTATTTTTTTTGTCCTATCTTTTATCTCTCTCTCTCTCGCCGATTTACCTCGCTATTTCAAATTGACAAATCTCGATTGTTAGTGAATGAACCATCGAATCGAACTCCATCAGATTGCTCACAGCAAATAAGCATACAAATGATTTGATGAAATATTCAATATCTAGTACAGATTCTGAGTTATATCAATTTCAAATTACGGCTGCCGTTGAGAATGCTTCAGCGTAAGCCTTAACCGTACCGAATATTTATTTGTGATATCTTGTGAAAAATATTCTTGTTTTTTTGGCAAGCACCCTCGTTTGTGCACCATAAACCATAGTTGGGGATACAATTGACTCGTGGATCATTGTTCCAAGCTTGGGCGATGATTTTCTGTCATTCAAAAGCTCATGAAGGCAGTCACTGCATCTTTGGATCTCTTGCGATTTGTTAATGGGCGATACGGCACCTCTAAATAGTGAATGTAGGAGGATATGTGACAAGCTAACTTAAATTCGGGAGGGGCTGTGCTCAAAGTAGACCTTACCATTAGTTTTCACTTCAGTTTTGAACCAACCGTTTTTAATACTTCTCTAGTACTGGCAATATTTTTTTTCCATTTCCTGCGCCGATCTACAGTTGGAATCAGCATATCATCAGCATAAACCAAAATTACACTAAAACGCAGTTTAACTCTTTGGTTGAACTTTAGAAATCCGTCCAATTCATCCTCTTCTGTTATCAAAAGCTCTTCCATTATAAGGTAAAATATATATGGACTTAATGAACATCTTTGTTTAAAAATTCTCAATCTGGCGAACGGCTCGGTTTTCTGACCTTTCCAAAATAGTTCTAGTTTTTCTCCTAAAAGACAATTAATAACTCTATTAGGGGGGAGGTAGCTCATCAAATCTTCCGGTCCGCCTCTAAGCATATTGCTATGAGGTACCAGGTGGGTCTCCACCGATTGCCTGTCGATCTGCCAAATTTGGAAGACGTCTGCATTGAGTTATCTCAAATTATAATAATCCGTCCACTATATCACAAAACATTGCGATTGGTTGAGCGGATTGGAGATAATGAAATCATTGGGTATAGGACCAAGTCTCCCCCGGGTGGTGCTAAATCGATGAGCTTGTATTCTGTAAATTTTAAATTTCAGTGAGCGAGATAAGGCGCTATAACCTTGGCAAATTATTGCCAGACTTTTGGTTCAAATGCCAAAAGTCCACCCACAGGCAAAAGGAGCATAAACTAATCTTTCTAGCATCTATGCTCCCAACGATAAAATACAAATTATCACATTATTTAACTCTATATGGAGGCGTTTGGTACGGGAGGTCCACGCTTTCTTCCTTCCCTTGATTCGGAGTAGTAGAGCGATTTCAGACACTCTTTCTGGAATTGCTCTATTTCTTGGAATCCTCTCTGCGACACACACTACGCAGTTGGCCTGGCCGATGACAAGAAAAATGATGCATTCCAGAAGACGTCATTTTCCAGGATGCTTTCAAGAATTGGCTGCGTTAGTGTGAGATTAGATTAGATTAGATTAAAAGACAATTAATAACTCTATTAGTAAGCTCTGTTGAGGCCCCCTTAGCTTCCAAAATAACTGGCAGAATGTTTCAACTAACAGTACCGAATGCTTTTTCTAAGTCAAAGGCCATAACTATTATATTTTGTGCAGCATTCCACTTCTCGTCCATAAATTATGGATGACAACATTATCGACGCATAAAAAGGAAAGTGAACTTCCTACGCAATCGTTTCGATTCGAGCAAGATCATTTTCATGTATTCCATTTTGGTTCTTGCTATCGACCCACGATGAATTTTTTCTGTCAAACATGACTTCTGTCGGTCATTTTCGTTCTTTATGTTCATCAGTTCATTTGAATTTAAGCACATACTTTTTTTTTTTTTTTTTGAGGGTATCTAGCTGGAGCTGCGTGACAGCTTGGTTGTCAAGACTAGACCCTTTCCCGACGTCACCTCTACTACGACCAATACCTTAGAAGCAATAGCCTATGTTGACCGCTTGAGCACTAGTTGAAGTAATTCGTATTGGACCGTAGTATTTTTCTAAATTTCAGTTTCAATTTTCCCACAATGATGTTTTGTTGTGCAGTCGTTAAATGGAAGCTCAAATTAATACCCTATTCTAGATGTCACAAGCTTTGTTTGATGATTTCTGATATTTCCTAGGGATGATAATCCGGGGCAAAGTGCCGTCTAAGTTAATAGCCCCCAGTCCTGATGTCATCTCCAGGCCGTATGCAGTAGTAACTAGATTTCAAAAAGACTAAATTGCCAAACAATAACTCTTAGGGACGACATTCAGGCCTTTGATGAAGTCTATGTTGACAACTAGTAGTACTGAAGTCAACCCCAAGAAGTCTTGCAACAAGAGTATGCATAATATTTATTATTCATACAGTGAATGATATTTCAAGACAACCCTCAATTTCAATGGTGCGCCTATGTTATAGCACTGCGGTATCTTCTAATAATAACCCTAAAAGTTTGAATTAGTATGTTTACCTTTTAAAGTATGTTATAAACGTCAGTCAGTCAGATTGTCTTATGCTAATGGTGTTCATTTGACAGCTCCGAGCTATTTAGTTTGGAATGGGACCGAAACGGAATCGAAATGGAATTGAAATGGATGCAAAACGGATTCGAAACGGAACCGACACCGAACCGAAACCGGAATTTAAATGGAACTACCCTGATTAAAACATAGTAACCCATGAGTCAGCAGACAAAATTTGACAGCTCTATCAGTCGAACTCTAACCGTGATGGCAAAAACAGTTAAGCAACTCCGTTCCTAAGTGTGCGCGTTTAAAGAGCGGAACCCCACCGCGTCGAAAACGGACATCGTGTGGCACTTTGTGGACGCCGAATACGCCCGTTCCGGCATCTACAACATCTTGGCACTATTAGACAACAATCAAAGCATCGAAATAAAGCCCGGTTCCGGACGACCAACGACACTGAGCGACAAGAAGCTTGGCCGGGAGGTCGGTTCAACCGGCCAAACAGTGAAAAAGTACCTGGCGAACATGAACATGCATGTCAGGAAGCGGAAGTTGCGTCCACTGGTTTCGGAGCTGCAGGCAATGACGCAGCGGCAGCGGCTGAATAAGACGGTCAACTCGATTTTCCCGGCGAATCGCGACGTGGCGGTGGTGATGGACGACGAGACCTATCTCACTCTGGATGGCAACGACTGGCAGGGCAATTCGTATTTTACTTCCTCCACGAACGAAGTGAGCTCCGAGGTGAAGTTCATTTCACACCAAGTTCCCCAAGAAGGTACTGCTGTGGCTGACAATCATCGAGAAGGGGATGTCAAAGCCGCTCTTCTTTCGCTCCGGACTGGCCGTGAACGGGGAAATTTATAGTACGAAATGCCTGCCGGAGTTACGTCGTTCATAAAAAAAACCATAAGGGCGAAGACGCGGTGTTCTGGCCGGATCTGGCGTCGGCCCACTACTCGGAGCGATCGTTGAAGGAGATGGAGCGGCTGAATATCGACGTGGTACCACAGACGGCGAACCCGCCCAACGTCCCCCAGCTGCGTCCCATCGAGAATGTCGTGAACTGAAGAGGAATTGATAAATAAAACGAAGAATGAACTCAAAAACATGCCTACAGGCATGTTTTCGTCCGCCATGGCGAATGTTCCGGTTCACTGCCGGAAAGCCGCTCGCAAGGGCGTAGAATTTTTTTGCAAGTAAGCCTAAATAATTACCTTCCATGGGAAATTTATCAAAAGCAATTATCAATCATAGCTTTTTTTTATCACCATGCGAAAAAAAGTCCATTTTTTAATGCAAACGTTATTCGCTATACAATGTTATGATATGTGTTCAAACATATTCAATGATTGTCCTGGAAGACTAACTGACATTAAGAGATAATCTGGGGATATTGTATGCCAAAAAAAACTAACATAACTTTGTATAGCCCATAAAGCTATTGTTACAATTTCAAGATCTTAAGTTTTAAAGGACAGTTTGAATGACCTAAAACTAACAAGATTATCCTTGATGTTTGTGGACGTTTCCGAATATTCATTGAATATGTTTGAATATTTATAGTTGCTTTGTATAGCCCAAAAGGCTACGGTTACTACCGTATACCTTAAGTTCTGAACTCAAGGTCAGTTTAATTGAACCTGCACATCCCGAGATAATCTGATAATGACTGGTGAGCTTACTCTCTACTGAATGTGTTTGAATGCATTTCTTCACCTTTCATAGATTATAAAGCTAGCTTTACGACTATTGATCCTAAATTCTGAGCTCAAGGGCAGTTTTGATGGCCTTCCCAAGAACATCCCAAGATATCTCAGTATATCGGTTGACCTTCCAAAAGATTCAATTAGTTAAGTCAAATACATATTGCTACTTTGTTTAGTCCAAAAAGCTGTAGATTTTAAGCTACAATTTAAAACTTAAAATCCACAGCTGTAGATTGTAAGTTTTGAATACCAGGAAAGTTTGGATATCCAACCAAATCTGAACATTATCTCATAATGTCTGTTGTTCTTCCAAAATATGTTTCAATACACATCGTAGCTTTGCATAGCCTAGAAAGCTATTGTTACCACTGTAGGTCCTATGTTCTGATATCAAGGATAGTTTGGATGACCTGGAACATGTCATATTGCTTTATTTTATTTTTTTTACCTTTAGAATGTTAATTGAATATGTTTGAAAATTTATTGTAACTATGTATTGCCTGTTACAACTGTAAATCTTAAGTTCTGAACGCCAAGACAGTTTGGATGACCTATACCATCCCAAGATTATCTTCTTGTGTATTTTTACGTTCGAAAATATGCACTGAATATACTCGAATACGTGACGTAACTATGTATAGCCCAAAAAACTACTGTTACTTCCGTAGATTTCAAGTTCTGAGCTCCAGGACGGTTTGGATTATCTAGAGGATCTCAAAGTTATAAAATAATGACTGTTGACCTTACAAAAGATTCATTAAATATGTTTGAATACATATGGTCTTCATATATAGCTAAAAAAACTACTGTTACAACAGTAGATCGTATGTCTTGAACTTAAGCACAGTTTGGGGTACCTAGAATATCCCAAGATTATCGCATTATTTATGTTGACCTTCCACACTATTCAATCAATATTGTTAAATACATATTGTCCTTTTGCACACTCCAAACACCTACTGTATAACTGAAGATCTTATGTTCTGAACTCAATGATTATTTGGATGACCCAGATTATCCCCGTTAATCTCATGATCATATCATATTCACTGAATATGGTTGAATACGTAGCGTAACTTTGATTGTATACAGCCATTATCCCTTTGGGGTCATATATGACCCCTTAGGCCCGAAAGTGTTCATATACTTTTGAAGGCAAGACTTAACATTTATTATTTTTTTAATAGTATGTGGCCCTTACCTTACCTTACCAATCAGACTAAGGCCGGTGTGGCCTCTGCTGTACACAGAAGTTGTTTCCATTGTAATCGGTCCATGGCTGTACCTCAGCAGCCTCCGCTGCCTGCGGAGGGTCCGCAGGTCGCCTTCTACTTGATCAATCCACCTTGCTCGTTGCGCGCCTCTTCTTCTTGTACCTGTCGGTTTGCTTTCGAGAACCATTTTCACAGGGCTGTTGTGCGACATTCTTACGACATGCACAGCCCATCGTAGTCGACCGATTTTTGCGATGTGTACGATGGGAGGTTCTCCCTGCAACTTGTGCAATTCGTGGTTCATTCGCCTCCTCCACGTTTCGTCTTTCATCTGCACTCCACCGTAGATCCTACGCAGCACCTTCCGTTCAAAGACTCCAAGGGCGCGTTGGTCTTCCACTAGCATATATATGCATGTGGCCCGAAATCCACAAATTTCTCTATTGAAATTGATGCGTAGAAATACTTCCAATCGATTGGTGTAAACTTTTTGAAAATCTTTTGGGAAATGACTGAGATATTAATGCTCAAAACCTGACCACTTTTCGTGACGGTCGCAATGCCATTTTTTTATTAAACTGTACCCCAGTATAGAAAACAAAGACGTAGTCCTACGTCAAAAAAATCCTGGAAGCATCTCAGAAAACTTCTGCTAAATGACTCCGAAAGTATTCCCGAACTATTCTGAAGCATCCTAGAATAAGATAGACGGTATTTCAGAATCAACTCTGGAACATTCTAAAACTACTCTGGAAGCATCCCAGAACAAATCGAGAATGATTCTTGAACGACTCTAGAATCATTTCAGAGCTGTTCTGGATGCATTTCAGAACTTAATTGCTAGCATTCCATAATTGCTCCGAATGCACCCCAGAATAATACTGGAAGCACTTCAGAAGAGTTCTGGAAGCATCTCAAATCTACTCTGGAAGCATTCCAGAGCTTATTTGGATGCATTCCAGAACAACCCAGGAAGCATTCTAGAACGAGCCCATAGCTTCCAACCTACTGTTAACTGTCTACCTTTGAGTGATAATGAAGGAGGAAGCGATTTGACAGGCGTTTTTTATGGATTTCTCTCCTCTCATTCTGCTCATGGGCATTGCAAATTTGATTCAGACATAAGCTGGACGATCGTACAAGAGAATATTTGCTTGTTGCTTTTCACAGGATATTACGATTATTTACTTCGTGAAAAATGCCTACTTTGCTTGATAGTTTTCTAATTCAAAAATAATCCACGATATGACAAATGCTTTTGAACGCAAAAAAAAACAACTGAGTCTCTGGATTTGCTTATTTACTCGCGGTACTCTGAAAAATCAGCCGTGAGATACTATGGAAGTCTATAAAGCGGAAATAAATTACCAGATAAACTATTAAATGTCTTACAAGCTCACAATGAAACCCAAGCAGGAAAATGATAGTAATTGTATACACTAAGGCACTGGTACCAGCGCTTCTGTTCTGTTGTCGCACCACTTCTATATCTTGCGACCCCTTTCGTCCCTTTCTCAGTTTGATTTTTAAAACGACCCGCTTCTTATCTCCAACACACTCTCCCGCCCAACTAGGATCTCACCGACATCGGCTACAATCACGTGCTGGACAACGAACGGCTGCACCGGAACGACAAAAAGCGAGCCCACACCATCAACCGATTGCGCCGGCTCCGCAAGGTTGGCAAACGTATTCCCCCACCGTACCCGAACGGGTGGTACGGTATTCTGGAATCGGAAACCCTAGCCGTCGGGCAAGCCAAAAGTGTCGACTGTCTTGGTGAGTAATAGACACGCGGCATGCACCCAAACGGTGGCTGTTGCATTCCGCATGAAACGGGAAATTTAAAAAAAGGTTTTAAATCAGCATAACTTAGCATCCGTTTTCCATTTGCAGGTCAAAATTTCGTCGTTTTCCGAAGCCACAGCGGCGAGGTCAACGTTCTGGATGCTTACTGTCCCCATTTAGGTGCAAACCTGGGAGTGGGTGGTATCGTTAGGGGTGACTGCATCGAATGTCCGTTCCATCATTGGACCTTCAGCGGCCGTGATGGGCAATGTACGAATATTCCGTACATGAAAGCTGGATCGGTACCGAAGGTGGCCAAGGTGAAGAAATGGAAGTCGCTGGAAGCGAACGGGTTTATTTTTGTGTGGCATCACGTGGACGAAGATGCCGAACCATGGCAGATGAAGATCGTTCCCGAAGTAGAGGACGGCCAATGGGTTTACTACGGAAAGAACGAGTTTCTGGTGAATGCACATATTCAGGATATCCCGGAAAATGGGGCGGACGTCGCCCATTTATCAGCAGTTCATGGGCCGAACTGCATGTCCGGAAGCGATATCCGATATGCGAGACCGGCGTGGGCGGAATTCGGCATGCACGCTTGGCATGCGAGGTAATTTCTTACTGTCAACTAAATTGAAGTACTTTGACAGCATAAGAATCTGATTTCAGTTGGTTTGCTCCGGAAGAATCCGAACCTTCACACATCGCACGCATGGATCTGAAACATTCGTTCAAGTTCTTCAAAAAATTCGAATTCTGCACGGTCGATGTGAAGGCGTACCAAATTGGACCGGGCTACGTTCAGCTGATGATGCAAACCAGTCTCGGACCGATGGTGGCCCTCCAAACCGTCACCCCGGTTGAGCCGCTGGTTCAAAAGGTCATCCATCGATTTTATGCACCCCGAAACTTGGGCAATGCTTTATTTCAAAAGTTTGCCATCTGGGCTGAGAGTGTAATGGTGAGTATTTTGATCTTTCCGGATTCGATTGTTCTGACTAAATGTTCTCCCGTTTGCAGTTCGAACGAGACATGATGATTTGGAACCACAAGCAGTTCATCGACACTCCACTGCTAATCAAGGAAGACCGCTTGATCAGGTCCTATCGGAAGTGGTACAGCCAGTTTTACTCGGAGAATAGCATCAGCTACACGCTGGCCAAGGATAATCTGGACTGGTGAAGTTTGCGGAGCGGAGTCGAACAAGTTATTCTGAAGAAATTGACGAAAAATGTACTAAGAGATCTTAGATGCCACCAAACGAGGATTAGTTTAGGATGTAAAGCCAAACCGTAGAAGGCTGCCTGTGATTACCGAAACCATACAATACTATTACTGCTACTACTGCGAGATTGGGAAATCTGCAAGAAAAAATAAATATATATTATTAAATTCAATGGACGTAGAACTTATTTTCAAGGCGAATCAATTCAGTTTTTGCTCTTGTATGTCAGTTCGTGGTGTCTAAAACCCCACTCAGACTGAGCGGTTATTTATATCATGTTATAAACCTATCTCAATCACCCAACAGACATTAGAAGCGGTGCAGTCAATACTCCATATCTCGATATTCTCTCTATCTTGTTATCTATCTACACGGATGTCAAATTTACTCAATTTTAAGTCGTTTTTGACTCATTTTTGCCAATAGTGAGTGCAATTACAATAGCCAATGAGTAAATGTAATTGGGATTGACAAGTCGACATATCTAAGACATCCATCTGACTTAATTCGATGTTTATGTGATTCAAAATTGACTCGCTTTCGACTCAATTTCGTCTAAAGTGAGTAATTTGAGTAAATTTTGTTGTACACAAATCAACAACATGCCTGGTTTAAGTCAATTTTGATGATTTGTCGTCTTGTCAATCACAATAAGATTTACTCAGGGGGCAAGTCACTAGGCCACCAGGTGTTAACCCCCCTTAAAAGCACATTCCGTCACACTTCAAACACCTCGCCACAACATGAAAGATAAATTCATTTCTGGCACCACCTACACTCCCGTTCCATTTTACTCAATTTTTGAGTACAATTGTATACTATCTCTTTTTCTCTCAAGGAAATGTTACTCAACTTTCGTAAAAAGTGGATCTACTCATAAATTGAGTAGATCTACTTTTTAACGAAAATTGAGTAACATTTCCGTGGGAGAAAAAGAGATAGTAAACAATTGTAATCAAAAATTGAGTAAAATGAAACGAGAGTGTACAAGAATCGATTGTTTATTTTCCCACTGTTTTGTGTCTCTCTTGCTTGCACAAATGTGATTCCCACGCTAAGATAAGATTAGCGAAAATTAGGTTTTAATTTTACCGAAAATTAGGTTTTGGTAACAAAACCTAAAGTATCGGTATAATTTACCGAAAGAAAACGTTTGATTTTACTTATTTTTTGAGTAAAGAGGATTAACAAATTTTATCGTTATATTTTACCTAAATTTGGTTAAAATGCTCTCATTGGGCTGCAAGCAATTTCGGTAAAAAGAACCGTAAAAAAATAAGTGAACATTAGCGTTTTTCCCTTCTTTCCACCAATACCAATACCGAATTCTAGCGCAATGTTGAACAACAGGCACGAAAGTCCATCACCTTGACGTAGTCCCCGGCGTGATTCAAACGCGCTGGAATGTTCACCCGAAATCTTCACGCAGTTTCGCACACCGTCCATCGTAGCTTTAATCAGTCTAGTGAGCTTCCCGGGAAAGCCGTTCTCGTCCATAATCTTCCATAGCTCTATGCGGTCGATACTATCGTGCGCCGCCTTGAAATCGATGAACAGATGATGCGTCGGGACCTGGTATTCGCGGCATTTTTGGAGGATTTGCCGTACAGTAAAGATCTGGTCCGTCGTCGAGCGCCCGTCGATGAAACCGGCCTGATAACTTCCCACGAACTCATTTACTTTTGGTGAAAGCCGGCGAAAGATGATAGCACTTTGTAGACAGCGTTTAGGACTGTGATCGCTCGGTAGTTCTCACACTCCAGCTTGTCGCCTTTCTTGTAGATAGGGCATATAACCCCTTGCTTCCACTCCTACGGTAGCTGTTCTGTTTCCCAGATTCGGACTATCAGCCGATGCAGATAGATGGCCAACCTTTCCGGGCCCATATTGATGAGTTCAGCTCCGATGCCATCTTTGCCAGCTGCTTTGTTATTCTTGAGTTGTTGGATAGCATCCTTAACTTCCCTCAGCGTGGGAGCTGGTTCGTTCCCATCCTCTGCTGTGCTGACGTAGTGATTTCTTCCACCGACTTGGACTTCAACGCCCGCGTCCTCTGCGCCATTCAGATGTTCGTCGTAGTGCTGCTTCCACCTTTCGATCACCTCACGGCCGTCTGTCAGAATGCCCCCATCTTTATCCCTACAAATTTCGGCTCGCGGCACAAATCCTTTTCGGGACGTGTTGAGCTTCTGCTAGAACTTCCGTGTTTCTTGGGAACGGTACAGCTGCTCCATCGCCTCGCACTCAGCTTCTTCCAGGCGGCGTTTCTTTTCCTGGAGTAGGCGGGTCTGCTGCTTCCGCTTCCGTTTATAACGCTCCTCGTTCTGCCGGGTCCCGTGCTGTAGCATTATTGCCCGCGCTGCGTTCTTCTCCTCCAAAACCTCCCTGCACTCTTCGTCGAACCAGTCGTTCCCTCGACTCCGCTCAACGTACCCGACGACGTTCTCTGCTGCGTCGTTGATGGCTGCTTTGACATTCCTCCGGCAGTCCTCGAGAGGGGCTCCGTCGAGCACACCCTCATCCGGCAACGCTGCATCGATATTCTGCGCGTAGGCCGTGGCGACATCCGGTTGCTTCAGCCGCCCTAGGTTGTGCCGTGGCGGGCGTCGGTACCGTACGTTGTTTACGACGGATAGTTTTGGGTGCAGTTTTACCATCACCAGGTAGTGGTCGGAGTCGACGTTAGCGCCACGATAGGTCCTGACGTCGGTAATGTCGGAAAAGTGCCGTCCATCGATCAGAACGTGGTCGATTTGCGATTCTGTCTGCTGCGGTGATCTCCAGGTGTACTTATGCTGGAGGCTGTGCTGGAAGTAGGTGCTACGAATGGCCATATTTTTGGAGGCGGCAAAATAAATAAGTCGGAGGCCGTTGTTGTTCGTTCGCTGGTGAGCGCTGAACTTTCCAATAGTCGGTATAAATTCCTCCTCATGGCCAACCTGGGCATTGAGGTCTCCGATGATGATCTTGACGTCATGGTTTGGGCAGCGGTCGTACTCACGTTCGAGCTGCGCGTAAAATGCCTCTTTGTCATCATCGGTGCTTCCAGAGTGTGGGCTGTGCACGTTGAAAATGCTGAAGTTGAAGAACCGGCCCTTGATTCTCAACCTGCACATTCGGTCACTGTATGATGCACTGGAATTTTGTTGAAATAAATGAGGACACAGATCACGCATGCAGGAAGCACGCTATGCTGTCAATAGTGGAAGAAGAGCTAGTCGCTCTAACAGATTTGTGGCGACTGTTCGACTGGCCTTCACAATCACCTATTGTCACATCAATCTTCAGAAGAGATTCTTAGGGATCTCTAGATGCGATTTCTGTAAGGTAGTTGGCCTCTCCGTGGTGAAGCTTGGGTAACGTTGAATGAACCACAATCGAGCGTTCATATTAGGAGGGGATAACCTATCGTCTTGTTAGTACATCCAGAAATCGAATTACAAAAGCCGAAAGTCTTTGTGGATTTCGGAGTTATTAGACAGCAGCATCATGATGGTACTCCTGCGAGATAGTGGGGTTGGTTGTGGGCCTTGTGAGCCGACACCGATAAAAATGACTACGGCAACAAATAATACACAAGGGAGAGATTCGAACCGGAGCAATCGGTATGGACATAGGCTACGGATAGGGTCTACCGATTGGAAACTCGAGGCGTGGAAATGCCGATCTCTCAATTTTATTGGAAGCTCTCGCGTGCTTTCCGACATTTGAAGAGCCACAAGCTCGACATTCCAGCGCTTCAGGAGGTGTGCTGGAAGGATCGGCAGTGCGTACGTTTCGGGATGATGTACCAGAGCTGCGGCAAAACACACGAGCTGAGAACAGTTTTCATCGCGATGGATGAACTGCAGAAGCGGACGATTGAGTTGTGCCGATCAACTCCCGAATCTGTAGGTTGAGGATCGGAAGGGTCGTTTCTTCGACACCAGCATCATTAATGGCCAGTATCGACTTAAAAAGTAGAGAGACTACGGAACTTTTTTCAATATTACCAAGCGGAATTTTGACAATTGATCTGCATGGAACAAAATGTCATCTTCACTTAAGGTCGGTATCGTGTTCAAAAGAAATTTCTTTTTCTATCCCAAACCCATGTTAAATTCCGTTTACTGAAGCGGAAAAGCAGAGACCGAAATTTTCGCCTAATTGAGAAGAGAACCGTCCTTTTTCACCCGCTTGGAGAAACAGATGAGAATGTAAGAAGCGAGAGACTATTATACGCTCACAGCAGTTTTCGCGAGAATAGCAACGGCGATTTACAATTTTCGGAGAGCATGTGTAGCTGATAAATCGTTTCTTTTTCAGTGAATCCTTGATGCCGATAATTATTTTTCACTTACTTTTGGACACCTGAAAATGCACCAGTCTTCATTTATCATTTATGGTCCATGGCCGTACCAGTGTGCACCGGCTTGGCCTTATTTTCGGTTTTTGCTCCTCGTATACGATCTAGGCAGCATGTTTTCAGTGAAAAATGTGACATGAGAAAATATTTTCGTTGAATTTTGGAGAGCGATATTTTCGCATATGCAAGAGAGAGGATGAATGAATTATCGGCGAAAAAGGAGAGATGAAAATGTGAACGGTTCGCTACTCATCGACAACCTGCTTGAGAGAGAGCATGGTTTTCACCCAGCTGAGTGAGAATTTCGATCTCTGCGGAAAAGTAAAGAATCGAAAAGAAATTTCTGCAGCAGTACCGACCTGAAAAGAACGAAAAATAAAATTGGAATTTGCTAGGTTTCCACGCAAACTAATGGGAGCTTATACTTTCGGAAAAATATTCCGCTCGATTATTCCGTAAGCAAAGGTGACATTTCGTTCCATGCAGATCGATTGTCAAAATTCCGCTTGGTAATATTGAACAAAATTCCGTAACCTCTCTACTTTTTAAGTCGATACTGACCTTTACGGAATAATCGAGCGGAATATTTTTCCGAAAGTAAAAGTGCATCTTTTGTTATATCCCTGTTTAGAGTTTTTTGTTTGCTGAGTATCGGTAAAATTTTAATTTGTTAGCCGAATCTCGGTAATTTGTTTACTGAATGTCAGTAAATTGAAATGCCGAATTGATCGGCTGTTGGATTCTCGGCGAAAAAAACTAAGTGTGTCGTGGCGTTTGGTAAGTTGTATTGTTTGGTTTATAAACAAACATTAATTGATAGGGAAAACTCTTAGTTCTATTAGTTGGGTAACATCCTGGTGCCGAGCCCAAAAGGTAGAATTCCGTAAGGTGGAACGATCACAAGGTAGAAAGTAAGGAAGCCGAAGAGATCGAAATGCAGAATTCCAAAAGGCCAAATTACCAAAAGGCTGAAAATACCAAAAGGTCTTAAACAATAACAGAACGAAAACCTGATGAGTCAAAACGACCAAAAGGCAGAAATGAACGAAAGGGAAGAAATGAAAAAAAAATGTATGAGTTAAGGTAGGCAGAGCTTGAATTAATAGGTCTTGTTTATTTGAAGAACAGTTTGAGACTAAAAGTTTGGAAAAAATAACACTCGTTGCAACTAGGGTGTAGCTAGGGAAGCCTACTGTTGACACAAACGGTTGCGCCGGGTTGCTTCGTCTTCAAAAAATATTGTCAGATGTAATCCAGAACATTGTGAGAAAATTTAAGAACTAATGTGAAAGACTCCAGTAGCGAAATGTATACATTTTCTTTTTCAATTGATTCTTTCGACCATGAGCTAGTCTTTCGAGAAATATTAGTGGACTGATTGATAGAGCTATATTACTGTTATTTATAATAAAGATGGTAAACATCTTTTCAACATATTTTCTCATTTCGCGGTCTTCATTTCATGACTAGCATTGGAGAACATGTTATTGAAACGCATTTTAATGGCAGTGCGTCTTCCTGTATCCAAAATCAAAGCTCAGATTTAAACTATATAATGCAAACATGTCATAATGAATCGATTTGGGATAATTTAGGAATTGGTTTCATCACTTATTGTTTTTCTACATTTTCATTGATGATCTATGCAGAGAAAAACAAGAGATTTTGATCACAATTCTTTAGAACGGTGTTCTCGTAGTCTACGTCCTAGATGTTGTGGACCCGTTTTTGCGAGTTACTTTTCAGTTTTTTTTTTATTCATGGCTATTCGATCTCTTATAATTTTTGGCCTTCTTTAGATCACATCCTGAGTAACAAGAAATGTTTGCAAAGTACATAAAAAAATTCTCCAAACTGCGGACTTACACCGTTTTCCTAAATCATGTTTAAAATATTGCACAGCCTGCCTATTATTTATTAGTCACGAACAAGTTACGATGCTTGGGGACATAAAAAAACCTTTTGTATTGAAATGTCTACCCTCATTTCGGCATGATGAGTAACAGGTAGAAATTATCTACTTTGAAAGAGAACAACAGGTTTAACAACGCGTAGACCACTTTATCCGGAACATCTTAGCTTAAGGCCTTGCCCACAATGGAAACTTTTGCGTTCCATTGACGTAGATATGACAGGAAACTTATGGGAAGACCACTCAGCCAAACAATCTTAAGAATTTCATAAGGTTCAACTCATGAACGATGCTTTAAATTGCATAAGGTTGACTTATGAATGGATTTTGTTTTACACGACGTTGTTCTTGTTCGCCTTTAAGCTTTCCTATTTACAAGTGTTGATATATACTACTGGTCAAGTCACTCGACCCATAACCTCAACGTTCAAGGTTCGAATCCAGATTGCTGCATATTTTTATTTATTCAACATCATTATATTTCATAAGACATATTTATGAAATTCATACTGCTTTCTTATAGCAAATAATAATAATGCAATCTTATGAATATCGAAAGTTTCTTTCGCTGAGTGACCGTCAAATTCACGCAAATGTTTCCGCATCGTATCCATTGTGAGCAAGCCTTCAACCCCCTCTAAACGGTCTGTTTAAAATAGCCGTGCATCTGACACTTTCTCAAAGTACACGAAAGCATATGTAGTGGTGTACTTTGGTGTCGACACTGTCAGCCGATCGCAATGATCTGGATTACCGATTTGCCACAGGTGGTTAAATTGTGTGAGTGAAACCACTGTACGATACAAGCAATATCACAACTCCATACGCCGGACCCCTTACGATGCCCGTGCAATTATCGACGTCACAATTTGTGTTTACTTTATTTTCGGTTTACTCATCCAAATGCATTGGGTGACTTGCGCTCCCTTTATACTATTTTCCATTGCGCCGAACGCGCTAGCAAACGTTCTGCTCTCGAACCTTTTTGCGGTTGTGTGTCCGTCGTTCTCGTCGGGTCAACAGTTTACTCCTCCGTCGCGTTGTGTTTAGGTCGTGCGAAATCTTTTCCGCTCCGTCTCCGTCGGGTGTCGAAAGTGGTGCTGCTGATGGTGTGCCTTTTGACTTCTTTTTCCTCACGGGTGTCGCGATTCGCGAACTTGACGGCAAATAAATTTATTGTGCTGTTCGCATAGGTGTTGGTGATGTGATTTGGATTACGGTTCTTGTTTTCCGTCTTGAGAAAAGTGCGTTTTTGTTTTTGTCTTGTTCCGCACCGTAACAACGAACAGCTGACTGAGTACGACGAGGCGCAGTGCATCGGAACGGGATCGACTTTCTGTCTTGTCTTGGTAATCCCCCTCCTCATAATCCCCTCAAAAGAGTGGAGTGAAAATAATCAATGCAACAGGGCCCCGCACGTGTGTTTTGTTTTTCATGTTGAGCAGAATATTTTCACTGAAGAAGTAGTGCTTTGTTTTGGCTGGACGGAGAATCACGAATCCGGAACTGGTGAGCGCAGTGCTGTTCACCAAAGGGGCGATCCGGATCTTTCGCGGTGAGTATTGCTGGGGGTGTATGCGAGGCGAAGTTGTTTGCTGCAAGGCAACAAGGCTCTCCGTATCAAGAAACGGCAACAACTTGATAATGATATGCAAAAATGCATTTGCAGTTCAGCGGGAGACACACAGAAATATAGAGCAATTGCTGTCGTCTGCGAATCACTGCCAGAACTCTGTGTTTGTTTTCAAAGATCAAGTTACGTGAGTTCTGCGCTCAACTCTCATTCTAACCGTGGTTGCTGAGCCGAAACGGAAGAAGGAAATTTCAAGTTTCTATAAATATACACCCTTTGGTAAAGCTGGTGGTGCTTGTTCCGCTAAGCGCAGAGTTAGAAGAGAATTTTTTCGTTGTCGTACAAATAATACACATGATAGCTGCTACGAAAGGGACTCTTGTAAAGCAAACAGAGGAATCTCCGCTATCTCTACAGGCTGTCCACTTGGATGAATGTTCTCGTTTTTACCATCTCTCTTTGCGATGGCGCTTCGGCTGCTGATAATGGCCAGATCTTTTCAATGTCTTGACGAACGACTTATCAGACCAGCTTTATTAGCAATTGATTGTCCATAATTGTTGTATGGGTTTACCATTTTATGAGACTTGCTTGTTCGTTGGTAGGGGGAATTATTGTGTATAATGTCCCACAAATTGTTATTAATTGATTCTAGATCGATATCATAGCGTCGTCCCTCCGGGTGGTGAAAACTTCTCAGCTGCAGAGAGGCGTCGTCATTGGTCGATTTTCTATTGAAGTAGAGCGCGCATAGTAAACAAACGGACGGCAAACAGGTTTCTCCGCGAAACACCACAGCAGCGGCGATTATCAGTGGAGGAATCGAGCGTTGAAAGGGTTTGCTATCCACCATTCGCTCACTGCTGAGTCGTATCCAGCTGATAAGAAAATGTTTACCTCTGTGTGAGGATTGCTTCGAAATCTTTACCGTCTGTATGCACTCGTTAAAAAGGGTCTCAAATGCTCACTCCATCTCAGGCTCTTTGCAATGTGCATTAGATCATTGAATTATTATTTTTTTATATGAATCACATCCGGTGTGCTCTGCGGCCCTGACCCTGATGAGGTAGCATACTGTAGGAATAAAATGGTTAATATGCATTGGCACAGAAAATGTTGCTGTCCATCGACAAAGTAAGCCAGTCATAGAGCAGGATCGTTCGGGGCATTGACCACTGGAGTACACAAGGCACATTCCATGCGTTATCCTCTAGCTGAGTAGGATGACCGTGCTTGTCAGAAAGACACTCTTCTTTCGACGATATTGCTTAGAATCTGTTGGTGAGATTGTTCGTGGTTAGATTTCAAGGACTCGCTTCCTTTAATTCTATAAGCGAGAGTTTTCGAAACACTTTGACAATATTCTTCTTGGAGTTCTAGGAATTTTTGGGTGATATTTTATGAACCTCTTAGCCAAGATTGATTTCGAATATGGAGACACAATTCTTTAGGATTGCCATATAAATTTCCCTTGACGCGATTACTAAGGTTTCCTAGGTAAACGTCCCTGGAGCCGGTGATGTAATGGTAGGCATGACTGCTACTTGGCACCTCACTGGTCAGGCTTCATCAATCCCAGCCGAGATCAGTGAGATTTTTCTAAGGCGAAAAAATCTCTGGTCACGTCTTCCATCGGAAAGGAAGTAAAGTCATTGGTCCCGGCTCATGTGTTGATCAGTGCGATATCTAGGATGGAGGTGCCTCCCTCCGGTGATGAACCAGCCTAACGTTGAAAACTACCTAAATAAAGAAATAAGAAGAAAGTAAAAGTCCTTGGTAATTCTTAGCAAGATTTTTCTGTATCTCTTGCACCGATTTATTGTAATCGCCAACTTGTTTATATTCTTTGCTTCTTCCTGCTCGTTCTGGAAAGTAGCATAGCCTTTTTCTCGTATTTTTTACGGGTCCATCCAGGAATCAAGCGGTAATTGAACTTATGAAACCTCATGGAAAAATTGGGCAGCCTAAAGTCAGGTAAATTGTGGTTTCTATTTTTATTTCAAAAGATATAAATTATTTATATTATTTTGCATGTAATAAGTAAAGCCACGAGTGCTCTTTGGGTAAGCAAAAAAACGTTTGGTCGAAAATGGGGACTTGAACCTAAAATGATTCATTGGATCTACACGGTTGTTGTGAGACCCAGCATTGTATATGCTTCACTTGTGATGATGATGATGATAATGATGATGATGATGATGATGATGATGATTATGTAATACTTCCATCTATTGCAGCAAGGTAACTTTAGCAGTGGAATAATCTGAAAAACGATTTAATCAGGATTCTATCATTGTTTGTGACCATCAAGCTCCTGGGGTCAAAGAGCCCACCCTCGTTCCGCGAAATGTTAACAATAGGGAGGAGGCAGTCCCATGCTCACTATCCAAATCGTTTCACTTGGGTGCCCTGATGGTCCCTCCCTTTCCCCGTTATATGTTATTTAATATTTAATATATTTTGTACACAAAAAAATAAGATATCATTATAAACAAAAATGCTAATTTATTCAAATTTCAAACTTGAATGGATTGTTACTGAAAAATAAATAAAAGTTAGATATGTATTAATATCCTACTAGTCCTGGAAAAGCTGAAAACAGAATAGATCATTCCAAATATCAAAGATACAATTTCAATAAAAGATATTATTTTGTAAGACATTGTAATATTTGTAATAGTATAGTTTGACGGGATTTAAGTTTCTGAATTTAAGAGTCAAAACGAAATTAAGACCCGTCAAAATGAAATTAAGATTCGTCGAAATGAAATTAAGACTCGTCAAAATGAAATTTAAACCCGTCAAAACTACCTCGAAGATTGCGGAGCGAAGCTCCGCTATACAACCTTGAAGAAACTTAAGACCCGTCAAAACAACCGGCAAGCGCTAACCAGAAGGTAAATACCTCCGATTGCATTATACCGGGCAAACGCATCTAAGGAGCGTTTTTCCAAAGTTTAAGGAGCATTTCCCCAAAAAGAAGGGCGCATTTACCCTGCTGTCTTAATCCTACATTGCTTATAAGCACATGCCAGCCTTTTATGAATTTAGAAGTTGAAGTTCAGAAGTGCAATTTTAAATAAAATGTAGTGCTGAAATGCTGAAATACGAATTCAGCTTTTGATGCCTGTCATGTTGCTCCAGGCTCTTACATGGTTTTGGAATGCAAAGATGACTCCAAAGCGTGCTGAAATTATTAATAAAATGGACAATATACACTATGATTTAAAGGTATAAGATCTTCAGACCCCTCACTTCGCTATTGACAGATTGACAACATTGCCCAGGCTACGCCAACCAGCGTCTCCATGTTTCAGCTGGCAGTCTTTTGTGATCATATGACTCGTGGAGGCGTGAGGTAGGAACTTGTGAGGACGAGAGGTCGGTCGCACCCTCCTTCGAAGGTGTCAACCATTTGAAGCCCAGATTGTATATGCTTCACTAGTTCGGTGGCCCAAAACAGAACAGAATACGGCCCAAAAAAAAGCTTGAGAAATTACAACGATTGGCCTACATGGCCATAACAGGAGTAATGCACAGTACACCATCAAAATTCTTAGCCATTCTTAGTCCTTCTGAAATTTGGATGAAAATCAGTGGCGTCTCGCCCATATGTGCACCTCGTGCACTGCACAGTCTAAAATTTTGGACTTCATGTCTCATAAAACTCATCAATTTAATACTCCGTTAAAACTAATTTTGTCCGACTAGGTCGCCCAACCTCAACCTCTCTATTACCCTTTTTAAAGGTGCCTCAGCCTCACAACGTCTTACACAGGGTTAGATTGGGATGCGATACACAGTCTGCTGTGCGAATGAGCGACGCAAAACAAGTAAAAACGTTCGAGTTTCACTGCTTGCTTTGCTCTCCCAGACTGGGCACTTCAAATTGTGCACCTGATTCTGTGTATACTACACGCAGATCGTTTGTAGATGTATTGTATTTCCTATAGTTTGATTGCCGATGAGTTCTGTTTTGTGCACTTTGTGGTCTGCACAGAGTAGAGAGAATAGAATAAGTGTTGTAACATTGGCAACGCCGCTTAAAAAGTCTCTGAAGTGATTCTTGAAGAGCCGCCTTCATGCGTTGTTCACCTACACATCTAAATTCCAATTCAAAGTTTCACTCACTGACTGGTTGCATTTCATTCTGTTGTGTCGGCGCATTGACAAGGTACTGTTTGTGACATAGCGCAAAGGACTCGGCAAAGGAAGAACTATGGAGCAGGATATTGTTGACAACCTCTTGAAAACACCGTTTGCGAGATGATCCATGGAAGAAAAATTGTTGATTGCAAGAATGGACGTTCCTCGTCCAACGCTGGATAAACTGAAATCGACCTGTTCTAGAAATGGTAAAAGCATAACGCCTAATTTTAACGTTACAGCTTACGACGCGAAGTGGTTGTGTGGCTCACATACAAGGTCAAAACTATATTGCTGGCCATGTTTACTTTTTCAAAACCCAACTGATAATTCTGTATGGAACAAGGCAGGATACGAGGACTTGAATAATCTTTCCTCCGCTATTAAAGCTCATTCAGCTACCAGAGAGCATATAAACAATGGCATGGCTCATCGTACATTCGGAAAAACTCGCATTGAAGAAGCATTAAATCATGCATGTGAAGTCGCAAGAAGCGACCATAACTTAATCGTGGAGAAAAACAGGGAGGGAAAGAAAACCCTCGTTGAACTAGTTTGTTTTCTTGGCTCACACGGTTTGAGTTTTCGAGGTCACGATGAAAGCGTTACCTCCGTGAAAAGAAGAAATTATAAGGACATGTGTGAGAAGGAAGCTTCGAAGGATTTATCGTTGTCAGATTTTTATTAATGCTACTGCAGTGTTTTCTGGAACATCGGCAACAATTAAAAATGAGTTAGTGGAGATAGTTGGCTCCGTCATGTTGGAGCAGATTGAGGCAGGAAAGTGGAACAGGCTGAGTTCGTTGCGGCTATGGTTGAAGAAACAACTGACATTTCCAGGAAATCGCAACTGGCTTCAACGCTACGCTACTGCTTGAAGGATGGTGAGTAGTAATAATAAGAAAATGTTGTCAATGCCAACTGAGTTTGTCAATGAAAGAACAAGCAAAAGTGATATCACCAATGATTTACACCATTCTTTTGTTTATTTTTCTATGCAGGTACTCCCGTGGAAAGATTTGTTTCCTTAAATGATGTGAGCGGTGATAAGTCTGGCGTAGCTCTTGCTGGCCAGGTTATGGGCTTGTTGCAAAAATTCAACGTATCCCGTCATAAGCTGGTCGCACAAACTTACGACAGAGCTCGTGTTATGTCAGGCTAAAAAGGAGGGACACAAGCAATCGTGAAGAAATCTTTTCCAAATACTGATTTCATCCATTGCAAGGCACATGTTCTCAACCTAGTCTTACTCCACTCTTGTACAAACCATCTGAAGACAAGAAAGTTCTTCTCCACACTTTCTTCATTGGCTTCATTTTTTACACAAAGCCCAAAGCGAGACTCCGAATTGAAAAAGTTCAAGCAAAAAAAGATACCAAATGTGTGTAAAGTTAAGTGGGCGTACAGCTCCAGGATGATAAATATAGTGGACACGTACCATTCAGAAATTACCGCTTGTCTGGGAGAGATGTATTTGGGTGACTCTGGATGGAATGGCGATACAGCTTCTCTAGCACGAGGTTTGCACGGTTTCATGCTGGACCTGGAGACAATTACCTGGAAAGTATTTGCTTCAATTTTACTTTCACTGACATTCTGTACAAAACACTACAACTGAAAGAGCTCGATTACATCGAATGCGGTAAGAGCGTCAGGAATGCTTGTGCTACCATCAAATACAAGATGAACACAAATTCGCTACTGTGTGGGAAGCATGCGTGGAGCTGGCAGGTTGTAGCAGCATTGACAATCTTCATTCGAAATACAATAGACTTTACATGACACTGATAGATCGCATCATCGAAGAGCTAGATGTTCGATTTGCTGACCTCAATAAGCAAAGCTACTTAAGTTTACTCGACTGTGCAAAGTTTAAGCTCTATACTACGGACTCGATACATCACAATGGATGAAACATGGATTCACCACTTCACTCCGGAATCAAATCGGCAGTCTGCTGAGTGGCGTGCAGACAGAGAAAGCCGTCCAAAGCGTCCAAAGACTCAAACATCGGTTCGTTGGATCGTTTGAAGGCCGAAATCGCCCAGAAAAGGCCTCATTTGAAGAAGAAAAAGGTGCTCTTTCACCAGGACAGTGCACCGTGTCACAAGTCAATAAAAACAGCCGCAAAAATGGTCAAATTGGGTTTCGAATTGCTACCACACCCGCTGTATTCTCCAGATCTGACCCCCAGCGACTACTGGCTCTTCGCAGAACTCAAAAAGATGCTCCGTGGAAAGAGATTTGGCTCAGATAAGGAAGTGATTGCTGAAACTGAAGCATATTTTGAAGGTCTCGATAATTCGTTCTACACCGGTGGTATCGAAAAGCTAGAGAAACATTGGAATACTTGTATCACTCTTAAAGGAGATTATATTGATGAATAAAAATGAATTTGGCAAAAAATGTCGTATACTACCTTCAATATGCCCTCCGCTCGTTTTCAACTTGTATCTTTCTATTTTCAAAGCCTGCCGTTACGCTATAAGGAACTATCAATACTTTCTCTTCATTTCTCTTAGTTCTAGCAATAAATTACTGTCCACTCCTAGAGCCTCTCATGTTGATGGGAAATTATCTGCTTCTGATAAATTTCGTCATAGATCGTTACTCCGCGTATTGGGAGAATACAACAAACAACAATCAAAGTGAAAAAAATGTTGTTTTCCTACTTAGGCCCGGGACTTATTGACCTATGTGTTATGTGAATTTGATTAAGGAGTGTGTCATCTATGAAAATCAACTAAATTGGCTTCCTAACTGCTAAATAACTTCGAATATGCTACAACAAAACTGAGAAGCCACCGTGTAACCATGTCAGAATCATATTGGACATCCAGAGGCATGAAAGTGGCCATATTATGAGGTCAACAGTACCTAGTCGTGCGACGTATTAAAATTTGCAAATGAAACCATATCAATGTTCAACATTTATGTCTACCTCATAATGCGGCTGCTAATAAACCCGCAAACCAGGCGTACCTCTCGATATGCTTGGCAGGCATCTTGGTACAAAAACCGCGATGGTTTCCTGCTCGGGCACAGTTGAAGGAAGATACGGGAATAAAAGAGAGGCGCAACACGTGAAGTATTGTATAACGACCGGAGTATAGAGCTACTAAAGTACCTGAAGACGTCAGACTTATATGATAAAATATAAGAAATTAAGGTAGAAGAGCAAAGCAACGTGATTGCTGACCACAGTCACCAACCTGAGAAAGTCAGCTGTCGACTTAGAGGTCTATGATGGCAAGATTGAAAGTCTGTAGGTACAATAGAGAGGCACAGGGTAGCGCATTATTGGGTTCAGTTAGGTTCGGTTACTGGCCGGCTCGAATGAACTTAAATCGTCTATATCAAACGAACAGTTCAAAGAGACGTTAATACAAAGAACCATATCAATGTACAAGAGAACTAGATGGCTACCCAGTAACAGGTTTTGGATGTCCCATAAAAGTGGCCAAAAAATCTCTGATTACCTCTACCTTTGGATGCGAAGTAAAGCCTTTGGTCCAGACCCATGTGTTGGTAGGTTTGATATGTAGAGTCCAGGTCGTCTCCCTGGAGTGATGAACCAACCTAAAAAGCTTAGTGTATTATCAAGTTATTACAGCATAAAAAAGAAGAAGACAGATATCGTTGCTCAGGATCATGGGCAGTATTTTGAAAAAAGTTATGTGTACAGTTGGAAAAGCGACTTGGAGCTCGTCTAAAGTTTCTACGGAGCTTGCCTAAAATTTCCGCGAACACTGGTGCGTTAGCCATAGCACGGTGGTAGGGAAAATGCTTCACCAATCGGAGCGTCAGTTCTCCCTGGAGGTGCGGCTTATACTCTGGCATCCTGTGGCTGAATAAGAAATGCTCTTCCCCGGAAGCTACACCTAAGATGGCAGCCCCATTACGGGGATGGGAGATCTTAGGCCAACCACCTCCGAATCTTAGAAATTGTTACAGAAACCATAGAAAACTGATTTTACGGCAACGACTTTTAGCGCAAAACAAAGGACTTCATCAAGTGGGAGCAAATAAATGAAAGAATAATCCTAACGAGATTCAGAACACGAGTTCCAGACCTTATCCTAATCCAATGTTATTCGCCGACCGATGTTGGCAAGCTACAGGAAAAATGTAACATTCAACTCAATGCCGTAGTGGATAAAGTTCCACTGACCACCACCTTCTAGTCGGCGATATCCGCCTATGCATTGCACAGATCCAGCGACAGGAGGAGAGGCTCGGACAGCGGTTTAACATTCGCTGCAGAAGGATCGTTCGTTGAAGATTATGAGACTCGAACACCGGACGTTTGTGGAAGAGCAGTGGACGGCCACGTCGAGACAAGCGAAAATAAGCTGGGTGAGTTGCACAGAGCGATAGTGGGTCGCTGATGAAATTTGGAGGAAGATTCAGGAGCGTAGAGAAGCAATTGCTGCGAAAAATCAGGCGAGAACCAGAGCAGCCAATACGAGTCCCGTCAACGGAATTCGGCTCTAGAGAAGGAAGCAAAACGCTGCTGCCCACGGGACATGCGAGCGTGGGTAGACTCTCTGGCAACAACTGTCGACATTTCTCCCCTTCGTCTGCTCGTCTACGATATCTCACGACTCCTGAGTGGAGCAAGGATGAATTCGAAGATGCCAGTGAAAGACGTGAGTGGACAGATACTAACCGACCCCACTGACCAGCTGAAACGTTGGTTTGACCACTTCGACCTATTTCTTCAAGTTGCGACGTCCAACCAACCATTAACATCCCGGTATGATTCGCCAAGGGTGCGGCGCCTCTCTCGCGTCAACTCTAATGCCTCATTACTACAGGGGATCGAAGCAGCTATCCTAAGTATGAAATCTAATAAGGCTCTCGGGGTCGATCGCATATCAGCAGAGATGCCCAAAGCTGACCCCATGCTATCCGCACAAATGTTGCCCCAGCTATTCTGTATTATCTGGGACACCGCGATTTTCCCGGCCGAATGGATGCAGGGCGAATTTATAATAGAAGGAGGATCTGACTGTGTGCGCCAATTCGCGAGGTATCATGTTATTGTGTATTGTTCTCAAAGTTCTGTGCAATATTATGCTGAATCGGATACAGAAGAAGATTGACGCGATCCTCCGGCGGGCAAGATTCCATGCCGGAATATCTTGTGTGGACGTTATTGTCACGCTCCGAATCATCCTTGAACAGGTCAACGAACTACAAGAAGTCCCTCCATTTGGTATTCATTGACAGCATAATGCTTTCGACAGACTCAATTACGAAAATTTGTGGGACGCCCTGAGGCGAAAAGGAGACCCGGATAAATAAGTCAACCTGATCATGGCAAAGTACGAGGCTTTCGCGTGCAGAATCCTCCACAACGGAGCCTTGTCCGAACCTATGCGGGTAGTCGCCAGAAACCGACAACAAAAGAAATCCTAGAACGAAATTGGAAGTGGATCGGCCTCACACTACGAAGGGGGAAAAAAAACAACAAACAAACGCGGGGTTTTTTCCCCCCGGGGGGGGGGGGCGCGGGGGGGCGTTATGTCGGTGCCTTAAAAAAAAAAAAAAGGGAGGTGGGAGGGATCTGACCTGGGCGGGAGGGGGGGGGGAGGCGGGGCGGCCCGCGGGGGGGGAATTTTAGGGGTGGGGCCTTGGGCCACCCGGGGGTGGGGAAGAAGAGAGGAGAAAAAAAATATATATAAAATTTTTGGTAAAGGGCGATACGGTCAAAATTTGGTCAATATCAACTTGACGTATTTCTTTCAATTTTGCATTTAAAAAACCTGAACACCCCTCATTTTGAAGGTGTGTGTGTGTAGAATGTTGCTCTTATTTTGATTTTGGAATTCACTCTTCAGTTGTCAAAATGCCGTCCAAGCAAGAAGAGCAGCGTATCAAAATTTTGCTCGCGCATCGCGAAAATCCGAGCTACTCGCACGCAAAGTTGGCAAAATCGCTAAAAGTTGCCAAATCAACTGTTACAAATGTAATTAAAGTGTTTGGGGAACGTTTGTCGACAGCCAGGAAGTCTGGATCGGGGGGAAATCGAAAACCGGAAGCCGCTGAGACGACAAAGAGAGTTGCCGGTAGTTTCAAGCGAAACCCTAACCTATCTCTCCGAGATGCCGCAAATAAGCTGGGTGTATCGTCTACAACCGTGCATCGAGCCACAAAACGAGCCGGACTATCGACTTACAAGAAGGTAGTGACTCCAAATCGCGATGATAAACAAAATACGACGGCCAAAGCGCGATCCCGGAGGCTGTACACGACGATGCTGACGAAGTTTGACTGCGTGGTAATGGACGACGAAACCTACGTCAAAGCCGACTACAAGCAGCTTCCGGGACAGGAGTTTTATACGGCAAAAGGAAGGGGAAAGCTAGCAAATATTTTCAAGCACACGAAACTGTCGAAGTTTGCAAAGAAATATCTGGTTTGGCAAGCCATCTGTACCTGTGGCTTGAAAAGCAGCATTTTCATAGCTTCCGGGACTGTCAACCAAGAAATTTACGTGAAAGAGTGTTTGAATAAACGTCTGCTGCCTTTCCTGAAGAAACACGGTTGTTCCGTACTATTTTGGCCGGATTTGGCATCTTGCCATTACGGTAAAAAGGCCATGGAGTGGTACGCCGCCAACAACGTGCAGGTGGTTCCCAAGGACAAGAACCCTCCCAACACGCCAGAGCTCCGCCCAATTGAGAAACTGGGCTATTGTCAAGCGGAACCTAAAGAAGACCAAAAAAAACTGCTAAGGACGAGCAGCAGTTAAAGGCAAACTGGCTTTCTGCGGCGAAGAAGGTGGACAAGGTGGCTGTACAAAATCTGATGGCAGGGGTCAAGCGTAAGGCCCGGCAATTCGGATTTGGAAAAGAGGAAGCCTAACTGAATATTTTTCCTGAATTTTATACTAATTGAACTTGAAAAAGAAATTTAATTTGATTTTTTAAATAAACGATTTCACCGATTTACACGCGTTTTCCCTTGACCAAATTTTGACCGTATCACCCTTTAAGACGCCACAGATTGGTCATCACCACCAACACCGTCATCGCCTTCGTCTACTTACCAGCAACAATTATTTAGTCTTCAGTCGGAGACAGTTGAATCACCGAAAAGAAAAAGAAAAACGGCCAACCAACCAACTGATAAAAATATTTCCTTCTCATTAAACATGTCGCGCTAAGAAGCGCCTGGCAGCCGAAATGATCCGAGGAATCTCGTAAATCGTCGAAGCGTTAATTTTGCATTACTTTGCTGCCCCTGCCTCCTTGCATCAACCTCGTGGCCAGGGTGGGTCGAGGAGTGGATGGCGAGGATGTTGACCCCATCCCCGTCCCGTGTCATGCTGGGATTTCATTTCTTCCAAAAAATAAAAAGAAAAACAAAATACCTTCTTGGAATTTGCATTCCAGATTGCTTGGAGAACCGGGTGTTCAATTCACTGGATGAATTATGATAATAATCTTTACTTGACGTAAAATGCAACAACGGCGAAGCAAACAATGAGCACATGCTGTTACGTACCTACAAAGTAAAACGGTGGAATTTTTAATCCGTCGGTCCACGTTGTTTGTCGATTTTTTATTTGAATATTCAACGAATCGAGATCGATTCACCTAAACGAAGAGAATAAAAATACATCTGTGCTGTATATTTAAATAAGCAGTTGGTTCATAAAAGTCACTCACCATGATTCTTTTGTTTATATCACTGTAATGTAATTTTATCATTAGTTATGTTAATGTTTTGTTTGCCAAGAAATTATTTATTGTTTTGTCGTGATTTCTAATCCCTTTAAATGTTTTTTCATATTTATTTTGATGTAGAAGGAGATGCTCGCTCATCACCACGAGGCCCCAAGAGTGGACAGTAATGTTTGCTAGAATGAAAGATATGAAGAGCAAGTTTTCTTTCATAATCGTTACTCCGCGTACGGAGAATACAAGCATAACAATATATTTATTACAATATATAATATATTTATTACAATATATAATATATTTATTTTTCCGATTAGCTGAATACGGTTTTTTTTTCGTAATGTTCGTTCTAAACTTGAAAATTGTTATGTCCAAACAAAGAAAAGTATTCGTTACATTTCGTGACTTGTAACTGGAGCTACAGCTGTTGCTTTGTTCCTCAACATTTCAACTACTGCACTTCGAACTATCGTGAAAATCAACTTAAACTAAACACAGGCCATAATTCCTTTGGATAGAGTCTAAAGCTTCTCTGGAACTAACCCAAAATTCTGCCGAGACATGCCGAATATTCTAAGGAACTTGCTCTGGGGAGACTGACGATTTTGATATCGGATACGTTTTCGGACTCGTTTGATACTCTTGTAGGTAATACTCGCAGAGCAGAGAAAAAGGCCGAGTTAGTAAACGGTAGAACTAATTTATTAGGTGCGCAACTAAGTTCCCGCTGTTTAGCAATAGATGGCGCCAGTAGTAATTGCTGGTCGAATGTTGTACATCTCAAGCGTCATTAACCCAGCTCAGACATATGGTAAACAAACCGCTTTGCCAAATCAGTGATTTTGGTTTAGTGTTATATATTTTGGTTGTTTGAAGATGTCTGATTTCGTGCCAAATAATCGTCATTTGCGGGAAGTGTTGATTGTCTTCTTTCATTCGAAGAAAACGGCGGCTGAAGCACATCGAGAGCTCCAAAAAGTTTACGGTGATGCTGCTTTGAGTGAAACAACGTGTCGTGATTGGTTTCGTCGCTTCAAAAACGGTGATTTCAGTGTTGATGATCGTCCGCGTGAAGGAAGGCCAAAAAACTTCGAAGACTCTGAATTGGAGGCATTGCTCGATGAGGATCCGTGTCAAACGCAAGAAGAGCTTGGTTCAGGATTAGGAGTTTCCCGCCAAGCCGTTTCTAAGCGATTGCATGCGTTGGGAATGATTCAAAAGCAAGGAACTTGGGTTCCTTACGATTTGAAGCCAAGAGATGTTGAGCGTCGTTTTTTCGTCTGTGAACAACTGCTCCAGCGGCAAAAAAGGAAGAGTTTTCTACATCGCATTGTGACGGGTGACGAAAAATGGATTCATTACAGTAACCCAAAACGGAAACATTCATGGGGACTGCCCGGGCATGCTTCAACATCGTCGCCTAGGCCGAATATTCACGCTGCGAAGGTGATGCTGTGTATTTGGTGGGACCAAGTTGGTGTTATTTATTATGAGCTGTTGAAACCAAACGAAACCATTACCGGGAAACGGTATCGAACTCAATTGATGCGATTGAGCCGAGCACTGCACGAAAAACGGCCACAATACGAGCACAGACACGAAAAAGTTATTCTTCAGCATGACAACGCTCGACCTCACGTTGCGAAACCCGTGAAAACCTACTTGGAAACGCTCAAATGGGAAGTCCTACCCCACCCGCCATATTCTCCTGATATTGCACCGTCCGATTATTACTTGTTCCGTTCGATGGCACATGGTCTCACTGGTCAGCAATTCCACTCATATGATGACATCTCAAAATGGCTTGATTCTTGGATAGCATCAAAAGACGAACAGTTCTATCGAAATGGTATTCACGTTCTACCAGAAAGATGGGAAAAAGTCGTAGCTAGTGATGGGCAATACTTTGAATAATTCGTTTGTAACCTTTGTTTTCAAAATAAAGTTCCTTTTTCACCAAAAAAACAGCGAGAACTTAGTTGCGCACCTAATATTATAACGATCCTGACAATTGAATTTAGAATAACAGCACTGGGTGAAAATTTTTGACGTAGGACTACGTCTTAGTTTTCTATACTGGGGTACAATTTAAAAAAAGTCACGAAAAATGGTCAGGTTTTGAGCATTAATATATCAGTCATTTCTCAAAAGATTTTCAAAACGTTTACACCAATGGAACGGAAATATTTCTACGCATTCCTACAAATTCAATAGAGAACATTGTTGATTTCAAGCCACATACTACTGAAAAATTCAAAAATGTTAAGCCTTGTCTTAAAAAGTACATTAACTCCTTCAGGCCTAAGGGGTCATATATGACCCCAATTGAGAATGGCTGTATAAAATCACACAGACTGAATACAAGTACACACTGTCTTTGGAAAATTTGTTTTCTATCAACTCTTCTAAAGATTGGACTCGGAAAAAATGCGACACTTTGTTTTGGGTGTAACTTTTTATCGCGTATGTAAAAATTAATGAAGATTTTGGTAATACTAGTTTAGAGTGTTATGTTTATGTGTGCAAAATTTTATTGCGATCTGTCAAGTAGTTTTCAAGATACATTCGAAACAAGAAGAGCTACGCCAGCAAATCTTGGGCGCGGTGATCGATAATCCTGGTCAGTCGCACAGATGGATCGGCAAAAGGCTTGGAATCCACCGTTCCACCGTGTCCTGCGTTGTGAAGATGTTCCAGGAGACGAAGACCATCGAGCGGCGCGCTGGAAGCGGCCGAAAACCGAAAACGGAATACCCAGAAAAGGCGCGGAAGATAAGGCAGTACTTTAAGAATAACCCGAACCTTTCCACCCGAGACGTGACCAAAAAGGTCAATTCGTCGAAGTTGTTCGTCCAGCAGACCATGAAGCGGGCTGGGCTACGTGTTTTTAAGGTCAGGAAGGCACCAAACCGGACTGACAAGCAAAACACGGTGGCCAAATTGCGTGCGCGGAAGCTGTACCGTGAGTGACTGGTCAAGCCAGGCTGTCTTGTCATGAACGACGAGACATATATCAAGGCGGACACCAAACAAATCCCCGGCCTCGAGTTTTTTTGTCGGTACGTCCCGCATGGAGGTTCCGGAAAAGTTTCGGAAGAGAAAGATGGACAAATTCGCGAAGAAGTACCTGTTGTGGCAGGTGATCTGCGAGTGCGGAGGGTACAGCAAGCCGTTCGTTACAACCGGCACCATAAACGGGCAGATTTATCGAGAAGAATGCTTGCAGAAGCGCTTGCTGCCCTTCCTCAGCTCTCACCGTGGTCCCAAGCTGTTCTGACCGGATCTCGCTTCGTGCCATTACGCCAGGCCTGTAATGGATTGGTACGAAGCGAAGGGCGTTAATGTGGTCCCGAAGGAGGTGCACCCGCCAAATACACCAGAACTTCGTCCGATCGAAAAGTTTTGGGCTATAATGAAGAAAAGCGGAAAAACATTCAAAACCGATGAAGCTTTGAAGAAAAACTGGAAGAAATTGTGTAAGGAAGATGGACAAAGCCTCCCCCAAGATCTCATGAGCAGTGTTAAGAGAAATGTACGAGCATTCAGCTTGGGGGAGGAAATTCAATAAATAAATTATGCCAAAACATAGCTAATATATAGTTATTTAATCCCTGAAAATTTGAGAAGTATCCGATTTAAAATGAATTTTTGGTGATCATTTTTGTGTGTCTCATTTTTTCCGAGTCCAGTCTTTATCTGGCTGGGTAGCTCTATGGTTACCCGTTCTGCTTACTGAGCAGATGGTCGGGAGTTCAAACCCAGGCCCGTCCCCTTCCTTGCAATTTGCCACTTGCCTCTTTCTATCATCACTAGATTTAAAATAAATAGCAGTCTACTGCGCTTACATTGATCGCATCACTTACCACAGTGAATCCATGATCTAAAAATAACCTGCCTCACTAACACAAATCTATCCTTCCCTTGACAATTGTGGAGACGCAGAGGTAAACACGGTCTCTAACTAACGATTGTCAAACTAATCATCCTTCCCCCTCCCCAAAGACCGTGAGAATGAACTAGTGAACTTGTACATTGAAGATGTAAAGCTACTCCCAAGCTCCATCTGTGTGGCTCTTTGTGCAATTACACTAGTTCTGATCGGTAACGGAGTAGCAACTACGAAACGCACGGTCATTTTTATTGGAAAATATTAAAAACATTTGAGGGTTTAAGGCTTAATTGACGACCTAGAACATTCTGAATATGAGGACGTCTTATTAATAGTGTAGAGCGTTGTATTAGAATATTGTACATATGCATACGTATTATTGAATTCTCTTTGATAAACGTTAAATATGTTTGAATCTTTCTGGGATTTTCTAGGTCATCCAAAATGTAGTTGAGTTCAGAACTTCAGATCTACAGTTGTAACGGTAGCTTTTAGGGCTATATAAGGTAACGATATGTATTCAAACACATTGAATGAACCTTTTGGAAGGTCAACAGTATAATTTGATAACTTTGTGATGTTCTAGGTCATCAAAACTGTCCTTTAGCTCATAACATAAGATTTACAGTAGTAACTATAGCGTTTTGGGCTATACAAAGTTACGCTAGGTATTCAACCATATTCAATGAATATTTTCGAACGGAATAAAAGAAAACTTCATGACGTGAACGGGATGATCTAGGTCATCCAAACTGTCCTTGAGTTCAGAACATAAGATCTACAGTTGTAATAATATGTGTTTAGAGTGTGTAAAGGGACAATATGTATTTAACAATACTGATTGAATAGTGTGGAAGGCCAACAGACATAATGCGACCTCCTTGGAATATTCTAGGTACTCCAAACTGTCCTTAAGTTCAAAACACAAGATCTACAGCTGTAATAGTAGTGTTTTGAGCTATATATGGCTACCATCTGTATTCAAACATATTCAATGAATTATAACTTTGAGATCCTCTATGTAATCCAATCCGTCCTCGAGTTCAGAACTTGAAATATAAGGTAGTAACAGTAGTTTTTTGGGATATACAAAGTTACGTCACGTATTCAAGTATATTCAGTGAATATTTTCGAACCTAAAAATACACAAGAAGGTAATCTTGGGATGGTCTAGGTCATCAAAACTGTCTTGGCGTTCAGAACTTTAGATTTACGGTTGTAACACTAAATATTAGGCAATACAAAGTAACAATAAATTCAAACTGTCCTTCAAAACTTAAAGTCGACAATTGTAACAATAGCTTTATGGGTTATACAAAGTGAAGTTAGTTTGTTTGGCATAGAATAAATATCCCAATATTATCTCATAATGTCGTCATGTTTCTCTTCCAAGACATTCATTGAATATGTTTGAATACATATCATAACATTGTATAGCGGATGAAGCTACTGTTACAACTGTAGATCTTAAGTTTTGATCTCCTGGGCAGTTTGGACGACCCAGCACATCTCAAGAAATATTTCCTACTTTTTTCAACAATTTCTATGTTATGGAGCACCAAATCAATCAGAATTTACCAAATTTCTTCAGAAAGGGTTAGTTCAAAGAACATTGCATTGTACCATCTAAATGGCTTACATTTTGTATCGTAGTCCTACGTCATCATTTCGAACAACACAATGGGGCTGTATAGCTTGTAGTTTTTTAATTGTTTATGAAACTTGTTTATCGGTAACCATGGTACCCATGCTTGTATACTAAAAACTCTTGCAACGAGTTTGTTATTTAATCGTTGCCATCGTATCTCGGAAGACTCGGTCTATCCAGAGCAACTTTGTTTCACACCTCCTCTAAATCCAACATTCCTAGATCGGCCAGTAGATCACGGATACCAATTGACTCGATATGCACCGTACCGCTGTCAAGCAGTCCTGGATAAAGTGATGCTTCACGTCAATGTATGTCTGTCTCTTTACTTTCCAGGTTCTTGGCCATACCAACGCATCCTCGGCTGTCTTCTTAAATCATCACAGGGTTGGCAGTTATATGAAAGTATTCTTGAACCCGCTGATCCACACTGACTATGCCGTTGCTGCGCTGAGAGCGACGTACTCAGATTCGCGTGATGACAACGATAGCGTCGATTGCTTCTTGCTACTCCAGGATACGGTACATCCATAGACCTTGAAAATTAAGCCGCTCACGGATATTCGATCCTGAAGCATCAGCATAGCCCTCGAGCACTTTTGTTTCACCGTTGCTCCGGTATTCGAGACTCAATGTTTTTGTCCCGCTTAATTATCGCACAATTCGCTTCAACGCAGTCCAGTGCACGGATGAAGATCTTTGCTGGAACCGGCCGAAATAACCGACAGGATAACATACATCTGGCCTGACACAAAGCAATTCCGTATATAGTTCTTCAGCTCAAGGACGTTGTAGCCTTTTTCCATTGGACTCCTTGTCAGATTTCACTCGCTCATGCTGAAACGATTCAGAACCTTCATGATGATCGTCTCCTGCGATAACATCAAGGATCCCCCACTACGGTTGAAGTTGATCCGTATTCCAAGTATCCACATTCGACCAATGCGAACACGGAAGACTGCCTCTTCTACGTTTCTTCGTGGTCCAGTCCCGATTTATAGAGGAGACCTTTCGTGACGAGTCGACACTTGTACCGAACTGTTCGTCCTTGGTCGTCCTCCTTAATACGGAAAACCCGAAGTTGACTGGGCATGGTATCAGCTCCCACACCTGGTTGCTTTCCACATCTTGGAAGGTTTGAGGAACATCTAGGGCGGAGGAAAATGCGGCAGATGTTCCTCGATAACCAGAAATATCATCCAGCAACTTACCTGGAATTTGCGCTCCCGTTCACTACGCCTCGACGGAACGCCATGTGCTACGCTTCTATCTGTTTGTGAAAGGAGCGGAACGGTTGTAGATTTTATTGGTTCGTCTTGCTCTGGATCCTCGAAGACGTCTTCGCTGATGGCGCTCAGGCATTTGTGGTTCAGCTTCCCCTCTTGCTCGCACGGCGGTCATACCACTAACGGTTTCTCCTCCTTTCTAGGTCCAGATGCGAACGGAAAACACATCTCATCGAAACGGATGTCACGAGCAATAACCACCTTCCTGCTCTTCTTATTCCAGAGTTGGTACCCATTGGGGGCACAACCAATCATGATGACTTCCTGGCTTTTGCTAAAAACCCGTAGCTTTGTTAGATCCGGCTTGGATCCAATCCAGTATTCGACTGGTGTACTACCTTCCAACACCGCTGCTGACGGACTGCGCTTTGTCAGGTACATCGCTGTTAGAGCTGCTTCGTTCCACATTGACTCCGGCATCGAAGTATCAGTCACCACTTTTTCTACGAACGTCCTGTTGAACCGCTCAGCCACACCCTTCTGCTGAGGCGTGTACACACTCAATTTACCTCTGCAAAATTACCAACAGCCGATCAACTCGGCAGTTATTTTTGCTGATATCCCTGTTTAATGTTTGTTTGTTAGCTGAGTATCGGTAAAATTTACATTTGTTTGCCGGATCGCGGTAATTTATGCACTGAATTTCAGTAAATTGAAATGCTTCTGTATTATCGAAAAATATTTCCTGTCTTGATCCACAGTCAGCTTCAAGATCCGCACACCAAACTGAGCAGTCATCAGCGCTTTGTATTCTCGAAACTTAACGTAGACCTTCGACTTTCGCTTCATGAAGTTAATCATGGCGAAATGAGTTTTATCGTCGATGAACGACACGAAATACCTGGATCCATCCCAGGTCGGTGAATCGATCTGAATGCACCAGTTCGAGGGGTCACTTCGCTCTTTCATGTGTTCCGTCGAAAGGATCTGTTTACCCTGGGCACAGGCATCATAGTATAGAATCCGTCCAGGCTTGAAATCCACACCGGTTGCCATCTCTTTTTGCACGATCTTGGCCATGCCACCTTGGCCGAGATGCCCCAAGCGCGACGATGCCAAAGCTCATTTTGATCAACCTGGCAAACGTTTGCAAGGGATTCAATCACCTTAACGCTAAGCTCGTAGAGATTGCCCCTTAATCGATGCCGTCGCAATAACAACACGTGCAGGACTTTTCGTACATTCAAAAGCTTGCCATGGTTGCTGTATCCATTTATCACGCCTTCTTCTTTCGCCATCAGGTTCTGCTCATCCCTAGCAAAGTCAAGTCATCCCTCAAGAACTCGATCGAGCCGAAAAACGTCCTGACGTTTATCGAATGGTCGGTATCCAGTTTTAACACTCACCATGAAGCTGACCGCATTTCATCCTGCAGCAGCATGGACTTCTTTCTGCTTCCAGTCCTTCTTCATTTGCCCCTCTTTGGCACTTACCCGTGAACTTGTCGCCACGCTTGTTCTTGCGGCTTATAGGTCGCCGCTGGTTTTTACCTTCGTTGATTCTCCCGTTCGATCAGCACGTTTCTGCTCTTCTGCCAGGATCCAAGAAATCCTCCTCCTTGGTGTTCTAGAGTGCCGTAATCAACGGATCGTACGAGTCAGGCAAGCTCAGGAAAAGCTGGGACCCGAGATCACCATTAGCCAGCCGTTGTCAGCTGCCTTACCTTACACCGAAACTCCACCCTTCATCCGAAGACGTCCAAGCTGCTTCCTCAGGAGCGTCTGGCTGGCCATCGACTTCTTTGCAAAGACTTCACCGAGGCTCGTCCACATTTCCTTCGCGCTGCGCTTGTCCCGATCAACTTCCAGAACTTCACCAACCAGAAATGTTTGCAGTTAAACGAACTGTTGTCGGTTCGACAAACATTTTTAGCCCGGGAGTTGGAAGGTGATAGCTCTGTTGAGTTCCAGTGACCCATTTCAGAATGCCTGGTTACTCACGTCCATTCCGAGATCACTATCACTTACAACAAGCCCCGCATAGACACAGTACGAACATCAAATGGATATAGGTACTGTGCATACACTTCCATCATCAAATCTTATTGTTTAGAGGATGGCACGTATTTAGCAGTATCGTTTGAATCTAGTTATAATCAGATAGATCTCACCGAAAATTGTTGTTGATGTACAGTCTTCATTTGGACGGCTTCCCTGTGATGCGAAAGGATGCATTTATGTCTCTGCAGAAGTAGCACTCCGCTATTCGGCAAATATTTTCACATCATCCTAGCACTTCGCGCACAAATGCAATACAATGAAATACGCAAAGGACACTTTAGAATGGTACAAAAGTCAAAATGTATGTTTCGTGCCGAAAGACATGAATCCGCCGAACTGCCCGAAGGCACGGCCAATCGAGACTTTTTGGGCTTTAACCAAAGCAAAGCTTCGAAAATTCGGAAAACCAGCGGACGACATCCAAAAATTTAAAAAAGGTTGGCCAAAAGTGGTCAAAATGGTGGGAAGTACCACTGTGCAGAAGCTTATGGGTCATGTTCGAGGAAAAGTTAGGAGTCTTGGCTATGATTAAATATTTTGATTGAACGAGAGTAAAATATCATATAAAACACAAATACAAAATCATATTATTATAAAATTATTAAAACTAAAAAAACATGACTTTTTTGTTATTTTGAAAGTGTGCTTATACTTTCTGGAACAGTCTATAATGTATAATATTTGGAATGCCTGGATCCAGTTTCAAATCAACAACAAATAAACAGTCGGTGTATTCTATTCACACCAACGCATTAATTATTAGCAAATATACCATATGAATATAGTATATTTGTTATTAGTTAACCGGGAAGTGTTGATACTCCAGAAGAAGTCGAGGAGTTTTTGTTCACACCTGGAATTAAGCCATGCTGACAAGTTTCCCCGAAGGTTTGTTCAAAATCTCTGAGCAATCACTTTATGCAGAAAGCCACGCTGGTCGTACGATGTCCCCATTTATGACATGTCTCACTCAATCAGCAGAAGCAAAAATTACGTCCCAATAGGAGCGTAAAATAAGCAAACCGATGGACGCCTAACTGTCCGATGGAGATGAATTCGTTCAGTGTTCTAGTGGAAATAACCGACTTCACGTATTTTGGAACATTTTTGTTTGTAACATGGGACAATTATTCGTCCACCGGCAATCCAACACTCGTTTTCCTCTATTAGCAGATAGATTAGTTAGCAGTCATGGGGTGTGAAATTGCTCCACTCTTCGCGCTTAGATTTGGCACAGTCGTCGTCGCACATTTTCCGCCTCAAATCTGTACCGACATTTAAGTTGTAAAAACATTGGACTTGTCAGGTGTAATTACCGTTGATAGGTGTTATAAATGGTCGCCCTCAAGCCAAACAGAACAGCCTCCCTCCCTATGTTGTTTTTTTCTGTCTCAAATGTAATATAATAATTTACCTTGTTCTTCTTCTTCTTTTTCACAGATCAAAAATCTGACAGACTGAGGACGTGAAGAGTGATTGAAAAAATTTGAATTGGTCAACCGTGTCTTATTTACAGCTGTGATCAACCCGCGGTCACTCCTATAGAGTGAACTGTTCAGTAGAATTACGCCAGCCAGTATCAATGCGGTGAAGCAACCCAAGGCGGAACGGAACGTGCTTTGAACCTGCAGGATGAAATTCGCGGAACACCTCTCCGCTCACATTACCCCAGAATGGCGGAAACAGTACATCAACTACGAGGTAAGTCGCGCGGAATTACTACACAAATCCCACAGTCATTAAAGGGCTTCTCCCAAGATGGACCGAGAGCACGTGCTTTCACCATTCCATAAATATACCCATCCGCTTATCATTTTTGCAGTTTGAGAAGTATTTACGATGCCGTCAGTCGTCGACGGCGAGAGGTCGTTTTGCGATTTGTATTCAAGGCCCTGGCTGCGTGACACGAAACGCGAACGCGAGCTCCTCTTCCAGAAACACGTGATACAGAAGGGAGCGATATGGGCGGTCCCTGGCTATCAATTGCAATAGCACAGCCGGCATGGCATCAAACAGTGCGACATGATGGCCAATTAAAACTACACTTGACTTGGACCGGGGATTGTTATTTTATTAACAATCTTATGGCGGTGTAAAGGGGGGCACTTGGGAAGGGGTAGAGGAAGTTTTCGTTGAACCAAAGGGTTTCAAATTGCAATTTTAAAATCTATCAAATTTTGCAATGGCTCATTTGGAAGAAAATGCATTCAAATTCGAATCCCGCAAACGTTACCCCCGCCTTCCCTACACTGCCAAATCGAGTTCCAGCAACCGATCTGAGATAGATAAGCGTGGCACGATGGTGAGAAGTGAAAATTGCAATGTAAATAAATAAATAAAGAAATGGTTTTATTAGGCTGTCGGCGACGAAACGCCGTCGACAGTCAACACGGTTTTCGGTGCTAATCTAAAGCCGGGTGGCGTTTGTTTGCTATACATAGGTGCATCCGAATCGGGAGGCAACATTGTTACATTTAGAGTGCTTGTGACTTTGTGTTTTGATACGTCTTTTGCTCGTTTGGAACGAGGATTATAGACTGACAGATGATCACAGTTCCAAGTTTGATGTTGTTGTCACTCCCTATTGCAGGCACTCTAGTTACATTTAGCCCGCTCTTTCTAAAAAGGCGTCAAAGAAATAACAAAACTTGCCAACTGTTTGGCTTGTATAAGAAAATTAAATGCGGTTCCAGAAGCGACGAGTTACTTACAGTAACGGACAAAAGTATAACACCTTCTACTAGAAAGTTCAATCAGGAGAAGGTTACTATAAATTGACCTCATCTAAACAAAATAGGTGATGAAAAAAAACCACCAGTCTGTTATAATATCTTGAGTTCAGAATAGATTTTAGTCAAACAAAAACTTTATTAAAATTCCATGTTTGAATAACATTAACTCACGCGGAAAAGATACAGCTCTGCGGAAGCGATGGAAACAAAATGTGAGGTGGTATACTTTTGGTCGATAATATATCATCTATCAATCGTAAATCATTCAAAGTATCAGAACAGACGAACTCAGCCGTGTCACAACGTTCAATTCATTGATTGATTTATACTTCGGCTGAATTTTTTTATGAAACGATTACACGCACTCAATCAGCTGTCGCCTGAATTTCTATAAAAAGTGATTATGGTGAAACTGGAGGGAGTCCTTTTTCCATATGATTTATAGGTTAGGTTAATTATCACTTCAACGTTTTTGAGACTTAAAAACACAAACAATGCACAAATTGCTAACCAATGGATGCTCCAGCGAAGCAAACGATTCTTGTAAATTTCACGCCTGAAATCCTAATAGTATTTGAGGTTTGTGCTCAGAAAACTTCACAGTGATAGGGACTTGATCCCGTATGTCCTTAAGGGAGAGCGATTGATTGTTAAATGTTGATTCTTAGAGCAAACGGATCGGTTCGGTAGTGTAGTACCTCAACCCGCACCGCTGCTAAGGGACTATTCATGAACCACGTTGACTTTTCCGGGGGATGGGGGGGGGGGGGGGCGTCTGCCCAAAGTCTACGCTCCATACAAAATTTAAAAAAATGTATAGAGAAAAGTCTACGCAGGAGGGGGGGGTGTTGATCTGAGATTCAAATATGAGTCTACGTGGTTTATGAACATGCCCTAAAAGCTTTATCAAAATAGCAGCGAGGCTTTCGAGAAACATCGATTGCTCAAATATAGCAGCACGGAAGACAACAAGTGTCAGTCAGTGGTTTGTTATTAGTTGAAAAAAAAATATCCATTTAAATAAATTTATTGCAATCCATTTCTTCTCTAACATTAGCTAAACCTTGACCTGGCATTTCATGTGATTTAATGTACCATCGGCGTGTGCACGAGAGACGATGTGGTAGGCCATGAGTCGTAGCCATGGTAAAAATCATCAACTTGAAAAATTTTCATCAGTTTAGTTCCAACCTGGGAGTTCCAACCACCGAAGAGACAAGTCGAATTATAACTAGCTGTTAATCTCTTAACTACGGTACGAGGACGCTCAAGGAGAACGGAAGGCATCTGGACGACAAGGCGAAGGTCAGGCTACTCCTGTGGAAGATTGGAACGGAATCCCATGAACGGTACAGTGTTCTGTCGAGTCATCCACGTGATTTTGAATTTCAAACAGGCCAAGATTGCTGTGATGGAATTTGAACGATTGCTTGATGCTTGAGGCTGCTCCGATGTCATCCCCTCTCAATCGTTCAGCCCTAAATTCCGTGGTAATTCTTGAAATCTTCCAGAATCCAGGGCCTTGGTAACTATATCAGCTAATTGGTCTTGAGTACCGACAGCATCCACTTGGATTTGTCCTTCAGCGATATGTTCCCTGTTGAAATGATGTTTAACATCATTAACATAACATGTTGAACATGCTTCGTTTCGTCTCCAAGTTGCCTGCCATGCCAATACAGCCTCGGTTGTTTTCTAAAATTGCCACGGGTGTTTTGGGATCCTTCACCTGCATGTCCTCAAGAACTCCAGCCAGCCAAAGGGCTTCAGCAGTAGCGGCACTCAAAGCGATATACTCAGATTCACTTGAGAAAATGGCCACGGTAGTTTGTTTTTTGCTGCACCATGACACTGTTGATCCAAAAACCTTGAAGATGTATCCGGACACAGACTTCCGGTCCTCGTTGTCAGCCGCCCAGTCTGCCTAACAGCTCCTTATAGGGTTCTCTTGTAAGTGCCCCCTCTCATTGTAGTTGCAGTCCTTTCTCCATAGGCGACTTTGCGGGATTACATGCAGCCATTCCGAAATTGTTCACAACCTTTGCCACATGCGCCTGCTGCGAAAGCTGAAGAATTCCAGCTTGCCGGTCGTACGCGATCTGCATGCATGATGAAGTGATGAGCATCTCCACAATCGGTCATGCAGAAAACAGTTGACAGTTGCTTCTTCAAACGAACGATGGACTCCAATTTCCTCTCCGCGATTAGTAGATCATCGACATACAGCACGATGTACTGCTCATCATGTTCATCGCTTTGGATATACAGGCAGTAATCATGACGAGATCGCCGGAAACCCAGCTTGATTAATTTGGTGTTGAATTTTTCATTCCAGCAACGCGGTGATTGCTTAAGCCCATAAGCGATTTCATCAGCTTACACATCATATTTGGTGGAGCCTGGACGCCCTCCGGGATTTCCTTGTATATATCCTCGGTTTTAACGTCCATCTGGTGAGAATAGAACTGCTTGTGGACGCCTACAGCTAGCACGGTCCTGATGCTAGACAGCGTCGCAACCTGGGGCATAAGTCTCTTCGAAGTCCACGCCGTGATGTTGCAAGTAGCCATTTGCTACCAACCGGGCCTTATAACGGGCAGTATGACCATCTTCATCTTCCTTCAAGCGGAATACCCATTTGGATTTAAGGAGCTTCACATCACGCGGGAAAGACGTCAGCTTCCACACACACCATTTGCCTCCATCGACCTAAGTTCCTCATTGATAGCCACCAGTTCCGATTTGATAGTAACCAGTTGACTCGATCATCCCGTCTCTCTATGTCGCTGTAGCACTGAGGAGTATCTGTGAAATACGAGCCACCAGAAGTTGCTCTGTATCCAGTGAAAAAGTTCAACAACTTACCGGGGAGCTTGCGCTTCCGTTCGCTGCGCCTTAACGTCGACTGTCCATCGGACTCGAGTTGTTCTATTTGCGAAGGGAGCGCCCCGATTTGATCCATCTCGAAAACGTCCTTGCCATCAGTAAGCGGTGTACCCGCTCGTAACAGAGATCCATCATCAGCCAGCGGTTCAGCATCAGGAGTGAGAGTGCCTTCACGAAACATTTGACGTTCTTCGGTCAACATGATTCATATGAATATCTTGACTAATTTCCTCTTCATACTCGTACAGTACGACTAGTGTAACCTTTTCATGCTCTTCACCTGAGTCCTCGTGACGTTCGGTTCGTTTGAGTTCTTCCGCCAATAAGCGTTGCTTCACTACTTCCAAATTCAGCTCTTCCTCAGGAATGTTTTCAAGTGCAGTCACCTACGGGTCGTACGTGTCCGGTAGGGTTTGAAAAAGCGAAATGTATTGAAGGCAATAAAACACGAAGTGAACGCAAGTGAGGTTTGAACACGAATGATTTTATTCAGTCTATTTCATACAGACGGATGTGTAAATTAGAGGGAACAACAAAGTGTTAGTTCAGTGGAATAATAATGCTTTCTCTCTCGTAGGTTGCCAAGTTGTAACTGTGAACGCGCGGTGTTGCATGGCACATATAGATTACGTACGCCATCACTCCTCCTCAACAAGTGCTCGCAGTCCAATTTGCTCCCGCAACGTTTCCAGTCTTACACGTCACAACGGTTTTGTCAGCACATCGGCTAACATTTCTTCAGTCGGACAGTAAACAACAAGGATTTGCTAAATTATGGAGAGTGTGAGCTGTTTCTTGCTGCTTCTCTGCCATATCCCTTACAAAATGATACTTTATGTCCACATGTTTGGACCTCTTTGTACCACCATCGAATTTCAACAGCTTGATACAACTTTGATTGTCTTCACAAATCTTAATTGGCAGCTTCTGGTTCTCTCCGAAGTCCTTCAGCAATTTAAGTAACCATTGCAGCTCCTTGCAGCACTCCGACAGCGATATGTACTCGGCCTCGGTAGATGACAGAGCTACACATGACTGCTTCCTTGCACTCCAAGCAACCAGACCACCACCAAGTCGGAACAGATAACCAGAGTTAGATTTCCTGTCAGTGGCGTCTCCTGTCCAGTCAGCGTCGGCAAAACCTTCCAAACCGCTTGCATCGTTCCCAAGCCAAAGCTTCAAGTCACAAGTCCCGACAAGATAGCGGAGAACGCGTTTGGCATCCGTCCAGGCCGAGGCAGTGGGTTGACTGACCCGCCTTCCAAGTATCGACGCAGAAATGGCAATGTCCGGCCTAGAATTGACGGCTAAGTAGAGCAAACCACCGATAAGGCTCTGATACTGCTCATTATTCGGAAGCTTATCCTCCTCCTCCGTTCGCTGTACATAGCCCGTGTCCATCGGAATACGCGAAATTTTCGCCTCATCCAATGCAAACCGTTCGGCCAACTTCCAAATGTACGCCTTTTGTTTCAAGCAAAAACTGTTACTGGATTTTTCAACTTGAATGCCCAAGAAGTGTCGCATATCGCCTAACTCCGTTAAACCGAACTCAGCACTAAGGCAGTCGACGATTTCAGTGTATTCTCGTTGACTAGAGCAAGCCACTAACATATCGTCAACGTACACTGTGATGTACGAGTATTCTCCTCCTCGATATCGTACGTACAAACACGGGTCTGCACTCGACGGTTTGAATCCCATCAGTCTAAGCACACTGTCGATCTTCTTATTCCACATCCGTGCCGACTGTTTTAATCCGTATAGGCTTCTTTTCAGCAAACAAACAGTGTTTCCTTCGGAGCTGGTACTTTTGAATCTTGGTGGCAATCGCATGTAGATCTGCGCATCAAGACTCCCGTACAGATACGCAGTTTTTACGTCAATGTAGGCAACTCAGTCTCCCAAGTGTGATTATCCATCAGTGATTTGAGCTCCTCCTGAATGGTAGCAGTCCATTGATCACTTTCAGCACCACTAATCGCCTCCTGGTATGAACGTGGTTCATCAAAACACTGTTTCACTGGACCATTGATCTGATATCGCTGTGGCGGAATCCCCTGTGTACTTCGTTCCGATCGCCGAACTTCGCTGATTACTGACTCCCTGAATCGAATCATTTCTACCATGAAAAATTGATTCCTGATCGAACCCTTCAAAAGCGTCCTCATCATCCGCATCTTCGTAGTCGGATGTATTGCTCCTGATCTCGTCATCTTCTTCTTCAACTTCTGCTACGGCTGGGTTCGCTTCCATAGACAAAACCACAATATCTTCTCGTTTGGCCTGACCAACAGGACGAAAGATTTCAGTTTCCTCCTGTGTCAAAAACCGGACATCGCGACAAATGACTACTTTATCGCTATCCAAATCGATCAATCGAAGCGCTTTATGCTGTGAAGAATATCCGACGAATGTCATTCTAACCGCTTTCGCTTCTAGCTTCGTTCGCTTCTCCTTCGGTACGAAGACGCAGGCCAGGGAACCAAACACATGCAAATCGGTAAGATCTGGCTTCACCCTAAACACGATTTCATGTGGTGTCCTATCCTTCGCTCTTGTTGGAAGAATGTTCTGTAAGTGATTTGCGGTATTTACAGCTTCAGCACAGTATCGATAGCCCATCCCAGCATCTAAGAGCATACAGCGTGCCATTTCGATCAACGAGCGATTCTTCCTTTCAGATACGCCATTCTGTTGTGGCGTATAAGCTGTGGTGAACTGCTGGAGTATTCCTTCTTCATGGCAAAAGTTCTCCAAAGCCCCGCTCGTATACTCTCCACCTTGATCTGTACGGAGTACCTTCGGCGGTCTTCCAAATTGTGTTTTGACCATCCGCACGAAGCGCTTGAAGCAGTCTTCCGTTTCAGATTTCTGACGCAGGAAAAACACCCAGGTATGAAAGGCTGAAGTCGTCGATGAAAACGAGCAAATAACATCACTATGAATAAGATCCATCACAGTTTTGGACTTCTGTTCCGTTTTCTAGGGAAATGGCAATCTTGCCATCTTCCCTTGCAAACAACATTCGCATACGGCTCGGATACCACATGGCCGTATCTGGATATGCGTTGCAAGACCTTTTTCTGCCAGCTCAAAAATCGCCCCTGGATCCCTGTGTCCAAGTTTTCGGTGCCACTCATGAATACACTGTGGGTTGTGGCTTCTTGCTAGCGCCACCGATGGCTGCTCCATTAAACGCAAAATATACAGCCCATCATGGAGTGTTGCTCCACTTGCCACCCGCCCATCCATGAACATTTCACAACCAGAAGAATTGAAACTTACTTGGGCTCCTTTTTTGATCAGGCAGCTGACGGATATCATTTCCGGAACGTATAGCACTTGACTAAGCGCCATCTGCTTCACCGCACCAGCTTCGAGGCGGCAGGTAATTCTACAAACACCTTCCCCTTCTACCGGGCATTTGCGACCATCGGCCACCACTACCACGCTAGGGGTTCCTTTCTTGCGCAATCCGACTTCCTCAAAATATGCTCTGTTTACACATATGTGCCACGAAGAACCAGAATCCACCCGTCAATCGACTCACTTTTGTCACAAATGCAAACGCTTCATCTTCTCCGAATGTCGTCACTTTTGCCGTTGCGCTTTTTAGCTTATTTTTACCTTGACTCTTCTCTTCCGCCTTCGGTTTTACTTTGCAGTCTTTCTTCTTGTGTCCAACTTTCTGACAATTGTGGCACACAATGTTGTTCTTTTTTGGCACTTTTCCATTCACTCTGAGAACTTGTTCAGCCATTTCCACTGACTTGCGCTTGGCCACTTCGTCAATCACTTTTTGCTTCACAAGATCAAGTGTAATTTCTTCTTCCTTCCGGCAGTCCAATGCCGTCGTTAGAGTACTGAACGATTTTGGCAAACTGCGTAACATCATCATAACTTCGAGTTCCCTGCCGAGATTGGTGCCATCCTTCGTCAACTTTTCAAACAGCTGCTCCATCTCTTACAAGTGCTGCTCTATATCTTCATCTTTCATGGTGCCGCTGCAGGCTTTCCCATGCTTCCTTCGCTGACGTTGTATTCCGGATCGAAGGATGCTGCTTTTCTTCCACCAGCAATCCAATCGTGGCGCTCGCTCGCTGATCGCCAGCTCCCAAGCAGCAACTTCTGCAGCATTCCCTGAAACTCCGCTCGCCGCAGCTACCTCTACTGGCGGGACACCCGGATCCACAAATTTCCATAGGTCCTCCCTAGCCAGAAGGAGCTCGACTGTAAATTTCCAGCTACTGTAGTTCTGATTGGTTAGCTTTTGCACTACCAAGCGATCCATTTTCACGGAAAAAAAGCACTACGGATGCCACGAGAACAATCTTTTTCGACGAATTCCGCGAAACTGTACTTTTTCACTTAGCGTCGGCCCATAACCTATTGAAGGCAATAAAACACGAAGCGAATGCAAGTGAGGTTTGGAAACGAATGATTTTATTCAGTCTATTTCATACAGACGGATGTGTAAATTAGAGGGAACAACAAAGGGTTAGTTCAGTGGAATAATAATGGTTTCTCTCTCGTAAGTTGCCAAGTTGTAACTGTGAACGCGCGGTGTTGCATGGCACACATAGATTACGTACGCCATCAAAATGATCAGGTCAGCTTCTTCGATCTTCGCCCCAGAGGTCTTCAATCACCGGATTAAATCTTCGAAAACCAGCAAATGCGCTCGCATCGAATCACCGTCGCGTAGCTTCTCAGCGCATAACCTTCTATTAATTAGTGTAGAGCTTGATATAATCACGTGCGCTTTATTAGAAGTTTAGTTTCGGAATGAGGAGATTTGATACTTGTCAAACAAGCCAAGATTGCTGTGATGGGATTTGAACGATTGCTTGAATTGCTTGAGGCTGCTTCGATGCCAGATCACTTTCAGCCAAAGTAGCTTCAGTAGTCTTCATTTTCCTTCCTTGTCCGTCGAATTCCAGCAATAATTATGAATCCATTCTTAACCCGTAGAGTCAATCTTTACAATCTTGAAGTTCTAAATATCTGGACAATTGCTGCAGTAGTTAGAATATGGGTTCTCTTTATTTACTTATACTTGGCTTACTTTAATCTTATCCGTGTGATTTCATTCCTTCATCCGGAAACGGACCAGTTTCTTTCGAATGATCGCTTGGCTTGCAGGGAATTTCTTGGCGTACGTCGTTTCCCATCTACCTTTGTGGTCGACTTCTCTCGGCCGACTTCGGGGAACTCGTCCAATAGGCAACCAGCAACGCTTTCGAGGGCTCATTGGTGACCGCCGATAACGACACCAGCAGAGTAAAACAAAGGCGCATTATGGCTGGCAATCGTGCCTACTTTGGACTCCGAAAGACGCTAAGATCGAACAAATTTCGCCGAACCACAAAGTTGACCATCTACAAGACATTAATTAGACCGGTAGTTCTCTACGGCCACGAAACATGGACATTGCTAGAGGAGGACCAACGCGCCCTTAGAGTCTTTGAACGGAAGGTGCTGCGTACGATCTACGGTGGAGTGCAGATGGAAGACGGAACGTGGAGGAGACGAATGAACCACGAATTGCACCAGTTGCTCGGAGAACCTCCCAGTCGGTAGACTACGATGGGCTGGGCATGTCGCAAGAATGTCGGACGACAGCCCTGTGAAAATGGTTCTCGGAAACGAACCGACAGGTACAAGAAGAAGGGGCGCGCAACGAGCAAGGTGGATCGATCAAGTAGAAGGCGACCTGCGGACCCTCCGCAGACAGCGAGGCTGGCGAGGAACAGCCATGGACCGATTACAATGGAAACAACTTCTGTGTACAGCAGAGGCCACACCGGCCTTAGTCTGATTGGTAAGGTAAGGTAACGCTTTCGAGGTTCTGTCCTTTTCTTAGAACTTGGCATTTTCGGCTTCTGCTACTGGAGCCTCTGGTTAGAACTTCCGCAACGCCCTTAGCTTCGAGAAACAGCCTTAAGTGATAGCTCCAGTTCTGTAAATCTGTAACATGATAATCCTTCCGGTGGAAAACGTCAAGGCTCGGCCTTAAGGGTTTACGCTGAAGCATTCTCGTCGGCAGCCATTACCTCCAAAATTGGAATTGATATAACTCAGAATTGGCAGAATTGGTAGATATTGAATATGTCATCACATCAGTTTGTATGCTTACCTGCTGTGAGCAATCTGATGGAGTTTGATTAGATGTTTATTCACAAACAATCAAGATTTATCAATTTGAAATAGCGAGGTATGTTTTCGAGAGAGAGATGAAAGATAGGAAAAAATACATGGAGCAGCAATTCACCTTAATAAAGATTGTACTCGAAAAAAAAAACAGACAAAAACGTTCACCAAAAATTCATTTTAAGTCGGATATTTTTTAAACTCTCAGGCAATAAATATACACATAGTTGGTTTGTTCAACCTCCTCTCCTAGGCTAAATGCCCGCACATTGGACTTAAAGCTACCCATCAAATCCGGTGCAACACTTGCGCCATCTTTCTTACACACTTTCAGTTACTCTTTCTTCAAATCCTAGTCGTTTTTGAAGACCTTGCCTGTTTTCCGGAGCTTGCCCTTCATAATGGCCCAGCATTTTTCTATTGGGTGATGTTTTGGCGAGTTTGGCGGATTTGCCTCCTTCGGCACAAAAACCAACGTCGTTGGCTCCGAACCACTTCATCACCGGTTTTGCGTAATGGCACGATGCCCGATCCGGCCAAAACACCTCGTCACCTTCGTGGGACTGGAGGAAGGGCAGCAGGCGCTTCTGGAGACATTCTTATTTACATATTTGGCCGTTGATGGTGGCGGTCGTTATGTACGACTTGCTGAATTTGCCGCACCCACAGATCGCCTGCTTGGCGTCCGCTTTAATGTACGTCTTGTCGTCCGATTACGATGCATTTCGGCTGCACCAACCACTCGCGGTAAAGCTTCCTGGCGCGGAATTTGGCCACCGTATTCTGGTTAGGCGCCATCCTTACCTTGAAGACATGAAGTCTGGCCCGCATTGTCTGCTGGACGAACCAGACGGAAGAATTGACCTGCTTGGCTACGTCCCGAATCGAATGGTTCGGATCGCGCTTGAAGTAATCCCTCACCTTCCTTGCGTTCACGGGGTCTTCTGGGTCTCCTTGAACGATTTTACCACACGGGACACGGCCGAATTGTCGATTCCCAACTATTTCGCGATCCACCTGTGGGACTGGCCTGGATTATTTTTTGTCGAAGCACTTTTTGATTAGAAGCCATCTTGATAACCAGAATGTGACAGATTGTGACAACATTTTGCAGATGTAAACATTACACTCTTAACTAGTTTTACCGAAAATTTTATCAATTTTGAAATGCCTTCCAGATGCATAAAAAAATGAAACTCAGATTCTGTAGGGATAATTTCAGTTTGCTTGTATTCGGCTTGACGTTACAAATGGAATCAAAATGTATGTATCATAACCGCAGTCAGTGATTGCTGCGATTACTCGGAATGAAACATCTCTCCCCTTAAGCCATCCAGTACGGCTGAAACCTTGCTGGCAAACGGATTTGTCGTTGGGGTCATCTTGGAGTCGGAACCGGAATTGGCACTGGATCTGGCTGTGGTGGATCATCTTCTTCAATGCTGTCGTTCGAAAAGTACTGCGACTCGTCAGCTTCCAGCTCCTCTTCAGGGAGCCGAATTTGGTCCCACTGCTAGAACGGCTGGAGATGGTACGTCTAGGCTAAATCCGTCGACGAATACGGACCTTGGACCTTGGCTTGCAGTTGGATCTGGAACAACCTCGACCGAACGTTGCTTCAATTGGCTGGTGTGTGAACGTATCAGCCGTTATCGACCTTGCAGGAACACGTTGTAGTTCACTCTTCCGATACGCTCGATGACCGTTGCGGCTTCCCAATGCCAAGAATTGCCTTGATGGACTTGGGCATACACGGAATCACCGGAAGCGAACTGTCTCGAAACTGCTCCGTGCTTCTTGTTGAATCGATCGTTTTGCTGTGCTGCTTTCGCTTGTCCTGCTGGAGTGGCTTGATCAGGTGGTAGTAGCATTGACGAAACAGTCCGGATCGGTCGCCCGAACATCACATCTGCTGGACACTTGTCACCGAGGTCAGCTGTTGGCGTTGTCCGGTAGACTTGCAAAAACGTTTGTAATGCTTCCTCCAGTGTCCCTCCTCCCGTGTCAATTCGTCATCGAACAGCGAAATGGTGTTGAATGGAACTGGTCGCTTCGCACAGAAAACAGGTTTGGCGTTAGGTTTTAAAAATAGCTTTACCTTCGTCTTTGTGCGTCCCAGCGAATTGTTGAAAACCGCCGGATGGTTGGCTTGAAGCTGCTATGTGATTTCCTCGAAACATGGCCCAGGTACTGCTGCGACTTGACTGAACAGCGCATCGAATGGAACCGAGCATAGGTTGAACGAGTCGATCCAATCAATTCCGAGCACGTTGAGTTCCGGTGATAACGTCCCGAAACACTGGCCACGCTTGACCATGCTGTTAAGGGTTGCTTCACAATGGAATTCGCCGATGAGAGCGAGTGGTCCTCCGGATGCGTTGGATGCTTCAAGCGATGATGATGTCAGCTTCGGACCGTGATATCGCTTGCGGAGTCCAGTTGTAGCGAAATAGCGACGTCGTTGATGGTGATCGTCACATACTTGCGGTTTCTGGAACTATTGGCGATTTGGTTCACGAAAATCCCTTTGGCTTCGGGTCTGGAACTGGCCTTCTTCTCTCGGGGTTGAGTGGAAGAGCCGCTTGAAGACTTTTTGACACAACCCAAGTAGCTTTCTTTGTGGCCGGTGCGGTTGCATGACTTGCATAGAAGGTCAGAAAATGGACAGTCGCGAACATAGTGCATTTGTCCACACTGCCAGCAGGGAGTACAAGGGATGAACTTACTTTCCGTTTTCGGTGGACGTTGCTGGTTGCCGGGTTTCTTCTCCGAAATGCTGTGAACTGAATTTTTCGAACTTGATGGTTGTTCGATTATCGTGGTGTCCGACTTGAGGTTGACGAGCCGCTGGAACTCGTCAATCAGAGTTTGAATGGTCACCGGTGCTTCTGCTGTCTCACCTTCGATGCGGGAAAGAAGTCTTGCTCGAATATCCGCGTAGCGTGGCACTTTGAGACCACAGACGAACATCAAGCACTTGAATTGCTCGATCTTCAAATCCTTGAACTCGAACTCTTCACACGCCCTGTTGACCTTGCCACCATCCGACTCCGATTTCATCAGTTGCAGGCATTGATAGCGCTTGTGGAAAACGAATGCCTGCCGAAGATCTTGGTCAGCGTCTTGACGGTTACGGCGAACGTGACTTCCTTCGGCAGCTTCGGAAGGATGTAGTTGACGTAGCGACTGTGAGAGGACGTGTCCAACTTCCGGAGCAGGAGTCGAACCTTGGCTGCGTCTTCCAGACCACGTGCGTCGCATTCAAAAGATCCATATACTGGGCGAACCACTTTTCGAATGTGGTGCCGTTCTCCGGATCGAAACAGAACTCGCTGATGTTGGTCGACAGTGACTCCAATACTTGCTCTGGAAACGGCCAACCTCTGTAGAAGCTGGGTCATCAGCAGGATCGCTGCTTGGAGTTCTTGATTGGTTGCCATCCTTCCTCGGGTTCAATTCTGGAGCTCTTCAAACTTCCAGAAAAATCCTCGTCGCCAATGAAATGTCTTCCAAATGCATAAAATAAATAAAACTCAGATTCTTGAGGGGTAATTTCAGTTTGCTTGAATTCAGCTTGACGTTACAAATGGAATCAAAATTTATTTATCATAACCGCAGTCAGTGGTTGCTGCGATTACTCGGAATGGAACAAATTTTTACCCATGCAGTAAAAAGCTATACACAAAAGAAAGTGTTGTATTTATTTCGAGTACAATCTTTATGAACGATATAATTTCAAAATTTTATGGAACACTGCATTCGCTCCGAAAGTTTTCCTCAATTTTACCAAACTCGTTAAAAACTGGAGCAAATTCTGTTTTTCAAATACGGTGATGTAATCAATTTCTCTGTATTGAACGCAAACTTGAAACCAGACTGAAACCAACGCTTCATACTTTCAAAAAACAGTTTATAGTTAGCACTATAGCTTAAGTTTCCTAAAGTCCAACTCCAATGCTTACTTGACCTCGCCTAAGCATTGGATAAAAAAAGGTTCACGTGATTTTTCAATAATCTGCTAGACTGGCGGAGATTAATTTTTACTATCTAGACACTAGACGTTTATAATTTATCGATCATCAACCAAGAAAAACCTCTCTTCTAACATTGCCCTTCCATCTCATCCCCCTCCGAATCCGAAATCACAGGAAATGAAAGCGATGCTGTACACGGCCGTGGAGGAAGCCCCGGCGCTGGACAGCGTCGAAGACGACATCATCAAGCGTCACTTTGCCAACTTTGACGAAAACTTCTACCACTACTGCGACGAGGAGCTGAAAAAGATCAACACCTTCTACTCGGAGAAGCTGGCCGAGGCCACCAGAAAGTATGCCGGGCTGAGCGCCCAGCTGAAGAACATGCTCGAAAGCCAGCAGAAAACCAAATCCAAAGGTCACGCGCTGAAGCGAATGAACCTCCCGTACCGGAAAGCGCAGGAACTGAAGCTGGCCTTCAGTGAGTTCTACCTGAGCTTGATCCTGCTGCAGAACTACCAGAACCTCAACCACACCGGGTTTCGGAAAATTCTCAAAAAACATGACAAACTGTTACGGTGCGATAACGGCAGTCGGTGGCAGAAGGAACAGGTCGAAACGAGCCATTTCTTCACCAACAAAGACATCGACAAGCTGATCAACGATACGGAAACGACGGTCACTACCCAGCTCGAGAGTGGCGATCGACAGAAGGCCATGAAGCGCTTGAGAGTTCCTCCCCTCGGAGAGCAGCAGAGTCCGTGGACCACGTTCAAGGTCGGTTTGTTCAGTGGGAGCTTTGTGGTGTTGTTCATTGCTGTGATCTTGTCGGCGATCTTTCACGAGAGTACGGGAGAAAATCTGAAGATCGCCTTCCGACTGTATCGGGGGCCTCTGTTGGTGATAGAGTTTGTATTTCTACTCGGCGTAAATATTTACGGCTGGCGGTCGTCCGGAGTGAACCATGTGCTGATATTCGAACTCGATCCCCGGAATCACCTGTCCGAGCAGCATCTGATGGAACTGGCAGCCATTTTGGGCGTCGTTTGGACCTTGAGTTTGCTAAGGTACGCTGGTGATGATTGCATAGGGGAATGTAAATTAATTCGATTGTGTTCTATTTCAGCTTCCTGTACAGCGCTAGCTTGAGTATACCACCGTACGTGAATCCACTGGCGTTGACCGTCGTGATGATTGTGTTCCTGATAAACCCGCTCAAGGTGTTTCGGCACGAGGCGCGGTTTTGGCTGATGAAAACGATTGGCCGCATGGTGGCAGCGCCGTTCTTCCACGTGAGCTTTGCCGATTTCTGGCTGGCTGATCAGTTGAACAGCCTGGTGACGGCGTTGATGGATTTCCAGTTTTTGACCTGCTTCTATGTTACCAACGGGGACTGGCTGGATGCGGGCAGTAAGTGGAAAATGGATTACTCGTTCCGGGGGTAGTTTTGATTGATTGTTTTTTTTTTTTCGTTTGTAGATACCAGCCAGTGTATGGAGCAGAACTTCATTATCCGGCCGATTGTGAACTGTTTGCCGGCATGGTTTCGTTTTGCGCAGTGTTTGAGGCGTTACCGTGACTCGAGGGAAGCGTTTCCTCATCTGGTTAATGCGGGAAAATATTCGACCACGTTTCTGGTGGTGATCTTTGCTACGCTGAGGAGTTTCAATGCATGTAAGTTGGAGAAGATAATTTATTAGATCTATTCTGTTTTTGAGACTTAAGGGGAATTCCTGTCGGACATTTTTGGATTGTAATTTTAAAAAAAGTTCTCTATTGCAAGCGTTTATTTATCCACTCATCTGTATCTGTTTCTATGAAAACCTGTATAATATTACCCACAGTCAAATTGAAAATGATTGGCGATCAAGTAACCCACGATTTGCATAGCAACCGAAGTTTGTTATAAAGACTTATAAAGTGGTCAAACCTAGTAACACTTTGCTTAGTAAAGGGTGTTTCGATCAAAATTTGGTCGATTTAAACTTGACGCATTTCCTTTCATCGTGCAATAAAAAATGCTGCACACCCCTCATTTTGAAGATGTGTGCGTATAGCATCATGCCTCTATTTTGATTTTGAGATTAGCACTTCAGTTATCAAAATGTCGTCGAAGGAAGAGAAGCAACGCATCAAAATTTTGCACGTGCATGGCGAAAATCCAAACTACTCTCACGCCAAGTTGGCGAAATTTTTGAATGTGGCTAAATCAACTGTTACCAACGTATAAAAAGTATTCGGTGAACGTTTGTCGACAGCCAGGAAAGCTGGATCGGGGGGAAATCGAAAGCCGGAGGCCACAGCGACGACAAAAAGAGTTGCCCGCTGTTTCGAGTGGAACCCCAACCTCTCCGTCCGAGATGTCGCAAAGAAGCTAGGAGTTGCGCCTTCAACCGTGGATAGAGCTTATATTATCAAGCACATTAAACTGGCAGAACTGGCAGATATTTTCAACCACATTAAACTGTCAAAGTTCGCGAAGAAATATCTGGTGTGACAGGCCATCTGTACCTGTGGCTTGAAGAGCAACGTTTACATTGCGACCGGAACCATCATCCAGGAAATTTATCTGAGCGAGTGCCTACAAAAACGTCTACTGCCTTTCCTGAAGCGACACAATTGTTCCGTTCTATTTTGGCCGGATTTGGCATCTTGCCATTACGGAAAAAGGCCATGGAGTGTTATGCTGCCAACAACGTGCAAGGACAAGAACCCTCCCAACACGCCAGAGCTACGCCCAATCGAACAATATTGGGACATCGTCATGCGGAACCATAAGAAGTCTCAAAAAGATTTTGTGAGCGAAAAACAGTTCAAGGCAAACTGGCGTTCTGCGGCGAATAAAGTGGACAAGGAGACTACAAAATCTTGTGGCAGGTGTTAAACGAAAGACCCGGCAATTCGCATTTGGTAAAAAGGAAGCTTAGCTGAATATTTCTCCTGTATTCTGTATTAACTGAACTTGAAAAAGAAAAATAATTTGACTTATTAATAAATACTTTGATCGATTCACACACATTACTATTTGACCAAATTTTGATCGGGACACCCTTTAGCTGACGTAAAGCCTGAGTTAAAGCCACGTACAACGAGACAAAAGGCGCTGTACGGATTGGGACAATCAAGGGTGGACCCCCCTGATGTGCGGAGTATACGCCGTACCCGGCCGCTAAGGGTATTGCAACGTGCCAACCGTAATGCAGGTAACCCAACTAAACCTGAACCATTGTGAGGCAGCCCAGCAACTGCTGTGTCAGACAGTTAGCGAGTCTATCGCCATAATTTCCGACCCATACCGCATCCCATCCGGCAACGGGAACTGGTTTGCGGACAGGTCTAATATGGCGGCATTATGGACGACGGGCAAGTACCCGGTTCAGGAGGTTGTGTCCATCACAAACGAAGGCTTCGTGGTAGTAAAAGTGAATGGAGTGTTCTTCTACAGCTGCTACGCACCGCCAAGGTGGTCGATCGAACAGTGTTCCAATATGCTCGATCGGATGACAACGGACCTAACTGGCATGAACCCGTTGGTAATAGCGGGGGACTCGAGTGGGGGAGCCGCCTTACCAACCCTAGGGGCCAGATTCTTCTGGAGGCCTTGGCTAGGCTCAATGTGGACCTAGCCAACGTTGGTACCAAGAGTACCTACCATAGAAACGGAGCGGAATCGATCATCGACATAACATTTAGCAGTCCTGGGCTAGTTAGCAATTGGAGGGTGGATGATGGCTACACCCATAGCGACCAATTGGCGGTACGTTATTGTATCGTCCACAATACAAGGCAGCGCGCGGAAGGAGGAGCATCCACTCCATTCGCCCGCAGATGGAGGACGTCCTACTTTGATGTAGAGACTTTAAAGAGGCGCTTGAGAGGGAACGAAACTTACGCGAAACCCAGGAACCTTACGGCGAACGACTCGTTATGACACTTACACGAGCGTGCGATGCGACCATGCCGAGGGAAGTCAAACCGAGGGATGGAAGATCGCCGGTGTATTGGTGGACGGAGTCGATCGCCGACCTCCGAAGAACATGCCTCCACGCAAGACGGAGGGTGCAAAGAGCGCGGTCAGACGCCGATAGAATCGAGCGTAGAGGGGCGCTAGTCGCCGCGAAGGCCGCACTGAAGATAAAGGCCAGCAAGCGAGCCTGCTTCGAGGGTCTGTGTCAGAAGGCCAATACGAATCCGTAGGGTGACGCCTACCGGGTTGTAATGGCCAAAACCAGAAGATCGGCGGCTCCAGCCGAGCGTTCATCAGAGCTGCTGCAGGTGATCGTGGGGGGACTCTTTCCGAGCCACGACCAAAGTCCATGGCCCCCCGCCACCGTAGATGTGTCCCATGACCAGCGTTCCAGTATCCCAGACCTTAACGCTGTCATAGCGACGGAAGGGTGGACAGCTCAGCCGAACACCCGTGACCACGTGGGCACTGAAAATGGCACAACGGGGGTCGGCGACGAGGCGACGATGACGAATGATGAACTCATTGCGATAGCAAAGTCGCTAAAGGTGAACAAAGCGCCGGGACCGGATGGTATTCCGAACCTGGCCATCAAGACGGCTATCTTGCTGGATCCCGAAATGTTCAGGGTGGTGATGCAAAAGTGTCTGGACGAGGGCGTCTTCCCGGACGCCTGGAAAATTCAGACCCTTGTGTTGCTACCAAAGACAGGGAAGCCACCAGGAGATCCATCGGCATATAGACCTATATGTCTGTTGGATACAGCGGGTAAGGTGCTCGAGAGGGTAATCCTCAACAGACAGACAACATACACGGAGGGTATAGGCGGTCTGTCTAATAATCAGTTTGGCTTCCGTAAAGGGAAGTCGACGGTGGATGCCATCCTGTCCGTCACCAAGACGGCCGAGGTGGCAATCCAGAGTAAGAGGCGAGGAGTACGATACTGTGCGGTAATCACCCTTGACGTGAGGAATGCGTTCAATAGCGCCAGTTGGGCGGCTATCACCGACTCGCTCCAACGCCTTCAGGTTCCTGGGTACCTCTACAAGATTCTCGGAAGCTACTTCCAGAATCGCGTACTAGTGTACAACACAGAAGTAGGCCAGAAACGTGTCCAGATCACCGCAGGCGTCCCCCATGTTCGATCCTGGGTCCGGTGCTATGGAACACGATGTACGATGAGGTACTGCGGCTTGAGTTCCCGAACGGGGTGAAGATAGTCGGGTTCGCGGACGACATCACCCTGGAGATATGTGGTGAATCCATCGAGGAGGTCGAGTTAACGGCCTCGCACTCCATTGGCATTGTGGAGAGATGGATGAGTTCCAGGAAGCTGGAGCTAGCCCACCATAAGACTGAGGTCACGGTTGTTAACAACCGAAAATCGGAGCAAAATGCGACGATCAGTGCAGGTAACTGCACTATCGAATCGGAGAGGTCTTTGAGGTATCTTGGGGTCATGATCGACGATAAGCTGTCCTTTATCAGCCACGTCGATTACGCCTGCAAGAAAGCCTCTATGGCTATATCGGCATTATCCCGCATGATGTCGAATAGCTCGGCGGTGCAAGGGAGTAAGCGTAAACTCCTGGCCAGTATCGCTCTGTCAATACTTAGGAACGGCGGGCCGGCATGGATCACTGCCTTGAGTACCAAGAGCTACGCAAGTAAGCTAGAGAGTACGCACAGGCTTATGAGCCTAAGAGTGGTTAGTGCATACCGAACGGTATCACGCGACGCGGTCTGCGTCCTAGCGGGGATGATGCCAATCGTCATGGTCATAAAAGAGGACGTAGAGTGTTTCGAACAACGTGGAACAAGAGGTATTCGGAAGACCACTAGAGCCGCATCCATGGTTAAGTGGCAAAGGGAATGGAACAACTCCACCAAAGGTCGGTGGACCCACCGACTAATCCCGGAATTAACCGGGTGGGTCGGTAGGCGACACGGTGAAGTGAACTTCCACTTAACGCAGATATTGTCTGGCCACGGCTGTTTTAGACAATACCTGCACAAATATGGGCATGCACAGTCCTCCGCATGCACCGAGTGCGCGGGAGTCGAGGAGACTGCGGAACATGTGTTCTTCGCATGACCTCGCTTCGACGGCCCGAGATCCAGGACCGGGACGTCTGGGACGCGGTATGCTTAGCAGCCTCCCAGATCGTCCTCGATCTCCAACAAAAATGGCGAAACGACCAAAGGCAGGTCGCAGGGACCACCTAACTACTAAAGCCCTAAGTAGTTAGACATAGTGGGTGCTTAACAAGCGCAATAGCCCCCTCCCCGAAGTAATACCGAAAGGTGGTCCCTGGAAAAAAATTTTAGTTATAAAAAAAAATTTTTTTTAGTTGTAATGAAGGTTTAATGATAAAACAGATAAACAGCCTCTACACCGTTTGAAGCCAGGATTGTGAATCCCAAGCGGCTTATAGGAATCAAAGATTAGGGAAGCGTGTTAGCGATGGAGTAATCCACGATTTGCGTAGCAACCGAAGTTTGTTATAAGGACACTAATAACAAATAGTCAAACCTATAAGACCTAATTTCACTTTACTATAGCACAACAACCGTTTAGAATTTCACGTTGAAAAATCATGCTAAAAATAAAACAACCCTCGAGATCTTCATCAATCTAATAAAGCGTTATCTACCTCCATTAGCCAAATACGAGGACGCCTACGACAATCCATACCTGTGGCTCTGGCTGCTAAGTCAGATCATCTCCTCCGTCTACGCGTACACGTGGGACATCAAAATGGATTGGGGTTTGTTCGACCAAAACGCCGGCGAAAACACTTTCCTACGGGAGGAAATCGTCTATTCGACGCCGGTAAGTGCCTTTCTTTCTCTCTCGCCCAACCTCCTCCTAATCCTGAACAAACCTCATCCGTTCGCAGTTCTTCTACTACTTTGCCATCATCGAGGATCTGTTCCTTCGGTTCGTGTGGGCCATCTCGTACGCCCTGACCGAGAACAATGTCGTCTCGGGTGATCTGATGACGTCGGTCCTGGCACCGCTGGAGGTATTCCGTCGATTCGTGTGGAACTTCTTCCGCCTGGAGAACGAACACCTTAACAACTGTGGTAAGTTCCGAGCCGTTCGGGACATTTCCATTGCACCGATCGATTCCAACGATCAGATCATCATACTGAAAATGATGGACGATGAGGATGGTGTCATCAATAGGTAAGTTTGGCCTGAAGTCAATCGAAACTTCAACTCATGCCATCTTTCCAATCTCAGGGACACCAAAAACAACCGAGCCAAGCACAAAAAGACCAAAGAAGACAAAAAGCCCCTGCTGCAGGCGTTCAAAGGTTCCCTGCAGGACCTGGATGTGAACAGCACGAAGAAGCTATGAGAGACCCACAACCTGCTCAAGTGTAGTTAATGTGTACAAAAGTGTACTTATTCAGTTAGCCAAAATAGTTGTTAGAACCCGTCTTTGTAGGACATTAGGAACCCGACTCCCACATTCCTCCAACAAATTAGACTTCGAGATTAGCGCTACCTAGTAGACAGCATCAAATAAGAGTACGTACGATGTTGCATAGTAGTTAGGACAGCTCACAGTTAGGGTTGAGATAAGTGATAAAAGTAATGCCTTATGAAGAAAAGTATGTACTTCCAATTTTTTTTACTAATCTGACGGATTTAGAAGTGATGCAATAATATAGATTTATACGTAAACAGTGAAAGCAAGCACGATTGACTGTAGGACTAGGTTTGCCAAGGATTGAAAACAAAAAAAAAGTTTTGAAGAAATCTGGTTAGGAAGTGGCGGAAGTCACATGCCGATTTAGTTGTGGCAGTATTACTTACTACCCTCCATAAACGTTTGATTTTACACCAATGACTCCCGTCGTTTGTGTCAGCCTATAGAGCTTAGGAATAAAAAGGCGTTGTACAAAATATGTCAATGTTCCGCTTTCAGTTGAGGACCATTAGCAGGAAGAAGTAAATAGCCCGATATATAGATAGAACAATTCAATACAGGTGCTGTAGAAACAGTGTTAGAAACACCAGTTGGTGGTAGTGTGCTATACGATTCGCCTGAAGTGGAACAAGTTGTGATTTCATTCCAATAAAGATATGATTTTTATGTTTCTGTTTTTTCGATTTCTGGCTCCAAACAAAAAAAAAATTTAGGGAAAAACTAGAGAAAATTAAACTACACTCAGCCAAACAATCTTAAGAATTTCATAAGGTTCAACTTATGAACGATGCTTTGGAATTCCATAAGGCTGACTTATGAATGGATCTTTCGACGTTGTTCTTGTCTTTTAAGCTTGACTGATTACTAGTGTTGATATATACTAGTGGGCAAGTTACTGGACTCATAACCTCAACGTGGATCGAATCCAGGTTACTCCATATTTTAATATTTTTCAACATCATTATATTTCATAAGGCAAATTTTTTGAAATTCATACTGCCTTCTTATAGCAAATAATCATAATGCAATCTTATGAATATCGAAAGTTTATTTCGCTGAGATAGCTGTAAATAGTTTAAAAATGTGTTTCAGTGAAGTGTTAGTTTGGATTCTCAAATAAAATCGTTCTTCTGACACGTTCGTAAAAGTATTATCGCTTCAGTTGAAACCCGAATTTATCTACTAGCGACAATCGATTTTACTGTCGATCCATACGTTGTAACTAATGTCGGAAGTAGCGCGTTGCAAGCGCATCAGATACGCCATACAGCGCACTACTTCCGACATAAGGTATAACGTACAGAACGAGAGTAAAATCGATTGTCGCTGGTCGATAAATTCGGTTTTCAACTGAAACCTTAATATTATGTTAAAGAGTGTACAGAAAAAGTAAGGACACTTCCATAGATGACAATTAGATCTATTCTGCGAGTCGAATGAGTCACTCTCCCTTGACGAGTCGACAATTTTCGAATCGAGTGAGTCGACTCTCCGTGTAAATCGGATGGAGAGTCGACACGTCGAGAGAACGAATAACATAAATCAAGCATAACTTTTCATTAGACGTATCTAACATTTGATAGGAATTGAGAAAAATGAGATAAAAGTTCCAGATGCTTTCATTAAATCCTTTTAAATTGTATTTCTAGTTTTATTCGACCTGTTGATTCCATCATGGTTAAATAATATTAAAAGTAGAAAAAATCCTGGTTTTCATTCACTTTCGCTCTATTTTTGAGAAAATTAACACCTCCATACACATACCAATGACGTTTATACAAGGACCAGGCCACCAGGCATGACGGCATTCGTGAGATGTGGAAATGTATAGTGGTATTTGTGATTCCTCACAATGTTTATCTTTTTACACGGCACAACTGTTTATGGTGATATCAAACTATCAGCTCACAGTATGGAATGTTATGGTAGTTTGACGTCGGCATTCGCTTGCCCAGCAAGGTTTACTATATGTTTGCTTCCAACACAAGTAAACTGCCTGATGGGCTGGACCTTACATGAACGTCATTTTACACATACACCATGTTATGCGTGGGACAGACATACAACGTACAGCGTTGTACTCCTTTAGTCTATTACGTGTTTTTGTGTTCAGGATTAAAGTATTTGACAGTTCGTACAACGGTCAGCTTTGTATGTCTGTCATAAGTATTATGCTTTGTTCATACTACAGTGTTGTAACATAATACAAGGCTATCTTGATGACATTTTCCTTGCTGATAATTTTCAAAATACCCTTGTATTATGTTACATCTCTGTAGTCTGAACAAAACATTAGATACGTTAGTGTGACATCTTGATTGTAACATACACCGGTTGGATACGTCGGGATTTCAGAACGTTTAGCACTTGCGTCATGTCAGATACACCAGTTATAATTTTTAAGCGCAGATACGTCGGCTTGCTGTGTGGTGTATCTAAACTATTTTCTTAGAGCACCCGTACCGGTGCGCGACTAAATATATTTGATCGCCCTCACCATCACTTCAAACCGTATCGGGCGCAACTAAAAGTGCTAGCAAAATTGTGGCGCGACTATCGGAAAGCATCAGGCGCTCAAATTTAGCAACGCGACAGTGGCGCGAGAGAGGGTTGCTATTCGACTGCCAATTGTCAAAAATCTCCGATTGGTTTGTTGTTTATTTTTGTTTACGCAATCAGGATTAGGGGCAAATTTTGAATTTGATTTAAAAATAATTATTGCTTTATCAACTTTAAGTCACTTTGGTTTAATAATAATAATTTTATCAATAGGGTCGTGCGATGGCTTTTTCATGATTTCTCCTGGATAGATCTTCGATTGGCATGAAAAGGTTAAAACTTTGGCAAAACTTATAGGAAAGCGCATTTATATTTTTTTACCAAACCCCAGTGGTTCCCAAATGACCACTGTAACCAATGGTTCTTTCCATGCCAACCGAACGATCACCGAATCTGTCAAACTGATGATGGAGCACTAGTTTAGCAGCGACCGATACAGAACACGGTAACAAAATATAGTAGCGACCGGTGTGAGATTGAGTGACTAAACTAAAATGACAGCTTGATGCGCGAGTATTTTAGTCGCCCAGATAGTTGCGCCCGATACGGATGCTCTTAACATATAAAAAGATCAGATATTTCGCATATGAAATTTAGCGTACATAACTGAATAATTTTGATAATAGTATTTGGCACGGGTGTTCTTAATGACAGAATAGAATGAAAAACTCGATATGTTTACATTTGCGACATTCGTCCTTTTGAAAAGTAATGCTTGAAATGACCGAAACTAGATGAGAAACCCAATAAACATCAGTGTCGAATAACCGCTTGTTCAAACAAATCTAGGGGGTTTTTTTTTTTTTTCCTTAGGGCGAATCTACAATTGAGAGATTCTCTCCGGGCTCGCTCTCTTTCATTCATATTCCAATCACGTTTTTCATTCTACTATTTGTAGAGTATGCTAGCCAGCACTGTTGTGTTTCGATCTGTACTAAAGAATCCCTCGAAAGTTTTATAATGGGGCTGTAATGAATGAAAGAGAGCGAGCCCGGAGAGAATCTCTCAATTGTAGATTCGCCCTAATGAATAAAAAACCCTAGAAATTTAAAGAAATTATTCAGCTTTCTAGAAGAAAAAGCTCAACAACAACTTCTCCAAATTCATTTGAACAAACAGTTATTCAGCATAGATGTTTGTTGGGAAATCAAGGAAGAAGCCTAAACATAAGTGAGTTAAATTTAAAAGCTCATGACCTTTGTCCCGCGATCCCCGAGTAGAGTCTGAGATCAAATAGAAAACTAAATGTGATGTTGCTATGTTGCTGATAACGATTACTCAGCTTGCTGTCGTTTTGGTCGTCCTAAGGGATAGAAGATCAAAATTGTGTGGAAAAATTTTTTTCTTGGATCAAAAATTTAAAAATTGCTCCGGGGGGGGGGGGGAAAAAAAAAAAAAATATTTGGGGGGTTTTTTTTTTTTGGTAGAGAAAAAAGTGTTTTTTTTGTTGGTGTTGGAGGGTTAATTATTTTTTAGAGTATGTAGTGGGTGGGTCGTGTTCTGTCCCGCGTGTTGTTTGGTTTGTGTTTTTTTCTTCACACTATATTTTCTTTTCTTTCATTTTTTTTTTGTGGGGGGGAGGGGTGTATGTCACACAAGCTCTCGAGACGAAGAAGAGAGGGGAAACGACGTACAACCACCATTATTGGGGGTGGGGGGGGGGGGGGCGCGCCGGGCCTGGTTTTATTCAACCGATCGCTTAGCGAAAAAACATTTCCTTCCGTTTGGAAGACTGCTTCTATCGTTCCCATCCATAAATCAGGAAACGTCAACCGAGTCACAAATTATCGTGGTGTTTCCATTCTGTGTTGTTTGAGCAAAGTTTTCGAAAAGCTGATGCACAATGTCCTCTACACTGTAGCCGCACCATTAATTTCCGATAATCAACACGGCTTCATGAAACATCGCTCAACAACAACAAACTTGATGTGCTACGTTACCTCTCTGTCACGAGAGATTGAATTGGGAAGGCAAGTGGACGCGGTGTATGTCGATTTTGCTAAAGCATTCGACACAGTTCCTCACATTTTGATCATTGACAAATTCAAACGCATCGGCTATCCTGACTGGCTAACGAAGTGGCTCTTTTCATATCTCTCCGGCCGCACAGCGCACGTAGTGGTCAATTCATCAAGATCTCGTCAGCTCAACATCACGTCAGGAGTACCCCAAGGCAGCGTATTAGGCCCGCTGTTATTTAACATCTTCGTTAACGATTTGTGCTTGTGCCTCTCGTCGTTCAAACTATCGTTCGCCGATGATCTGAAATTTTTTCGTGTAATATGTTCTCCACGTGACTGTGTCGCTTTACAAGAGGATATTAACACATTGTTAATCTGGTGTAGCGACAATGGCATGCGTGTTAATAAAGATAAATGCAAAGTTATATCCTTCACTCGCTCCAACAATCCCGCTCATCACCAGTACAGCATGGGGTCTGCGCATCTGGATCGTGTGGCTTCAATCTGCGACCTGGGAGTTACCATCGATGCCAAGCTACAGTTCAATCAGCATGTGGGAATCACGACTGCTAAAGCCTTCTCAGTGTTAGGGCTAATCCGACGGCACGCCTCTGAGTTCACTGACATCTATGCTTTAAAATCACTCTATTGCAGTTTGGTGCGGAGCATCCTTGAGTATGCGGCCCCCGTTTGGTCTCCTTATTATGTGGCACCCATCGTTTCCATTGAACGCGTACAGAGGAAGTTCGTTCGTTTCGCACTTCGTTCACTTCCTTGGAATGACCCGAACAATCTCCCTCCTTACTCGGACCGTTGCAAACTGATAAATTTGGATCTACTGACTGACAGGCGTGTGATAAATGCAGCGTCTGCTGGTCTTTGACATCCTAATCGGCGTTATTGACTGCCCTGCGCTGCTTGAGCAGATTTCACTGAACGTTCCTCCTCGTCGACTTCGAAATTATCCGATGCTTGCTGTTCCTTATCACCGCACTAACTATGGATATAATAATCCGTTTGATTCGTGTCTTCGAACTTTCAATGCTGTATGTGACGAATTCGACTTTGATATATCCAAAAATGTTTTTAAAAATCGAATAAGTACAATTGTTTAGACTTTAAGTTATTGTAAACTAGTATTAAGTAGTTCAGTCTGTACGATTATTTTTATCGAAGACGGTGATAAAATAAAATAAAATAAATAATGAAAACTCAAAGAAAAGTGAACTCAAGATTTCAGGAAGAAAATTAAATTTTTTTTTTTATTTTGTTTTGATGTTAAAATTATTTTTTAAATTGCTTTCATTTTTGTGTACACTTTACTCGGGCCATCAGACGCACCCTGGAAACACCAGTAGGATAATCTCACCTTTTCAGTTGAGTTCCATTTATGTTGTGTTCTTGTTATCTGGTCCGCTTCTGCCTTCGATACCGGTGCACAGGATATCCTCGGAGCAGGCGTACAAGAACCAGACCAGCTATGGCAGATTATGCACGAATATGGATTTCCGGACAAACTGACGCGGTTGGTCAAAGCAACGATGGATCGAGTGATGTGTGTCGTCCGAGTATCAGGGACACTCTAGAGTCCCTTCGAATCTCGGAGAAGGTTACGGCAAGGTGATGGACTGTCGTGTTTGTTTTTTAACATTGCCTTGGAGGGTGTGATTCGAAGAGCAGGGATAGACACGAGTGGCACAATCTTCAGGACTCTTCTGTCCTGCTATTTTGCTTCGCCGGCGACGTTGATATCGTAGCACGTAACTTGGAGACGATGGCAGACACGTACATCAGACTTAAGGCTGAAGTTGGTAGGATTGGGCGTTAAAAACAAGATACATGAAGGGAAGAGGCTCACGAGAAGACAATGTTAGCCTCCTACCACGAGTTCAGATCGACGGTGATGAAATCGAGGTAGTAGACGAATTCGTGTATCTGGGCTCATTGATGACCGCCGATAACGACACCAGCAGAGAAATACAAAGGCGCATTATGGCTGGCAATCCTCCCTACTTTGAACTCCGAAGGACGCTAAGCTCGAACCAAGTACGCGGAACTACAAAGTTGACCATCTACAAGACATTAATTAGACCGGTAGTTCTCTACGGCCACGAAATATGGACATAGCTAGTGGAGGACCAACGCGCCCTTGGTGTCTTTGACCGGAGGTTGCTGCGTACGATCTACGGTGGAGTGCAGATGGAAGACGGAACGTGGAGGAGGCGAATGAACCACGAATTGCACCAGTTGCAAAATCCTTGCTCCGTATACGTCGCAAAATTGGCGGCTATACACTATGCATTAGAGCGAATTGCTTCTCTTCCCTCTGATCTATTTTTAATTTTTACGGATAGTCTCAACTCACTTCGGCCCTATCAAACAATTCCTATACCATCACCTTGGTTTGGGTTCCTTCTCATTGCTCCATTCCGGGTAGTGAGAAAGTGGACTCACTTGCCATGGTGGGCGCTATGGCAGGCGATATTTATGATCGACAAATCGCCTTCAACGAAATTTTTGCTATTTTCCGTCAACAGGCTTTGATCAGCTGGCAACAAAAATGGGATGCAGGGGATTTGGGCAGATGGTTACATTCCATTCCCCCACAGGTATCAAAAAAATCGTGGTCAGAGGGTTGGATATTAGCCGGGATTTTATCAAGGTAATGTGTCATCTAATGTCCAATCACTACTCGCTAGGCTCTCATTTCTATCAAATAGGTCTCTCAGACACCAATCAATGCGGCTGTGGTGCAGGTTATCAGGACATCAACCACGTTGTCTGGCATTGCCTCGATTACGAAATTGCCAGATCTGATCTCTGCGCATCCCTACGGGCCCGAAGGAAACCAGAGAAGGAAGATATCAGAGATGTGCTGGGTAAGCTGGACTTGGACTATATGGGGCTAATTCACCACAAGTTCTTGACACAAATAGATGTATTCGTTTGATCCTCTCTTAGCTGTCGCTTTAACATGTCCACCATGTCCCCTCCCCCGTAATACCGCTTCTATTGGATCGTTACAGCTTAACGCAATGCAACATCTACGCCCGACCAACAGCAACAATATCGCATCGCCAATCTGCAGTTGAAAGCCAGCGTTAAGATTCCTACTTCCCCGTTCCTACCCAAATCATTGTAATCCCTAACCTCGACCAAGCCGCGAGTTTTTGGGCTTTCCAAAACTAACCTAGTTAGAAAGTTACTGTCGTTGTAAAAATGAAAAAGATCTCGGCTCCGTTATGCCTATGGCACTTGAGCCTTATAAATAAACAATTAAGATAAAAAAAAGATCCAGTACTAATGAAATCTCCTACAAGATACAGTACCAGGCAAAATAAAAAAAAGCCCAGCCTATAGTTTTCCATATTTTGCCTTGTAGAACATAATAATTGTTGTGATATTTTAGGTTAAAAGATCCTTTATATCATTTTAAAAAATATGCTCTCGAACTATCAGTAGCCTGACACATGATGGTTCAGGAGTATCATGATAGATTTCCAAGCATGGCTTTATTTCATAGTCTATCATACTAAGTTTCATATCAATTGATTAAGCCCCGAGTTTAGCCCTAGCTCTTCAGCTTCGATTTAATCAATCATGGGGCGTCAATTGGTCTGTTTATATATGCTCTTATAAGTATGGTTGCTGTGATTGATATAAGTGCACGATTGACTTTGTTTGATTACATGGTGATCCAGTGACTACTGGGACCCAACAAAAAAGAAAACTTCGAGGAATCTGTATTGAAGCTAGGGTTCGAAAACAACTTCATTTTCCAACAAGAAAATAACCCAAAGCATACAGCTAAAAGATACAAGCTTTTTACCGTTCCAATCGCAGAAAAAAAAACCTTTGGAATGGCCACATTAAAGTCAAGATTTAAACCTCATTAAAAATTCGTGGTCAATCCTGACAAAGTGAAGATATCATGTGATGTAACAAATCAACAAAGATCTTTCATTAGGGCCTAACTAACAAAGGTAAATAATGGCTTCTTCCGTAAATTTCTCGTGGCACAAAGGCTACCCATGTAAGCCTACAATTCGATCGGATAGGTAAACTCTTCCTTTCGAAATGACCGTGGTGAATTGATTAAGTGAGTTTTCAATAACGAGAAATTCACCGAAAAAGCTATTGTTGACGGTTGTCAGTTAGGCCCTAATGAAAAATCATTGTCGAAATAAGGACAACTATTTCATAGTGCTTCAGAATGCCTGGCTTTTAATAAACCTACAGCATTTTCAAAACTTAACCGATAGTATGCCGATAACATTTAAAAATGTACTGATCTTCCAGGTGCTGTACCTAAATTTTTAATAAGATCTTTCATAGCATATATCGGCTAAATGATGATACCACAAGCCCACTCTTTGCGCCCATAGTTTGATTATTAACAAATTTTGTTCTGCTAAACGTGCTAAACCCACTCGTTTGCTGTTGGCAACACTTCCATTTTCAACATCACTTCTCCGTATGAAACTGACTATCATTCTCTCGGCGAACTGTCAGTCAATCGAAAATATTCAGTGCCGCAATCAAAACATTCACATGCACGCGCCGTGAAAACTTTCTCACAACAGATCATGGCCTCGCGGATTATTCAATGCTTATCCGGTGAGAAACTCTTCTCCAAATCTTTGCCCTTTCAATGCTTCGTTCGGCATGGGCATCGGTTGCGTGGTCGCCCTCCGGGAGTGGCCCGTACACTCGAGCAACGCCTCGCCGGTAAGTAACATTGTGCTGA
>JAHHFK020004491.1:0-2500 GCA_024533555.2 Aedes koreicus
GTAAGAAGATCAACAAACACTTGGAAACGTCAAAAAAATTAAATACGAGGGGCGTTTGGATGTAAAAATTACATACATAAAATATATTTTCAATTGGGAAATCTTTATTATGACAACACCAATTTATAACATCACGTATGGTTCAAAAATAATTTTGCAAAAAATAAATGTGTGTTATCCACTGCAAAATACACATGCATCTTCAAAATAAGTAATACTATCATGCTTAGAAAATATATGAATACGATATAATGAGTTTTTCAATCACTTCAGAGATATAGCGTGTTCATGAGAAAAGTGGGCACTTTATTTTGGCGGTGACTCAAAGTATGTTCTGGAAAAGTTTTTTCTTTTACTTAAACACACAATCCTTTTTAGAAGATCTACGCTAGAACTGAAATGACACAAGCGTTTTGTTGTTCAAAATATGCCATTTTCCAAGGGTTATACCTCAAATGGCGCAAACATTTTGCAAATAAAATTCCGTGACATGCCGTAAATGTTTTACTTAATTTTTTAATATATGGGGTAATTGATAATTACTGTGGTGGCATAAATCAAAGAAGTGTGGTTTTCGGTGAGAATACAGTCTTCAATGAGCATTTCAATTGTAAATTCTTACTTTGAGTTTTCCGCGACATTCTATGGTGGAGAAAAGTTTTTCCTTTCAATTGAAATTAATTAATTGCCTTTTATGATGGCAGTACTCTAACCTTTAAATATGAAAAGATACAGGCATTTTTTTATCGAAACATACTGTTATGTTACAATAAAAATGAAGGGAGGCGACATGCGACATACTATGTGTTTGAGAAAATCAAGTAAGCCATGGAATCCAAGTTTGAGAACATAATTCACTATCCTAACTACCGTTGCTGAGTACGGTAATAAAAATTCACAATTATCAATCGGAAAAGTGTTTAAAAGAAAATTTCAAGCCGAAGAAATTAAGCAGCTAGAAAAGCGACGAAAATCGATTTTCAAGCAAACCATTTGAACAACTGGTCTGTCCAGGTAGGTTCCCTTTTTCTTGCAAAGCCTAGCTGAAACTGAACACATGCTTGGGAATGATTTTTTTTTATAGAAATGTTCTTCACAATCTCGGAACTAGCTGAGCTTTTGATGCAAGGAAAGGGTGTAACTGACCTTTGGAGCATGTTTTAACAAATTTTAAACACCCTGCAGTGAGATGAATATCACGCCCCAAGATGCTCTTCACAGAGTCAGAAAAAAGATCCAAGCAGAAAAACACACATGCTTTACGTGAACATTGGGGTTCGGATGAATTGATGTTTGCTGCAGCATCTAGAGCACAATTGGCAGGTTAGCTATTTGATGACATGTAAAGTTAATGAAAAATGTATAAACTTAATTTACGTAATTGGGAGGAAGCATCCTTGCAATATGATACAGCAGGTTATGGAAGATCCAGTTTCTGATGTACCAGATAACTCCACCGGCGTTGAAGCAATTCTCCTGAAGAAGCTCTTGAGTACATTTTCAAACATAACTTTTCCAGAGCACAGTACATGGATATTCGACTTAGAACTCTTCAAAATGGAGCAGATATGTATTCAGCATATAACAAGTACCTGGAGAATAAAATCGAAAAGCAACCATTGTAGGTAAACATTTTAAAAGACACCAGCTGGTATTAACTACAAGTAAAATCATACACACTCCCCATACAGGAATATCAATTTCACCATCCGTGGCAGAGGTTCGGCTTCAAGATCTTGTAGACCATACTACTACTCGTTTAGTAAACAATAATGTTCTTCTTGAAAACTGCAACAGTTTTCTGATAGACACGAACTAAAATTGATTTATATGATTGTGATGGTAGCAGCAATCACGCAAGGTACAAGCAAGGTTTCCTACAGTAAACAATTGTTGCAGTAGGTTACTATTAAAAGTCGATTGAAATCCTTCGGTAAAACGCTCGCATCAAACGCCAAAAAACAACCAAGAAGGAGAAGAAGAAGATCTTCCAGTGCATTTCACATGGAAGATAAAAATAACGCCCATCGACACATTCTATTGCATACAATGTAAATATGTCTAGACATAGAACGACATCTTGTCACTTACGTTGATGCCTAGCTTCTTACACGTATTGAATAGTTTGTTCTCGGGTTATTTTTGATACACTTTAAGCGCTGGACGCGTGCCTCTCTGCGATCTTCGAAAGCATCGTCGCATACGGGCCGGTAACTGTTCGGTTAATATCACGAGATGCAAAGTCGGTCGACGAACATCATCAGCTGGATGCAAGTGACAAACGAAAAGAGGATGCTGCAAATTGGTTAAAAGAGACTCAGGCGGGTCGATGTCTGATGATGGGCTACGGTATGGAGAGTGCGTGGTTTTGTTTATAGACTGTTCAGGAATTTGCTGATATGTAATGTCAACGAACTCACAAAAAGTTTAGAATAGCTGATACCATATTGTTTTAAAATTATTCGATGTTTTCTGATACAATTATTTTCATACTAGGTGT
>JAHHFK020004491.1:10000-59112 GCA_024533555.2 Aedes koreicus
TTCAGCTGTCAACGATTCAAAACATTCCTCAAAACTCTGCCGGGGGTTCGTAATAGACTTCGAACACAAAGAAACGTTGTGATTTGATCGAAGAATACGAGCCAGGATTCATATTCAAGTGATTCAAGTCAGATCCACTTCATATTCCAAAGTGATGCGGGACTGACTCACCTCAAATTCAAATGATTTAGGACTAACGGTTTTTACCTCCGCGATAATACATTTCTTTTAGGTTCGATATATTTTTTGTATCGAAGTGATTCAGGACTGATTCACTTCATATTATAGTGATTCAAGACTGCCTCGCCTCAAATTCAAGTAATTTAGACTGGCTGAATTCACATTCAAATACAGCAACTGTTCGCTAACTGGGTGCTGTTTAACTTGTTCGCTAACTGGGCTATAGTCCAGTTAAAAAGAAAATTAACTTCAAAATCAGCATTTGTCATTTTGTTGTCAAAATCTCAGCAGAGCATGTAAAAGGCATATTAGGTTCGTGGAGAAGTGACAAATTGTTAAATTGCATGAAATTGAGTCGTAATGCCATACGAGCTGAGTTAAATATTTTGCAAAATGGGCTTTTATTTCAAGTGCACTTAGCCCAGTTAGCGAACGGTTACTGTAATTATACATTGTTTAGGTCTGATTCACTTCGATTTTAAGTAATTCAAGTCCACATTTTGGGGTCGGGGGTCTGATTCATTTGTCTGAACATCTTTGCGGAAGACAAGAACTTCCCATCTTATCAGATGCTAAATTTTGCAAGCTCATTAGCGCCAAATAGCGGTGAATTTTGCACCAAACTGTCCACTTTTCGGATGCTCTTGACCATCTGAACAACTTTGCCGAAGACTAGAACTTTCTATTTCCTATCAGAAACATCAAATAGAACAAGTTGAAAATGCTCAATTTTTCAGGCTCACTAGCGGTGAAATTAGAAAAAACTGTTCACCTCCCGGATTCCCTTGACCTGCTGAACAAACTTTGTTGAAGACCTTTGCACAAAGTCAAAATTCTGAGATAATGCATCATGAATGTATCTGTATTTAGGTGATGCTAAACTTTGGGAGGTGATGCAATACTCAACTGAGTGTTAAAATACTTTTCCAAACGAGTTCATACTTACGACTGGTAGTGTTGACCCTAGCGTAACGTAGCAAAAGACTTCCGAACCAAACTTTTCATCTTCCGGTTGGCCTTCCGACTTCTAAACAAAACACACAAGTTTTATAACGGATGGAAATACTTTTATATGACTATATTTAGTTATAAAGAAGCTTACTCAACATTAAAGCATGCACATGTGTTACTCGTAGTCCTCCGACATTGACTGCCATGTGCGTGTTATGGTTGACTTCAGGGTTTTCACACTAAGGTGTGATGTTTTGCAGGCTCGTGCTTCAACATATGCCCAAATCGAATAATCCAACGGATTAAGATCTGGACTGCTAGGGGGCCACAAATCCTTCGGCCAAAACTTCATGTTATCGTTCAACCATTGTTGGGTTCGATTGGAAGTGTGACACGGCGCTCCAACCTGCTGTAAGACAAAGTTTTGGTCCTCGGAGAAGTTGGCCTTCACCCAGGGAAGCACTTGGTCCTTTAAAATACCGATATACACTTCGGTATTGATTTTAACTCCAGCATCAATGAAAACAGGCGGCATTTTCAAACCGTTGGACGCCACCAAGCCAAACATCATGACACCAGCCGGATGTTTGGTTTGAAATTTGAATTTCACTTTTTCCATTTTCTGCGGTGAAATGAACCGGTCCGTGCGGCTGTTGGCCACAGCATCGATGCTGAAAAACTTTTCGTCGGAGAACAGGATTATCATTTTTTCCTTCTTCAACAAGGAAAGCAATCTCTTGGAACGAGTCACTCGTAGTTCCTTGACCCGGTCCGTAATCAAGTGGCGTTTCACTCTGGCTCTGGAAGATGCATGCAGGTCTTCTTTGATGATTCTCCGCATGGATTTCTCCGAAATATTGGCTTCCTTTGCAAGTTTTCTTATGGAACGCACCGGGTTGCGAGCAATTTTTGCACGGACCGATTTGATCACGTTCGGCGTGCGTGCAAAGCGCGGACGTCCGCTTCCCGGCTTCCGCTGCTTAGGACCATCCTGCAGGAACTTTTTTATGCGGTAAACTGTTGCCAAATGGCACCCTACCACCTTGGCAATCTCTTTCGGCTTCTTCTGGGCGAGCAACAAACTGGTGATCACTTCTTTCGCGAACATTTTGACGAATTAGCAATAAAACAAATAGAATGTTTGGATGCAGCACTTGAAAGTAAACATAAACAAATACACTTTCGACAGAAATTAGTCACTAGCTACACGAATTAACCCAATACTCAAGTTTGAACATTTTCGCATTATTTTCTGCCGCACCCTGTATGTCGTTTTCGGTTATTGCCAGTGCGGAACTGGGTTCACCCTAGGTCCGCCCTATCAGCTGTCAAAACGTTTTTTTATTCAATCGGGTCGGATCTGGATCCGCTCTGGATCCGACCCAACATCGATGAGGTTCGATCTCAACTTTTGTCGAGGTCCAACATGTGGGTGTGGGTGTGTTACAATACTTTTCGAAGTCAGCTGATAGTCAATAGTAGTGTAATTTGTAAATCAGCTTCTTGAACGATATATTGTCTAGAATCGGATTGGACTGTTATTACTAAATCATGTTTCAAACCGATTGAACTTTAATCTCAACTTCAAACCACTAGCAAAATTTCGGCAATTAACTATCCATCTTTCTAGATCTTCATTCCGCGTGAAGAAAAACCAGTCGAAAGCAAAACCGGACGAGTCACCACCGGAGAAGCTTTTCAGCGGCAATTTTGTCGTGTTCACGGTATTTGCTCTCTTGGAGTTGCCACCAGGGGTAATATTTTCACCAAAGCTCATCAAACGACTCCACCCAGAATCAATTAAACTTTAACTCATCCGCAGTTCCAGGCCACGCTTAAGCACAAAACGATGACCTTCATCCGGCAGGGTAGTCAACGGTTGAAGGACAAACCGGTCATCGGTATGCTGGTCAAGGATGTGGAACCTCCCGATTCGAAGACCGCCAACTTTGACCAGAAGCAAAACCTCAAAAAACTGACCACCAGTGAAAGTCAGCGGAACATCGGATCGGTGACGTACTTCCTGGAACCGAAGGCATTCCAGGAGGTGTGCCGGGGACGGTTATACCAAACGGATGAAATGTGGCTGCCGATCAAGAATATCACCGTAACTCAACCGGCGGAAAGCCGTGTGCCAGTAAGTCTTTTCTATGTCGATGACGCATTGAAATAATTATCGTTCATTTTCAGATTTTCCAAAGTCCTAAAGGTCAGGTGGAGGTAACCTTGCAACTGTGCGATTACAGCGACGTTCATCTGGACAGTGAAAAGAATTCACAAGACGACCTATCGTTCAACATTGATGGACCCTATTCACCTACCTCTTCGTCGTCGTCATCTTCCCTCACCAATCCATTTCGCTTCAAGAAAGATCCCCCAGCCTCCGGATCTCCCCTGCCAAGCTCAAATTCCCACAAAAACCGGTTCAGTTTCAAAGGTGTCAAGAAGATAGTCAAAAGTGTTCAGAACAAGGAGAAAAATCAAAAAGGGCTGTGTTTGAAAATATCAACCGCCAAAATCCGATGTGGAATCAAAGTTAAGGAGGACTTCGAGGCAGTTAGCGAAAAGATCTACCTGAAGACGACGGTTTTGGAACACGAGATTCTGTCGGCCACGTGGAAATCGGAACCATTCCGTCCGGCGTTGTCGACTCGGTGGAACCAGGAGGACGTACAGATTGTGCTTCCTTTGACCAATGTGAGCAACCTGGATCACGTTTCAATACGAGTGGCACTGGCTGCGAAGAATAAGCTCGGCAAGAAGATTTACTTGGGACAGATTTTTATGGGCCCGAACGCTCCCAGCTGCAACCAGATCAAGCAGGATCAGTGGAGAAAGATGATTGCCTACAAAGGGTCGGCCATTTCCGTGTGGCATAGTTTGGAGTGAGTGCCATCTGCTAGAAGTTAAATCATCCGTTGTGTCATATAGATTTTTAGTCTTGAATTGTTTTATGTTGAGTGTCATACAGTTTGTCAAACAAACCTTTCTACTAATATATGCGAATAATATTTGGTCACGTGTTGTTAATGAAATCGATATCACAAAACAAGATCACGGTCTATAACCGTGCATGAATTTGATTCGCCTTCCGATGCTGGTCGATGACAGCCGGTGCGAAAATAATTCAATTATTTCTGTTAGAAGTCCAGACTTATGGTTACCAAGCCTTCCGAGCGATTGACGAAGACAAAAGGCCGAAAGATTGTTAAAAGAAAGTAAGAGCGTACACAATCCGATGACCAACCGTGGATGGGTTTTCATTTATTTTCCGTTGGCTCCGCGTGTTTCTGCTCCAGCTGGAACCAGTAGTTGAATTGCCGCACCATCAACTAGGCGATGAAATAGCCGGCCGTACTGAAAACGCTAAATGAAAATAATGTCTTTATACGATTGGCTTGGAGCGGAGTAGAATAGTTTTACAGGTGTTCCGGTCGCCGAAAAACATGAAATAATGTAAGATTGGAGTTGCAAACCGTCTTAATAGACGTTTGTCTTAGCAGTAGGCAAAATTGGTGGTCGTTATTTTGGCCATTTTAAATTCACCCGAGACACGTTTAACGATCTTTACCGGTGAGGACGGGGTGTTGTTTGAATAACTGAAAAGAGGCAGGAGGCGGAAGGTTCGGAAGCATGGCTAAATTTGCCAAACGTCATAACTTTTGCTTTGAAATAGTAGGCACTGACCATCAAGTCTAATTTATGTAAGGGAAAACTTTCGTTTCACGATCAATTTAAATTTCACTTCTATTAAAGCATATGGAAAATATGAATCAACAGACATCCATTGACTGCAGCTCATTATTTGCAAACTAAGCAGAGTACACTAAATTTATAATCAGTCCAGAGTTACAAAAACATCGATTGACCGAGATAAACAACAAACTTGTATTCGACCTTCTTGTATTTGAACCAAGCTTTGAGATAGTATTTATTGATATAGTTCCAACTGACTTAACGTCTTATAGGAATGTAATGAGAAAAAGCCATGTGGCGTAAAAAACCCCTATCTCTAAACCGTACTCTACATTAATCAACATGAATAGGAGGAATACAAAGCAAGCAAAACTTAATTAATTCTAGTACACACACAAAATAAGTCAGTAAAATTAAACTAATCTTTCGTGATGGAATCAGTCATCTGGTATCTTCGCCATTAATGACAGTACTAAAGGGTGATACGGTCAAAATTTGGTCAAGGGAAAACGCGTGTAAATCGGTGAAATCGTTTATTTAAAAAATCAAATTAAATTTCTTTTTCAAGTTCAATTAGTATAAAATTCAGGAAAAATATTCAGTTAGGCTTCCGCTTTTCCAAATCCGAATTGCCGGGCCTTACGCTTGACCCCTGCCATCAGATTTTGTACAGCCACCTTGTCCACCTTCTTCGCCGCAGAAAGCCAGTTTGCCTTGAACTGCTGCTCGTCCTTAGCAGTTTTTTTGGTCTTCTTTAGGTTCCGCTTGACAATAGCCCAGTATTTCTCAATTGGGCGGAGCTCTGGCGTGTTGGGAGGGTTCTTGTCCTTGGGAACCACCTGCACGTTGTTGGCGGCGTACCACTCCATGGCCTTTTTACCGTAATGGCAAGATGCCAAATCCGGCCAAAACAGTACGGAACAACCGTGTTTCTTCAGGAAAGGCAGCAGACGTTTATTCAAACACTCTTTCACGTAAATTTCTTGGTTGACAGTCCCGGAAGCTATGAAAATGCTGCTTTTCAAGCCACAGGTACAGATGGCTTGCCAAACCAGATATTTCTTTGCGAACTTTGACAGTTTCGTGTGCTTGAAAATATCTGCTACCTTTCCCCTTCCTTTTGCCGTATAAAACTCCTGTCCCGGAAGCTGCTTGTAGTCGGCTTTGACGTAGGTTTCGTCGTCCATTACCACGCAGTCAAACTTCGTCAGCATCGTCGTGTACAGCCTCGGGATCGCGCTTTGGCCGTCGTATTTTGTTTATCATCGCGATTTGGAGTCACTACCTTCTTGTAAGTCGATAGTCCGGCTCGTTTTTTGGCTCGATGCACGGTTGTAGACGATACACCCAGCTTATTTGCGGCATCTCGGAGAGATAGGTTAGGGTTTCGCTTGAAACTACCGGCAACTCTCTTTGTCGTCTCAGCGGCTTCCGGTTTTCGATTTCCCCCCGATCCAGACTTCCTGGCTGTCGACAAACGTTCCCCAAACACTTTAATTACATTTGTAACGGTTGATTTGGCAACTTTTAGCGATTTTGCCAACTTTGCGTGCGAGTAGCTCGGATTTTCGCGATGCGCGAGCAAAATTTTGATACGCTGCTCTTCTTGCTTGGACGGCATTTTGACAACTGAAGAGTGAATTCCAAAATCAAAATAGGAGCAACATTCTACACACACACACCTTCAAAATGAGGGTGTTCAGGTTTTTTAAATGCAAAATTGAAAGAAATACGTCAAGTTGATATTGACCAAATTTTGACCGTATCGCCCTTTAGGTTCGAAATATATCGGCACTGATTGATGGCGCTCTACCCATCTGGTTGTACAATATTTATTCAGCTTGGAATGCTTTGTTTCTGGCAAGATTTCCTGAATGGTTTCATGGAGTATGGCTTGCCGTTTGGGAGAGTTGAAAAAGTTGAAGACACATTGGATATTCGCCAGACAATTTCTGATATTAAGAATTTCGCTAGCTGAACTAATCGCCAGGTTAAGGTTATGCGAAGCGCAATGCACGTACAAAACCAAAGGATAATCAGCTTGGATGTGGGATTGAGTTCCTTGAGTTTTACCACTCATAACAGATACTCCATCTTACCCTTGGCCGTAAAGTTACGACAAGTAAATATTATTCTCTTGCAGAAATTTAATGGCTTTTAATATATCATCCGTAATACAATGAAAACGTAGCAAAGCTCTAAAATTGCCATAATTTACTGTTGGTACTTCCGAAGTTATAGGACCGCTCTCCTTGGATCCTTTTGAAGCCAAACCCTGTTGACCACAATGTCGTACGGTTTCAACGATAGCCTTCAGTTTCATTCTGTTTTCCGCAATCAGCTTCTGCTTTTCCGAATTCAAACGGATGTCAATAGGTACAGATTTTTTCCGGATGTCAATAGGTACCAAAAACAATCGTAAACACTCCAGCGTACAATACTTTGCTCACAAATCGTAGCACACCCAAGCATTCTTGCTACACAATCTGATAGAGCTAAGTTTTCCCTAGCAACTGAAGGTCTCACTATGTCTGAATGAATATTTATCCTCGAACAATCGTCGCTTAAAATCATTGTTTACCATTACTTTTAAGTCATTATCACTTCAAATAATTAGGAATCAAATGCACTACTACAACTAGATTTAAACAGAGCACATTCAGCTGTCATTTTGCCCAATCTTTCATTCCACCAATTATTATGTTAGTTCTAAATAAAATAAAAGAAGCCAGTGTAATGAAACACAGCAATACTTGTCGAATGAACCGATTTTCCTTAAGGTTGAAGAAGTCGTAATTAATTTGGGCAATGATGATGATTGCCTGCTTCTTTTTCTTCTTCTTCCTGTCAACATTTCTTTTTAGCCATTTTCGGTAATAAATCATGACTTACATTTTTCTGTGCACGTTCACTGAGTAGAATTGATTTTTTCTCACTTTTTAAAAAACATTTTATTAAACAAAACACTATGAATTCACTTTAATCTGGTAGTTTTTAAAAATACCTGGTTCGCTAACACAATACACCAACACAAACTCGCCATTTGCTTCTCAAACTAACACTATTACAAGGACCCATCACTTATTTTTTCCATAAATCATTCTGGTCGATTTCCATATTTTCACAGCTTTTAAAGGGATTCACAGCTCTCGTGCTGGATTTTTCTTCCTAAGAAAATTCACTTTTTGTTCCTTCAAGCACTTTTAAATGAGAAAACTGCTTCCGAAATTTCCAAACGAGAAACAAGCCAGGCCACTGTATTGTCAATGTAGCAGAACAGCGCAACTCGTAAAATCACTCGCGCCCCAAGCAAAAATTCACAATCCATTTGAGCGCATTGCAACTTCGAGATTCTCAACAATATAAGCCACACTTTCGACAGCACACACACTACGCTTCAAGCGAGCCAGAGAATCATCGATCATCGACAGTTGCCAGATTTACATCTTGATATTTTTAACTGATGGGTTTTGGCATGTTCAAAAACTGAGATACATCTGTACAAAACATGTTGTTTCAGATGTTTTTCGATGTCTTATGATATATTTATTGAGTTGGAAGCAAAATATTCGCTAATTTGCTATGTAACATAATCTACCATGAGCAACAATTTTGAAAGAAATAATATTCTTCCCTGAGTTGGCAACTATGCTCGTCAGCTGATATTTTCGTTCCGCCCAGTTTCCTCCTATCAATTTGTAAACAATCTTTGCACAGACCGAGCGTAACTTTGTCAATAATTGAAATTAATTCCGGTGAGTAGTTATGTCGCAGAAAAGGAAAGCACAACGGGCGGCGTTAATTTGCGAAGCAACGAAGCGGTTTGCGCAGGAACAGTTGAGCGGGAGTGATCAGGAAGAATATTTATCGCTGGATCGATATTCGACACTCATCAACGGATCAAAGTGTTCTGTTTGTCGAAGATCCAGTGAGTAGTGATTGTTATTAAGAACGTGAAGATGAAAATGTTAAATGGAATTGTGCACCATTATCAACTGGGGAATTATTTAGTGAACAAATTTTCAAATGTTTTTCTACCGTTTAATCTGATGAGTGGAAAAATTGTTGTGATTTGAATGCAAATTTCATCTCGTCAGACCTTTCCGGTGAAACGGACTACGATCATCGACTACCGGTGAAGGAATCCACCGTCGAAACGATCCAGTATTTTAAGGATCAGTGGATTTCAGATCTCACAAATATTCCTCTGTTAGCTTCAGGTAAGTGTTATTTTAGAGATACGCAACTAGAGAATGAATTCATTCATGAATGAGTTTTAATAGTGTGGTTATCACATGCTATAAATGGGTTAACATGCTTTTAATGGATTAATGGATAAACACCCGCATAATCACAAACCATTCCTGGACCATTTCCCTTATTGTTGACGACCGTTTCCGTTATTGTTACGACACTTACCCTTATAGTTGACAACTATAAACTAACAATCTCCTATATAGTTTTAACAATATGTCAGATAGTAAAAGGCCAAATACCAATATGCTGAATAGACGGTTAAGTTAGGTTACCATAAAAAAATGGCAATTTTCACGAACAAAATTTTTGCTGTACTCTATGCCAAAAAGTTGATATATAATCCAGACCGAGTGCAGACAATAAAAAACCTTTCTATGACAATATGGCTTCACAGCTGATGTGATTGATTCTACAGACAAGACGTTGAAAAAAATGTAATTTGATTTTACTTACGACCACAACATGGAACCACATCCAACAGAACAATCATATTGTCGGAACACTTCTACAGCACGTAAAAAATGTAACCGGATACGATTTTAATTTAACGAATATTTTCATTGACCAATGTCATAATTTCTTTTGTTGTATACCCGATGGTTTGTATAATAGACTACTGTAATCCATGTTAAATTTTATTATTGAATTAATTTTTCAGCATATGTGACATGAAAACCCATTTATCGAAAAGCGATACGCAAGCAATTTCACCTCGTGAGTTATTAAAATAAATAGATATTGCAGGAAATTTCAATACTTCCCACGAAAACACATGTCTCAAACACGGATACACGTGTAGTGGTAAGCTTAAGACTAGATTTTGATTTTCATTTCCTCACACATATGTTCAAATAGATTTACCAATACAAGGACAATGCAATCATTGATTTCGAAAAATAATTACGAAGTCTTCAACCTTAAATTTTACACGGGACGTAATTCATGATTGTTATAAAAGTCGGGGAAGCGTAAACAAGAGATTTCGTCGTTGTAAAAAGTGTCGCTTTACTGTAATCAAATGCAATTCGACAAAAGATGGATGTTCGGGATTGTATTTATTTTTCTCTCTCTTTTTATTCTTTTTTGTTAGGTGAGGGGGCTGTGTGGGCGGGGGCAGAATATAATATTTGGGGTGTGGGGGACTGAAAATATTTATTGTGAGAGATGTAGTAAGAATAGAAGAAAAAATAAAAAAAAATTAATAATGTGGGTGTGAAATTAAAAAAAAAAAAAATAAATTTATAAAGGGCGATACGGTCAAAATTTGGTCAATATCAACTTGACGTATTTCTTTCAATTTTGCATTTAAAAAACCTGAACACCCCTCATTTTGAAGGTGTGTGTGTGTAGAATGTTGCTCCTATTTTGATTTTGGAATTCACTCTTCAGTTGTCAAAATGCCGTCCAAGCAAGAAGAGCAGCGTATCAAAATTTTGCTCGCGCATCGCGAAAATCCGAGCTACTCGCACGCAAAGTTGGCAAAATCGCTAAAAGTTGCCAAATCAACCGTTACAAATGTAATTAAAGTGTTTGGGGAACGTTTGTCGACAGCCAGGAAGTCTGGATCGGGGGGAAATCGAAAACCGGAAGCCGCTGAGACGACAAAGAGAGTTGCCGGTAGTTTCAAGCGAAACCCTAACCTATCTCTCCGAGATGCCGCAAATAAGCTGGGTGTATCGTCTACAACCGTGCATCGAGCCAAAAAACGAGCCGGACTATCGACTTACAAGAAGGTAGTGACTCCAAATCGCGATGATAAACAAAATACGACGGCCAAAGCGCGATCCCGGAGGCTGTACACGACGATGCTGACGAAGTTTGACTGCGTGGTAATGGACGACGAAACCTACGTCAAAGCCGACTACAAGCAGCTTCCGGGACAGGAGTTTTATACGGCAAAAGGAAGGGGAAAGGTAGCAGATATTTTCAAGCACACGAAACTGTCAAAGTTCGCAAAGAAATATCTGGTTTGGCAAGCCATCTGTACCTGTGGCTTGAAAAGCAGCATTTTCATAGCTTCCGGGACTGTCAACCAAGAAATTTACGTGAAAGAGTGTTTGAATAAACGTCTGCTGCCTTTCCTGAAGAAACACGGTTGTTCCGTACTGTTTTGGCCGGATTTGGCATCTTGCCATTACGGTAAAAAGGCCATGGAGTGGTACGCCGCCAACAACGTGCAGGTGGTTCCCAAGGACAAGAACCCTCCCAACACGCCAGAGCTCCGCCCAATTGAGAAATACTGGGCTATTGTCAAGCGGAACCTAAAGAAGACCAAAAAAACTGCTAAGGACGAGCAGCAGTTCAAGGCAAACTGGCTTTCTGCGGCGAAGAAGGTGGACAAGGTGGCTGTACAAAATCTGATGGCAGGGGTCAAGCGTAAGGCCCGGCAATTCGGATTTGGAAAAAGCGGAAGCCTAACTGAATATTTTTCCTGAATTTTATACTAATTGAACTTGAAAAAGAAATTTAATTTGATTTTTTAAATAAACGATTTCACCGATTTACACGCGTTTTCCCTTGACCAAATTTTGACCGTATCACCCTTTTAAGCGAAGCATCGCACAACCACATAAATTTACACATCGTCTGCATAGAACTGCCTGCAGTTAGGTGGAAGTATCAGTCCAACCTCGTTGATAAAAATTGAGAACAGCAGTGATCTCAAGTTGCTTCCTTGAGGTACGCCCGACATATTAGTAAAGTAGTTCCATTGAGCTGAGTCGATCTTCACACGGAGTATCCTGTCCGTTAGGTAAGATTCAAACCAACGAACTAAGTTATTCGACACGCCAAGTTTGTCTAACTTTGCCAAAAGTATAGCATGGTCGACCCGGTCAAAAGCAGCCTTCAGATCCGTGTAAACGACGTCGTCCTGGGATCCAGCTTCCATATTCCGAAGACACGAGGAAACGAATGTTGCAAAATTGGTTGAGATCGATGTTCTGGGGTTAAATCTATGTTGTTCAGGAGAGATGTAGTGTCTGCAACTAGTAAACAACAGACCTGTTGACGATGATCTCGAAGACTTCTGAGCAGGCACAGAACGATGTGATTCCTCGATAATTTTCGGCCTTTTGTTCATCTCCTTTCTTGAAAATCGGGAACATGAACGAAGATTTCCAACGTGCTGGATATTTTCCTTGGCGTAACGAGATATTCAAAAGCTTCAAAAGAGGAATCGTAAGCACTGCAGAGCAACTCTTTAGTACACATGAAGGAATCCCGCCAGGGCCAGCCACGTTTGAGAGTTTTAGCTTCCTCGATTGCGGATTCAACGAGGTCCAATGTAATTGCAGGAATATTGAAGTCGAACGCGTCTCTCTGAGTATCTTGTGAGCGCTCTGCTGACTTGCTCCAATGCTGGCATGGTGTTATTGAATACACTTTTGAAGTGCTCAGAAAAGGAGATCACATTTGTCCACTTTTGTGCTGGTGAATCTGTCGCCAAGATGAATTTCAACCGGAAGCCCATTAACATTCCTTTTTGTGTTCACAAATGACCAGAACAACTTTGGGTTGCGCCGAAGGCTAGATTGAATTCGTTTTGAATAATTCTTGGTGAATTGATTCCAAGTTTTGCAGTACTTACGAAGAGCCTTCCTTCGATCTCACATGTTTCAGGTACTGCAAATGAGCATTAGACCAAGGTGGCTTATTAGCAGGTCTCCCTCAGCGGAACAAAATCTGATATAGCCTTTGACACGACTCCGTCAAAAAAAAATCTACTCGCTTCATCAATAGTGGAGCACGAGTCAAAGGAACTGCCTATTGACTTGGGACAGAGATTGGCTCATAGCCGAGAAATCAGTTCTACGGAAGTTCAGGCCATGTGGATCAACGATGTTATCGAAGGTAATAGGTACTGATAGATTGATAGTAATCTCCTGGGCAGGATGATCGGCGTCGAGGGTACTTAAAGGTTCTTAGGCTTCGACAACAGCACATTCCATTACGGAAGCTTCGTTTACCAACACAAAATCAAACAACCTCGAGTTACGATTTAACGTTTTGATTGGCTTGCGTTAAATCATAAAGGCTGAATCTATCCATCAAAGCACGGCAGACAGGTGGCATATGCGAACGAAGAACGACAATTGTGGGATGACCAATCGTGGGAACATCATAAACCAACCCAGACTGGTTGTAATCGCCAAATAGTAAAAGCGAAGTCGTTGTGATCTAAATGGGATAACATAGCGCCAATCGAACTGATATTGTTCTCAATGCAGCTTAAAGCAGATTTCCAATAAGGAAGTAAGCAGTTGGCGCCGATACTTAACTTCCTGTGTGGAGTTGTTATCTGGAACCATAACTGTTCGAGCGAAGTGTTAATAGGAGTAGGATCCAGGCAACTGTGAAGTCTTTTGGAAACTGCTATCAAGACGCCACCGCCACGAGATTTAGTACTATTTATGCGACTACGATCATTCCGAAAAAATGTGAACTGATCTCCAAATAGTTGAGCGGAATGAATTTGATCATTGAGCCAGGTTTAGGTTAGAACTATCACGTTAAAGTTGGACTCGACGGCAGCAAAGAATAAGTCGTCTATTTTCGTTCGGAGACCACGAACATTCTGGTAATTGTCGTAAACGGGTGTCTTGCTTTCCATCTTGACGAACTTTTATCAGCCAGAATAAGCAGACCTCGTATGCTGACTCACTTCGATGAGAGAAACTCTCCCGCGGGAAGTAGTCGGCAACGCGGTTTTTTATTCTGTTGAAGCGGTTACTACCACGAAAGAGCGGCGCTGTGATGAGAGAAAACTTTTTAAGGTGAATTGCTGCTCCGTGTATTTTTTCCTATCTTTTATTTTTTTTTTTTTCTCTCTCTCTCTCTCTCTCTCTCTCTCTCTCTCGCAAGTTTACCTCGCAATTTCAAATTGATAGATCTCGATTGTTAGTGAATGAACATAATATCGAACTACATCAGATTGCTCACTGCAAGTAAGCATACAAACTGATGTGATTAAATATCCAATATCTAGTACAGATTCTGAGTTATATCAATTCTTAATTTTGAGGTAATGGCTGCCGTAGATTATGCTTCAGCATAAGCCCTTAAAAACTCTCACTACTGCGGCCGATGGGTGGCTGGCAATGGATTTCATTGTATTCGGCTTTTTGATGTTTAATCACCTTTCCCTTTCTGGCACATGCAGAGGAATGATGGTTTGTTTACTTCCAAATGATTTTCCTGCTTACTTGCACTCCTTTGATCTAAATGGCGCTGTAGTGTGCGTGCGTTAAATGTCACTAAGCCTAATACACCAATGCCGGTGGACTCTTCTATCAATGATCCGTCAGTGAGAAAATTTCAGGTGGAATTTACAAAACCAAACTTTGCAGCAGATATCATCGGAGCAATCATACGACAGTGGGGTTCTGAGCTTTTACGTAGCTGCTGCTTCATGGATATATCAAAATGAATCGCATTGCTGAATCCCGAGAATCAAACATGATTGGGAACAATCGGCGAATGGCTGACATCCTGAGTAACATACATGTGGTACAAATTCATAAAGAGAGTGTTGCGCCAGCACAAAAAAAAACACAGGATTATTATTTACGGTTTCGTAACTTTATTTCCCGTTGTTGTAGAAAACAGGATAAAGAAGAGTTATAAAATCCCTTGGGAGAAATATGCAAACAATTTTGTTAGACTAAGTTGTTTTAGCCCAATATCATGGCAACTACCCCATAGCATAGCATAAATAAATGATAGCATATTTCGTTACGTTGTGTTCAATCTTACTTAAGGATAAACTCCCTAAGTGATTACTTTCGTTTAGTGTTTCTGTGCTACAATCTGCCCGTGCTGTCGACAACCATAAGTGTTTACGGACATTTGTATAACTGGACTGTAGGAATTTGTTTTATAATTAGGTTAGTTTGTAGTTCCACTTCATTCGTGTTTAAGTACTTGATATGTTTGTATAAACAATTCGATATTTAATCACGACTTGATTTAATTTAAGATTTAATCACGACTTGATTTAAGCTAGATTTAGGTTTATAAGAGATTATTAGTAGAAATAATTTTAAAAAAACTCCTGACTTGCTCATCTTTTCACGTCTACCGAATTTTATATTTTTGCTTTGTTATTTTTTTTTTGCCCTACAATAAACCTGTACGTCATCAGCGACTGTAAGGGTGGTTCTTCGATTGTGCTCCAGTGTCAGCGTTGGGTGTTGTTCTGGAACAAGGTTGATGGGGCGCGCAAGGTGCGTTGCAAATTTGAGGATTCAATTCACGAAGCTTATCAAAATCTTTGATAAACTAAGGGTTCTTAATTTCAAATCTAGTGAGAAGCCTGAGATACAATTAAGAAATTCGATCCAACAACATGCCAGCCAGCACTTTGAGATTAATTGTATGAGCCAATTTCACAAATACATGATGATGACCAAGATGTATTAATGATGTATGACCAAGCTGCCGACTGAAAATTAAAACTGCCATATTCTTAAATGTAGTTCTGCATTGCTAAAACTTTCGTTTCCGATACCCAATGTGGGATCTTCAGGTGCGCTTAGAATCAAACCAGACCTCATGATATTTAAAAGATATGGAATGAGTTATTGATGCACCCCAAATTTGCTATCTCCTTAATTTGATTCCACCGACGAGTTTCGTGCTGTTATTCGGGTAGAATTACAAGCCTGACAATCTTGACACAAATTCCATATGTAGCACCTTCGTTGTCATGCAAACAAAAATAGCGACATAGGCCTTGGTGGGTTGCCGTCAAAGACCTGCTCGAATGTATACTGGCCAAAAAAAAAACGATGCCTGTCTTGGAAAACGGCCTGGAAACCATAGCTCCAGCTGCCGTTAGCTTACCCATTTGCTGTCGAGTCCTCGATGGTTTGGCTCGAAAGCAACTTTAACATTGACGAACTACTTGTTGACAAATTGCACCCAATAGAAGTTTCAGAACCAGTTCCGTAAATGGATGTCTCGCCGGTAAAACTATCTGATGTTTCGTCTGTTGTGTTACATTGGAGTGCTGTAACCTTCCTCCTACTCGTAGGATACTATTTTCGGCGATCAGAGAAATAAACCAACGCATATTCCGAACGATTTTCCATTCAGCTTGGCTCAGTTCACTAGCTGAAAGGAAGCATTTCCATTTCTGTTCTTCTGGACACCATTTGTTGCCCATGAAGCACAGCCAGTAACCAGTTGTTCGAATTAGCTTATGTCGTTTTCGGTTATTGCTAGTGCGGAACTGGGTTCGCCCTAGGTCCGCCCTACCAGCTGTCAAAACGTTTTTTTATTCAATCGGGTCGGATCTGGATGCGCTCTGGATCCGACCCAACATCGATGAGGTTCGCTCTCAACTTTTTTCTAGGTCCAACCTGGATTCACCAATACACACAAATATGAACTGTCAAAATAAAATGTTTATGTTTGTTATGTTTATGTTTTACACTACTACCATCATACTGACTCGACTCTGGATCCGTTTTCGTTCGGTAATTGTGAGTCAGAGTCAGACCTGACTCAGGTTTAAAACCGAAAACGACATTAGTGTAAGATGAAAATTTTGATGTATTATCCGAAATGAATCCGTTTTTTTTTCATTGCCCATAGCACAAGCAAACGGTTTCTTCCAAGCTCCGTAGATTTGGAAGTTTTTCGCAGATTTTTTTATCCACAACCGCAGTTGTAGGGAAGATGTACCTATATTAATCTCATCACTTTGCAATTCATCCTACTTGAAATAAAACGATATACACGTGATAGGATTAGTTAATAATGTTTGTTGTAGTTATTTAAAGTAAGCAAACATTATTAGAAAACGAAACCGATCCTTCAACTGCCCAATTGTTTGATTCATCGTAGGATGAATATAGGAACAATGAGATTAATATGGGGACAGTCTCCCTAGTTCGAGTTTTTATTTCCTATAAAAAATGGAATTTTGAAGGAGGCTTACGATAAATTACCTGGCTCCGGTGGAGTGGTTTTGGGTTCAATCCCAGTCGGACGGTGGGATTTTTCTGAGGTGCAAAAATCTCTGGTCACGCCTTGCTTCGGAAGGGAAGTAAAACCGTTGGTCCTGGCTCATGTGTTGATGAGTGTAGTATGTAGGGTCTAGGTGGTGGAGTCGTCTTCCTGGCGTCAGTAATTGTTATCATTTGAGGAAATAGGCCGAAGAAAAATAATCGAATAAAAAAAAACGACAAATTATTGATTGAAATTGGCAGTCGAAGAGCCATTTTGAACAGCATCTCTGCGTGGTGACGCACACCAGTGACTCTCGTTGCACTTCACTCCTCACCCGTACAGACGGCAACACACGTTCGTCACCCGTCAGCAGCTTTAGCTTTAGTCGTGTGTATTGTATCCAAGGGGTTAGTCGCTCAGCACAATATCTCTTGTATCCATTTTTGACGTAGGACTTACGTCTCTCTTTTCTATTCCTGTATAGGGGCGCCGTTCTAAAATTTCTGAAATCGCAAGCGTTACGCGGGTTTGGAGACTTTGAACGATAATATCTCCTCTCTGGCCTACAGACATTTTACGATAAGTATTTCATTCGAAAGGTAGAACATCAAAGCTGAAGCCCTGTTGCAAACTTAATTTGTTTAAACTAATTAAAATGTACTTAAAAAGAAAAATGTCTAAACGCACAACGCTATTGGTCGAAAATGACATCATATTTGTGCCTCGCTCTGATTGGTTCTTACTGCCACAGTTACCGTGCCAGCGAATTTCAAACATGTGGGGACGACCGACCAATCATCAGTTCTCGCTGTGCGTCCGTATGCGACAGACTTGTCTGCGGAGCACGGTGGTAGAAAACGCCACCCGTGAGAACAAGAAGACCAGACAGAGAATCATCCCACGTCACCTGCAGCTAGCCATCCGCAACGACGAGGGGCTGAACAAACTTTTCTCCGGTGTGACCATTACACAGAGTGGTGTCCTGCAGCCCAAGAAGACTGAAGAAAATTTCAATCGGGAACCATGTTATCAACTAAAATCCGTCCTTTTCAGGACGATCAAATCAAGTTGCCAACTAAAGAGTATGTTTGATAGAAATTTCTCTTGAGCTCATCGAAATTTTCATTACCACGCACCGGCTCAATATGGCGTTGAAAAAGCCGCGTCTCGGAGAAAATGGCCAAATCAATCGCCCACATCATCTTCGTGGTAAAGTGGTTAGCGGCGTCGCCCTTCGTTCATTGCCATGAAGTGAGGGTTCGATTCCCGCTCCAGCCTGTGGAACTTTTTGCAATACGAAAATGTACAGTCTAATCCACTGGGTGTTAGGTTAAGTTGTTCGTTGTAACTCGCTCTATGGTCAATGTTCAGTCTGTACAATCTCGAGTGGAAGACGTTGTAAATGTCAATTTTTATCGTAGTATTACGTGCTGCCAAACACTCAGGCCGTTCTGCTGCCCAAGGAGACCGAGAAGAAAATTTCAATCGCGAACCATGTTCCCTCCGTTAAAAACTAAAACCCGGTCTTTTAAGGACGAACAAATAAATTTGCCAACTAAAGAGTATGTTTGATTGAAATTTCTCTTGAGCTCATCGAATTTTCATTACCACTCACCGGCTCAACATGGCGTTGCTTGAAAAGCCGCGTTCTGGAAGAAAATGAGCAAATTTTTTTATTAGTATCCATATATAAATCTCTATTTCCCAGGTTAAAACTAGCAAGCACGATGGATATTCAATAAACGAAATATTAACAGTTAATTTGAGCCGAACTGTAACACGGCAGACCAATTATGTGTTTCACATATTCAGTGTTGGGGGTAGGTTAGCTTCATTGTAGTTCTTGTTGTACATAGGTTCATAGTGGATTAGTTGCAGGTAGTTTTTAAAGTGTGAGTTATAATTTTTCTAACCAATATTTAAAAACTCTATTGTTTTGCAGTTTCAGAAGCAAGTAAGTCTAAATCTCAACTCCCTTTGGATGGGGTTCTGAGGCCCTGACAAGGGCCGTTTTTCTGTTGCCTGAGTAGAAAAGATGCGAATTTAACCTCCGAAACGCCTATCGCTCTAATGAAAACTAATGATTTCATTTCCACGCTGCTGTCTTGCGTAACAACTGAGGCCCGTCCCCTTTTGTAAAATTTGATTCGCATTACCTTCGTTGAGAACCCCCTTCCTGTTATGTAATGGTATATGCCATTATATAAAACAGGCCTGGCATGGCGAACAGTTATCATTCGGTCTTGGATCATCGACACGTTAAGACGTGTGTGTATCCCGCTCTCTTGATAAAAAATACGCTTTTCCGAGTTTTTCCCCAAGTAACACGAAATTTGTCATTGCATACATTTGTGCTTTATTGTGACAAATTATTATGTTACCATATCGGTGATTGAAAACCTTGTAGGGAACTACTATAGAATTGAAATAGCGTAGAAGGTGGAGCCTGCGAAACAAAATTTATGTTTGACAATGATCATAAACAAAAAAATCCTAGACTATAGTAAAACAAATTTATAATGGTTTTCAATAAAGTGTTCATGAACCAGGTTTGAACCTAGAACTCCAAGCTTACTAGATCAGTCTTCTTACCACTCGACCATTTCAAGACGTGAAAAATGGAATCCTAAGAATCCTCTTAAACCTCACCATTGTTATTTAAACTTTTACCATCATGATAGAAGACAATTTAACATAAAACAATTCAAGCAAAAAGTATGGGTTTCATTTGAGAAGATTTATTATGTTTTGGTGATTATTCTATTACACTTTAGCTAATATTAGTTCTAGCAACTATACCGCTGCAAATAATGTTCGATCGTAAAAAGAATTGGCTATAGCAATATTTAATTTTTCATATCATACTGGAATGGTTCTTACATGGAATTAGGCATCATACTAGCATGGAATTAGGTTTTTGAATGTTTAGTGGTAAAAACATATGTGATATAAATACATATTTGATAGTTATCAGTCTTACGTAAAAGTATAGGAACTGTAATTCAAGGTCCAATATGACACGAACAAAACATACATTACTAGTTCTGATGGCATTTGACATTTCTTGAATTTGTTTGTCTCAAGAAATACGGAAGACTTGGGTATCTACATATGTACAACATAATTTGCAAACAAGATGTCAGACGTAAACAAACAAGTCCTATCTTTAGAACATTTAACACATATATGACAAACCAATTTGTTATATTAGTAAATCTAGACTCAAATTGCAAGACACGAACATCTTCCTGACTAAACTAGTCAAACTGAACTTTTATAGATCTACAGCATGACACATGGAAAAATATAACCTTTTTGTTTATGTTTTCGGTGCTACCTGGGTCGCCCGGCTGCTAGAGATCGAGTGGACGCCCCTGATGTGGCTGGCACGTCCGCTAGACGAGGCAAGCGGAAGAAGCCCGACGTCGACGCAAACATAATTCATCCTTCCGTAAACAGCTAAAATCTGTCCTTTTCAGGACGACCAAATCAATTTGCCAACTAAAGAGTATGTTTGATTGAAATTTCTCTTGAGCTCATCGAAATGTTTATTACCACGCACCGGGTCAACTTGGCGTTGCTTAAACTGCAGCGTCCCGGAAAAATGCCCAAATCAATCGCCCACATCATCTTTGTGGTCAAGTGGTTAGTGGCGTCGCCCGTCGTTCAAGCGGTTGTTGTCATGAAGTTGAGGGTTCGATTCCCGCTCCAGCCTGTGGAACTTTTTGCAAAACGAAAATGTCCAAACTGGTTGTTCGTAATTCGCTCTACACCCAAACTAAGAAAGTAAGATTGTAAGACAATTTCGCTTGATTTTGTTCCATTCTTGCTATTGATCGTAACTTGGATGAAAAATCTAACATCAGTTGTGGGCAAAATTCGAAATGAAAAATTGAACGTGTGCGTGAGGTTGTGCGCAGTGATATTTAGTTGATGAGTAAGAGATGTGTGTCCCGAAAGTCAGATGGCTCACCAAAATATAATATACCTATTACGAAATCAGGATACGAACTGTGAACGTCAGCGCGGCGGCTCTTGATGGCAACCATTAAGTCACTTTAACTAACCAACAGATGGGGAATAGAAACCCTACAGGTAGTTCACTTGGCGAGGAATTCAGGGTACAGAAATGAAGCAAATGGACATATTTTCCACCAAGCTATGTGCAACCTGTCGCTAACAAACTGGCATGGCATGGCATTGTTTATTTCATAAAACGCTTTGTCGATGATCAGTGAGAACCAAAATAGAACACTTGACGGCGGCAATACAACAGTGGCCAATAGAGTTGCGGCATTTTGTGATATCGACTCATCCATATTGTATATTGATATGTTGGTGATGATTGAATAAGGATCCTACAGCGATAAATTTGTTTCGAGTTATTTTTGCTTACCAGTCGCTTGCACACACTTGCATGGCTTCATTTGTACCATAAAACGCTTTGTGGATCAAAATGGGCAAAATTGCCTTTTCTGAATCATGCGGATTTCTCAAGATATGATTGTAAAACTGCAATTGCATTTTTTGCCACCTTCTCGACTTTTGGGTGTATGTTCAATCTTCAGTCCGTACAATCTCGAGTTAGAAGACGGTGTAAATGCTTATTTTTATCGTAGTATCACGTGCCGCCAAACACTCAGGCTGTTCTGCAGCCAAGAAAATTGATAAGAACATTTCAATCGCGAACCATGTTCCCTCCGTAAACACAGGATCCATTTCACACTTACAAGCACGTTGGACATTTTAGCGCCAACATTTGATTAGGGCGAATCTGCTTTTGTAAACAAACACTTTGTCTGCTAATTTATCGGAAGTTGAATACAATTCCTTCAAATTGAATATATCAGCGGATAGAGATAAAGCTCCTCTTCCTTAAAGAGTGCTTAATTTGTATTTGTGACCTTTTGTTCAAGAGCAAATGACTACGAAAGCCATTGTTTACAAAAGCAAATTAGGGCGTATCTAATGTTGGCGCTGATTTAACAAACAAAATATCATGAACAGTCAATTCGAGCCGAACTGCAGTTTCTATAAATTTTCGTGGAGAACCAATAGCGGAAGAAGAACCGGAGCCTCACACACCAATAGCATAGGGTTTCATGGTTCTATAGACTGAATAGAATATAGTAGAAATTTATTAATTCGATGACACCAATTTCTTCACATCAACAAGCAGTCCTACGTCAACTTTGCAGTTATGTCACTGACATAACTCACCCTTTCGTTTTTATTCTGTGTAGAAATTTGTTTTTATTGTGTATCCTTGATTACTTCCACAGAAGGTTTTCCCAAACTTTTTGAACGTTGAACACAGAACAGATCAGAGTGAACATTAGAAGATTAACATCCATCCACGGCATTTGAATCATCTGCAATAATATTAAGTGGTTAATTGGATCACACGTTTAATGTAATGCGTATTTTCTACATACCATCATGATCTTCTTCAATTCTTTCTTCTTGCGTGGTCTCTTTTCCGCTCGAATCATTTGGCATATCATTCTCTAGACCACTTAATAGATCACAAGAGATGATATCTGAGTCGTTGTATGAGGTACTAGTATTTCAAACAGGCAGGTGGATGTGACGGTTGCGGGATTGAGAAAATACTTGACACTTTTTTGCGCATGATAGCTTGATGGTTCCATAATCCGCCGCCAATTCGCTTAAAAAATGTTACCATCTAATTGAAGCTGCAAAGTGATATCATGTCACGACTTATTAATATAATCACTTACCTCATCCGAATTGTTCAACAAAAGGTTAAGCACTCAACAAACAGGATACTCAAAAATTCATTCATAATCAACTTATTCTAGAAACTAATCTCACTCATATTAAAAATTCTAAAACCGAAAAATCAAAACAACACCACAAAAACTTACAACTTCAATTTTCCAGGGCTGCTAGGTATATCTTCAAAAGGTACAAATTTCAAAATTGTGCCACAGAGTGCCATACATGTTCCGTTATGGTGTAAAATGTTCTACTACGGCGTGACTGGCACACTGTTCTTAGCGACTCACCCCTTGATTGTATCTGTGTGTTGATTGTCTCAGTGGTTGGTCGTCATAAGCTCCCACGAGCGAGCCATGGATGATTTGTTTGGAAGATGGCTCATCTTTGGCGCTAAAATAATACGGTATATCATGCAGCAATCCGATCACTGCTGATTCAGCTCGTCCATGGGTTGTCATTTTTCAGCCCAAAATGATACCTCTTAATGTTTATCAGATTACTGGAGATCTGACAAAAACGATTCTCGGCCGTGACCGAGATAGTTAATGTGAGACCCAATAGACTTCGGGTCGGTGTGTCCAACTTTGAGATTGCCGTCTCTCAGCTCTTTACTGTCGAGTATACAAGGTTAGTATACGAGCATATAGGAAGAGGTGTAGTCACCGAAACGAGTTTGACCCCTGAGATCCTGCTGAAGCAGGTGATTCTGTCGATTCAAGAACCTTCTGCTTTCTCCAGTGAAGATACCGGATGTGCAAAGATCAGGAACAGTACCGATCACTAAGGGTGAAAAGAAGTTTACTCCTTCAGACTCCTTTCGTGTGACCTTCTCTTGTTCAACCCTCCCTCTATACGTCGAGTTGGGAAAACTTCAACTACCTGTGCGGTTGTTCGTACCTCGGGCCATGACCTGTTCTTGCAAAATGTAAGCAGGTGGGACATACGACCTCCCATTGCGGCAATAAGGCACGCTGCTTCAATTGCGGGGAGAAACATGAGGATGGTACCCGTGCAGACAACACACCAAAATGTGCATCCTGCAAGGGAAAACTTTTCCCGCGCTAAAACAGCGTTCCAGGCAATCTTTCGCAGAAAAGGGTGAAAAAAGCCTCTCCATCACCCAATTTCAATACCCTATGCTGCTCTGTCAGATGACGAGTCTGTCTTTCATTTGGCTAAAGAGGAAACATCAGTCAGTTTTCCGGGAATGTGCTTCACGGAAGCGAAGACGAAAATTCTCAATTTAAGCGTGACATAATAAATGTATGTCGCCCAATACCGGTATGATGCATTTGCTTTTTGTGAAACATGGCTCCCTTCTGAAACCGATCTTCCGTTTTATGATTTCAGTATTATTCGTCTTGATCGTGAGGATTCGCGTGGAGAATGCGTACATTTGGGGATCACAAAGTGCTACTGCTTCTACAGATTTTCCTGGGAGATTTTAACTCTCATGGTACAGGCTGGGGAGAATCAGTTCCTTCTTTGAATCGATTAGGACGGATGATAGTCTTTTGTCGACGGTGTTGTAATCAATTGGCGTTGTTCATGTTTTATCAGCCCGATCGCTTTTTAACGTAGGACTAGGTTTCTCTATACCAAGCGTCATTTCAAAAAATTTACAAATGAGAGCGTTACGCAAAAGTGTAATGTTTTTGAATGCTAATAACTCTTGTTTGACTGAACAGAATGACTTCATTCTACGCCATATTTGATCAGAAAAACTTACAAATTGTTTGCATTGAAATTTGAAAAAAAAAATCCCATTGGTATAAGTAGTTCAATTACTCAATTTAAAAATGATCTACTTTTGCCGCCATACAAATTTGGTTAAAAAATTTGATTTTTCTAGCACATTCTGTCCTAGATAAAGGGTAACAAAATGTCTGCTTCTTCTTCATAATAACTTTGCTTTGTCGCCGGTGTCTGTATTTTCAATTGTCCCCTGTCCACTGTTATTGAATTTACTTTGTTCTGCGTTAGACTGAATGTAGATTCAGTTAAATCATTGATTCTAGTTCAATACAATTTGAAACACGTTACCTGTATTGATTTCTACAACTGTCTCATCAAAAATGAAGCCAGGTTGCGCGAAATCAGTAGATAAAAAAAAAATACACATAAACATAAACAATATCAACCATGACGAATTTCACACCAACTCGTCTTCGTGATTGGCAGCACCCTCTCAGAATCCAATGAAACTTTGTGGGTGGGTAGACTATGTCTTTTCAAGCAACTTTGCATACTTTGTTTTTAAAAATCCTATCTAGAGTGCCACTTGAAAAGGGCTCAAGGTTTTTGATCGATTTTTTTTAAATCAACATGACTCACAAACGAAAACACCTTCAAAAAAGTGACGTAAGAGTGACTTTGCGGAAAATTGTCTGAAATTTAATGAAAAAATTGTAAAAATTTTAAAATCGCCAAAAAAAAATAATTTTTAAATTTTAAATCAATTTGCAAAAATTAAGTATCGTTGAACTGGATGAAACTTTTTCTTAATAAATGCAATACAATTGTCTAAAACTTCGCCATTCATTACAAAATTGGCACTTTGAAGAAATAAAAATATTTTTTAGCAACAACTTTTTCATGGCCTATTTTTACCGTGTATCCCGCAAACTCGTCTAGTTATGGTATCTAACACCTCCCTATAGAATCCAATAAAATTTAACCGTCATAAGGAATTGAAAATATTGAACATCTTTGCAAAACACAATAATCATCTAGACTAACATTTGAAAAGGGTCAAAAAGCATTACGATTCCCTTTACATCAGTAAAATAGAACCAAACATCTACGTTTAAGTAAAAGTCATTCATCTGCTTGTTAAGATGTTCCCATTATTAGAGCCGAATCAAATATGATTTCGGGGGGACTTAAGAAAGGTCAAGATTGGTTACAGTACGTGTAAAAGGTATGGGAAAAATTGTGATAGAGGGAGCTGATAAATCTAAAAAAAGCGGACGTCATATTTGAATCGTCTTTAAAAGGATATGCATCAAGTCTTATCAAATTCGAAAATTCTTATTTGATAAGACTTGATGCATATCCATTTAAAGACGATTCAAATATGACGTTGTATGAATTTTCGATATACTGTTTTAGTCAATGAAACTCATAGGCTTTTGCTTGTTAAGGGTTTTATTTTATTTATTTTTTATAAGTACATTTTCACGTATTAGTAATTAACATAGCTTTATGTATTTAATTTATAAATCTTCCACAAACAAATTAAATTTCTTTGGATTAGCCTTTGAATCAGAAAACCTTTTAGCTGAAATAGGTACAAAGCAATGAACCTGTCTACCAGGTATTGTCTTTACGTGGCTTTATAACTCCTAAAGTTCTTCTGACATTTTTGGATACTGTTCAGCTGATATGAAGCAAAATTCAGTTTTGTAATACTTTTATTTGTTTGTTCAACTGCCCAGTCATATAGTTCCCGAGGAGCTTTGATTGTGTTTCCATAATCTAGAGCAAGACTTGCTCTCTCTGCCATTCGCTTGAGATTACCACCAATAGCATCGCATGGACCTCTCCCATGAGACGTTGCAAAGAAGTGCCATTCTGCTTCCAACCAATACTTGGACTTGAAATTGCACATGCCGGCAAAGTTCTTTTTGTTCTTGTAATGAGCCGCTCCTCCATCTGACATGAAAAAAAAAATTTTTTTTTGAGTAGTATATTGCATTTTGTTTAATGAAATCTAGCAATTTGATATAAACAACTGAGCTGCTATTGAGTCATGCGTCAATACTTCAGATATTATGATAAAGCTTTTGTTTTCCAACTTATCGTCTTTCTTGTAATACACTTCAAAATTTTGGTAATAAACAGGATCAACCACCTAATTTAATTGTATTATCACTAAAGTTTAAAAAATTAATAATTTATAAATAAGCCTTTTCTAAATAGTATCCTAGATTTTCATACATTCAAATACCCTTAAAAATCCAAATTGTCATGATAATTAAATTTAATTGGCCTTCGTAAGGTTTTACTACCAAATTATCAGTGTTTGCCCATTTTGTGTATCACCGAATGGTTCACATGCTTTTTGTTCCTGAACGATAATAGATGAATCACTTAACCCTGTGTGAATTGTCTATTCCAATATGCTACGAATCATCGCACAAAAGGAGACGAGAAGATTTTTTTCGCCAGTCTTCAGTGATACATACATGGTCAAAGCAAAATCTGCTGCTGAACGTTCTCGATTATGATCATTTCTGTTCTTCTGTATTCGGGTTTCGGTATGTATCGGATCAGTTTGTCTTCATGATACTGTTGTGTCAATACTGTTGCGTATACTGATTGGTTCATATTCAGCTGATGTAAATGAACGTGAACACCTTGGTTCAGCGGCTGCTGCCGTTGGTGAACGGAAGAAAGAAAAATGTTTCAACCGAAATCTGGTAGTGTTTGCAAATTTAAATCTGTCCCAGCTGTATAGCTTCTCTGCACTATTCGGAATTATATTCAGATGCGGGCTTGTTCATCTCCCATCTAATCACTTAAACATCTTTTGATTTTTTTTGTGACTTGTCCGAAATGGTTTGGTTTGAACTCATGATAATGGCGTAGGAAGCCCCTCCCCTCGGATATGTGATCTGGTCGCGATGGGTGGGCCTACCCCAATAGCACTGAGATAGCAACCAAAGACATTCTGACATGGTGGTATCACATGTTCACTATTTTGATGTAATGGCGCGTCACATATCTGGCATAGATGCTCTGATTTTGCAGATGTGATCCAACGGACATCTCGTCTGGGAGCCTTGAATGTCTGGTGGGGCTCTTTCTTCAGTGATATTGATGTGGGATTCTTTCTTGGCACTAAAACTGGTTGAATTCAAATATCTCAACGACATAATGACAACTTACTTTGATTCAAGAAAACTGCTCAAAATCACATTCGCTGAACATAAATGATGAACTTAACTACAAAATACCGAAGATAACACACTGACAAACTAAATAACAAAAATACGAAACGACTCCATAAAAAACAGTGGACATGAACATGACTGAGAGAAAAGGGGAATCGAATTTGAAAATGTAACACCTTTTGAGGCAGTTACTACAGCGTCTCTATGGATGATATGATCCTTGCACGGCTAGTGAAATGCTTCAAAAGGAGTTAAGTTATATCAGTTATTTTGAGTCATTTGCCATAGCGTCTTCTTGGACGACATGTTCCGAGTACAGCCGGCAAAATGATTCGAAAGGATTTACGCAACGATATCATCAAAGGCCTGGCGTAGAGGTTTCTACTCTATTCAGAGTCCCACCAGTAAACCTTCACGAAAAAAAAAGAAAAATGATTATGGCGTGAAAAGCGTAGCGAATATTAACCACTACGCGGGGCCGTACCCTGAAGAATCATGAATTTGGATCAATCGAAGGGTACAACTTTGTGAGATTCCGAGAGATTTTCCACTTAAGAATTGGATCCCCGAAAAATCATTAATTTTGAGCCGCGGACCGGTATTGTTATATAAGGTTATAAAATTGTCCTTTTTGAGTCCTACCGCAACCGCATCCAACTATCACAAAATCCAAATCCACATCCCACTATGGCATGAAGTTATATAGATACGTCAATTTTGCATTATATTACGATACACGCGATTAAAGTAGAATTAGATCATTTCCCTGTTACCTTTGTTTAGATGATATTTCATAATAGTGTATAAGCATCTTCATGCAACATTTAAGGGATATATTTTTTAAGCACATATGTGTTTCACCTACATCGGATTCCAACCAAGATTTCTCGCGACTGAACGATGAATGCCGGTTGAGTAAACGCTCTGAGCTAAGAAGAGAGAAATGGAATTTCATATCACAACTGTATAATATAAAGAAAGCATACTCTCTACAGCACATATTTTGTCGTTTTTGAAAAACTTGTACCATGCACTTAATTTTAGATTTTAATTGCTAAATACGTCGTTGAGACTGCGATACCTGAACTTATTGTCGGTTCATACGTCAATCCGTGTCGTATTACAAATGAAAACATACAAACCGACGTTCATCATTCAACAAGGTTACCCAATGTTGATACCAGGTCCATGCTAAAACTGGGCCAAAAACGAAAACGATATGAGGGTGAAGATTCCTCGTTGAAAAAACAGCACAGCCCTCTGAATACCATGGCTTCCCATAAGCAGTCATATTTTTTGCTGAAATTTTCAGAACCAAACCTGCTGCTGCAAAGTCCAGAAGAATGAAGATGACGATTCAAGATCTGACTAGCAGCTCAGCTCATTTGTTTATCATTTCCAAAATCAAAGTCGAAAATGTCATCCAGATGATAGAAGCCTTTTTTATGAAATACATACAACACTAATTCTAATGTTCAGGTAGCAATGATGCATTTATTGAGATTATGCAATAATGCATCACTTAATGCGTACTTTATGCTATGTTTTTCTTAGAAACATAGTAATGCATCGTCACATTTTTAATGAAAAAGTAATGCTATATCGATTGGGAGTCTTTGAAACAAAATAGGGGATATGGCATTTCTGTTGTTGAAAATTAGTGTTACAATATATGTTATATGGTTACTTGGGGAATACCCGTAGCGATTATAGGTCCGGAACCACTGTTTTGAAAAGTACAGGTCATGGTTATCACTGCCAGTGTAATTTCTGTGCCCAGCTGTCAAAAATTGAAACAAATATTTTTGAGTTTTTAAGAGCAAGTCTAAGTCATGGATCATTTGGCACCCTTTTGTCAAGCGCCACACCTAGAAGTCGTGGACAAGAGTAACAAAGAAAAAGTCAGAAAATTTCAGATCTTCAGCTTATTACGCTAACAAATTAAATCTTTACTGTATTTATTCATCACTTATCATTACAATCTGAAATCCATAAAACAAGTTTTTGAATAAAATCAAAAGTGTTAATCAATGCTTACTTGTTTGAATTTCGAAGGATACATAGTGATGGGATTAATTTACACCCGGATTAACCTGAATGTCCTTCCTCTAAGCCATCCCCCAAAAATTGTTACCCCTTTTAACTTCGAGTAAACTGCGAGTGCACGGTCTGTGTCTTACGAAACGTAGTATTAAGTTACTCATTTTATTTAAAAAAATGTATAATCGGCTCCGTAAAGCTAATGCGATTAAGCCTCCCAAATAAGCGAAAGAGTTTAAAAAAACTGAATAAAATAAACTAAATAAATGCCCCAGCAACACTGATTCCTCTTCCATATGCTCGAGTCGGTACGCAACGCTAAGCCGGGTAAACTCCAACGTTGCTACGATTCAGTATGTATCATTCATCGCTTTGGGTTTACATGCATCGTTGGCGTGCGTTAGGTAGGAAGAGAAGAAATCGGCGGTTCAGAGTTAACTCGTGCTATTCGGTGCTATGTTCGGTTCACTCATATATACTATAGGTTTTGTTCTCCCTTTTCCTTTATTCATTCGGTGTTACAAAAGTGAATAATCTTGTTCGGCAGAGGTAGCTGATCCTTTGTATCACTCGAAAAATATACTCATGAACAATCAGTAGCCTGACACATGATAATTCAGCAGTGCCATGATAGATGTCGAAACACTGATACAATCATTACTGGTACCATTCGGTGCTATGTTCGGATCGCTCATATATACTGAAGGTTTTGTTCTCCCTTTTCCTTTATTCATTCGGTGTTACAAAGCTGAATACTCTTGTTCGGCAAGGGTAGCTGATCCTTTGTATCACTTGAACAATATGCTCATGAACTATCAGTAGCCTGACACATGATAGTTCAGTAGTATCATACATCGTGGGCAGGTATGTTTGGGGTGATGGTTTTTGGGTCTAGAGCGAATTCTTCCTTTCGTGAGCGAAGTTGGGTTTCAGACGGAATCGAGCGCATGTTGTGATTTTTTTTTACAAAGCCGGTTAATCATAACATTCACCTTATTTCGCTGCAGGCGTATAATTTGTGCCATGTTCAAGGATATTATGTTTCGGTTGAAAAGATCAATCTAACAGAGCTCTCGTTAAAGACGAATTTCACGCCAACTCGTCTTCGTGATTGGCAGCACCCTCTCAGAATCCAATGAAACTTTGTGGGTGTGTAGACTATGTCTTTTCAAGCAACTTTGCATACTTTGTTTTTTCAAAATTTATCTAGACTACCATTCGAAAAGGGCTTATGTTTTTGATCGATTTTTTGTAAATCAACATAACTCAAAAAGGAAAAGACTTACAAAAAAGTAATGTATGGGTGACTTTTAGAAAATTGCCCTAACTTTTAAAAATTGTAAAATCGATTTTTACACGCTAACAATAATTATTCTGAAATTTAAAGTCGATTTGCAAAAAATGGCTATCCTAGAATTGGACTTTTTTTTTTTTTCTAAAAAAGGCAATATAATTGTCTAAGAGTTCGCTTTACATTGCAAGATGGGCACTTTTAAGGAAAAAAAGTTTTTCTTGCAACAAATTTTTCATGTCAACATAACTGAAAAAGAAAAAGACTTACAAAAAAGTGATGTATGGGTGACTTTTGGAAAACTGTCTTAACTTCTTAAATAGCCCTAACTTTTATGAAAAAAATTGTAAAAATTATAAAATCGATTCTTACACGCTAAAAAAAATATTTTAAAATTTAAAGTCAATATGCAAAATATGGCTATCTTAGAAATGGACGAAATTTCTTTTAAATAAAGGCGTTATAATTGTCTAAAAGTTCGCCATACATCGCGAGATGGGCACTTTTAAGGACAAAAAAAAAATTCTAACAAAAAATTTTCATGTTCAATTTTTACCGTGTATCGCGCCAACTCGTCTTATAATTTGGTCCTAAAACCTCACAGAAGCCAAATAAATTTAATTTTAAGGGTCTTTGAATGTTTGAAAAATCAAGGCTACTAGTTGGGAAGGGCTTATTTTTAATAATTTTAAATTTTAGTGATAATACAATTAAATCAGGTGGTTGATCCTGTTTTTTTACCAAACCTTTGAAGTATATTACAAGAAGGACAATAAATTGGAAAACAAAAGCTTTATCATAATATCTGAAGTATTGACCCATGACTTAATAGCAGTTCAGTTGTTTATATCAAAATAGCTAGATTTCATTAAACAAAATTCAAAATATTGCTCAAAAATTATTTTCATGTCAGATGGAGCAGTGGCCCATTATAAGAATAAAAAGAACTTTGCCAGCGTGTGCAATTTCAAGTTCAAGTATGGATTGGAACGTCTCATGGGAAAGATTGGACGCGGAAAAAATGGGACTTTTTTTTTGGGGTGTAATTTTTTAGCGGGGGGGTGAAAATTTGTGAAATTGCGTGGTATGTGTGGAAAGTGTTTGATGTGTGGTGGGTTGAGGAAAAAAAAAAAGAGCAGGGGGGGGGGGGGAAAGGGGCCGAGGGGGGGCGGGGGATAAGGGGGGAACGGAATACCCAGAGAAGGCGCGGAAGATAAGGCAGTACTTTAAGAATAACCCGAACCTTTCCACCCGAGACGTGGCCAAAAAGGTCAATTCGTCGAAGTGGTTCGTCCAGCAGACCATGAAGCGGGCTGGGCTACGTGTTTTTAAGGTCAGGAACCGGACTGACAAGCAAAACACGGTGGCCAAATTGCGTGCTCGGAAGCTGTACCGTGAGTGGCTGGTCAAGCCAGGCTGTCTCGTCATGGACGACGAGACATATATCAAGGCGGACACCAAACAAATCCCCGGCCTCGAGTTTTTTATCGGTACGTCCGAAAAAGTTCAGGAAGAGAAAGATGGACAAATTCGCGAAGAAGTGTCTGTTGTGGCAGGCGATCTGCGAGTGCGGACGGTACAGCAAGGCGTTCGTTACAACCGGAACCATAAACAGGCAGATTTATCGAGAGGAATGCTTGCAGAAGCGCTTGCTGCCCTTCCTCCGCTCTCACCGTGGTTCCACGCTGTTCTGGCCGGATCTCGCTTCGTGCCATTACGCCAAGCCTGTAATGGATTGGTATGAAGCGATGGGCGTTAATGTGGTCCCGAAGGAGGCGAACCCGCCAAATACACCAGAACTTTGTCCGATCGCAAAGTTTTAGGCGATAATGAAGAAGAAGTTGAAGAAAAGCGGAAAAACATTCAAAACCGATGAAGCTTTGATGAAAAACTGGGAGAAATTGTGTAAGGAAGGTGGACAAAGCCTCGCCCAAGATCTCATGAGCAGTGTTAAGAGAAATGTACGAGCATTCAGCTTGGGGGAAGAAATTCAATAAATAAATTATGCCAAAACATAGCTAATAAAGGGTGTATTCGATAAAAATGGCACACAGAAAATCTTCTGTAACTTTTGAATCGTATGAGTAAAAAACCTAGAAATTTGAGTAGATCTTATCCATAGTGTATTATTTACATCTGCCAAGTTTCATAGTTATACTATCAGTAGTTCCAGTCATGTCGTCGAAACAAGAAATTGTCCGTGAGAAAATTTTGTGCACTCACAATCAAAATCCAGGGGCGTCCCACCGGTGGATTGCTAAAAGGCTTGGAATTGCAAATACAACTGTGTCTCGTGTCATAAGAACCTTCAAGGAGCGTCTGAGTGTCCAAAGGAAGGAAGGGAGTGGTCGTAAAAGTGGTCCAATGGACAGTAAAATGGCCAGGAAAGTCGTACAACAATTCAAGAACCGTCCAAACATGTCAATTCGAGATGTCGCTAAAAAGTCTAAGGTGTCAGTCGGTTTTGTGCAGAAAACCATGAAGCGTGCTGGGTTACATGTTTACAAAGTGCAAAAAGCCCCAAACCGGAATGAAAAACAAAACATCACTGCGAAAACCCGCGCTCGGAAACTTTACACGAAGCTGCTCACCAAATCCGGTTGCATCGTGATGGATGACGAAACATACGTCAAGGCCGACTTCCGTCAACTTCCTGGGCAAGAATATTTTGTTGCCAAGTCGAAGTTCGATGTTCCGGAGGATGTTCGAAAGAAGAAACTATCGAAATTTGCAAAAAAGTTTCTAGTCTGGCAGGCGATTTGCGGATGTGGTGAAATAAGTGCTCCCTTCATCACTTCCGGAACAATAAACGGTGCGATTTACACGGAAGAGTGCCTTAAGAAGCGTCTCTTGCCATTCATTAAGAAGCACAAAGGATCAACTCTGTTTTGGCCTGATCTAGCATCCTGCCATTACGCTCGAAACGTATTGGAGTGGTACCGAGCCAACGGAGTCAATTTTGTGCCAAAGGATATGAACCCACCAAATTCACCGGAACTTCGTCCAATTGAAAAATTCTGGGCAATTATGAAAACGAAACTTCGCAAACATCCCAAAACTATAAAAACAGAGCTAGAATTGAATAAAATTTGGGTAAAAACACTGGGAAAATCGGTTGTACAAAATTTGATGTGTGGAGTGAAAAGGAAGGTGCGGGCATTCGGGATGGGAGACGAAATTGAATAAAACAAATGTTGTAAATCAAAACTCATTAGTAGTTCTTCATTCCCTGAAAATTTCAAGAAAATCCGATAATCAGTTTAATTTTGATGAGTATATATGTGCGTGCCATTTTTATCGAATACACCCTTTATATAGTTATTTAATCCCTGAAAATTTGAGAAGTATCCGATTTAAAACGAATTTTTGATGATCATTTTTGGGGGGTTTCTTTTTTTTCGGAGTGTTTTTTTTTGTCTCTTTATTTATTCTATATATATTTTTGTTTTTTGGATCCCCCCCTCTCTTTTTTTTTTTTTCTTTTTTTAAACCTCCCCCCTTTAATAAAGTTCTGGGTTTTTTTTTTATTTTTTGTGTGTGGGGGGGGGGGGTGTAAGTCAAGGAGTTAAATAGGAGAATTTCCCCGGGATTTTAAAAAAAATTTTTTTTTGCAATTAATTTTATTTTTCAGCGGGTGTTTTGTATGTGATGTTATAGTTTGTTGTGGTTGTTGTTGTGATTGTGTTTGTTTGTTTGTTTTGTTTTGTTTTTTTTTAGTGTGATGTGTATATAAAGGGCGATACGGTCAAAATTTGGTCAATATCAACTTGACGTATTTCTTTCAATTTTGCATTTAAAAAACCTGAACACCCCTCATTTTGAAGGTGTGTGTGTGTAGAATGTTGCTCCTATTTTGATTTTGGAATTCACTCTTCAGTTGTCAAAATGCTGTCCAAGCAAGAAGAGCAGCGTATCAAAATTTTGCTCGCGCATCGCGAAAATCCGAGCTACTCGCACGCAAAGTTGGCAAAATCGCTAAAAGTTGCCAAATCAACCGTTACAAATGTAATTAAAGTGTTTGGGGAACGTTTGTCGACAGCCAGGAAGTCTGGATCGGGGGGAAATCGAAAACCGGAAGCCGCTGAGACGACAAAGAGAGTTGCCGGTAGTTTCAAGCGAAACCCTAACCTATCTCTCCGAGATGCCGCAAATAAGCTGGGTGTATCGTCTACAACCGTGCATCGAGCCAAAAAACGAGCCGGACTATCGACTTACAAGAAGGTAGTGACTCCAAATCGCGATGATAAACAAAATACGACGGCCAAAGCGCGATCCCGGAGGCTGTACACGACGATGCTGACGAAGTTTGACTGCGTGGTAATGGACGACGAAACCTACGTCAAAGCCGACTACAAGCAGCTTCCGGGACAGGAGTTTTATACGGCAAAAGGAAGGGAAAGGTAGCAGATATTTTCAAGCACACGAAACTGTCAAAGTTCGCAAAGAAATATCTGGTTTGGCAAGCCATCTGTACCTGTGGCTTGAAAAGCAGCATTTTCATAGCTTCCGGGACTGTCAACCAAGAAATTTACGTGAAAGAGTGTTTGAATAAACGTCTGCTGCCTTTCCTGAAGAAACACGGTTGTTCCGTACTGTTTTGGCCGGATTTGGCATCTTGCCATTACGGTAAAAAGGCCATGGAGTGGTACGCCGCCAACAACGTGCAGGTGGTTCCCAAGGACAAGAACCCTCCCAACACGCCAGAGCTCCGCCCAATTGAGAAATACTGGGCTATTGTCAAGCGGAACCTAAAGAAGACCAAAAAAACTGCTAAGGACGAGCAGCAGTTCAAGGAAAACTGGCTTTCTGCGGCGAAGAAGGTGGACAAGGTGGCTGTACAAAATCTGATGGCAGGGGTCAAGCGTAAGGCCCGGCAATTCGGATTTGGAAAAGCGGAAGCCTAACTGAATATTTTTCCTGAATTTTATACTAATTGAACTTGAAAAAGAAATTTAATTTGATTTTTTAAATAAACGATTTCACCGATTTACACGCGTTTTCCCTTGACCAAATTTTGACCGTATTACCCTTTACATATTCCAGGCCGATGGCACCGATTAAAAAAAATTTTTGGGGGTGGGGAGAGGGGGAGGGGGGGGGGGCTGGATGTGAAAAAGCGGTTTTTTTTTTGGGGGAGAGGTGGGAAGGGGAGAAAATAAAAAAAAGCGACCGCCGAAAATAGTTAAATTAAACTATTGGGCGCTCTCTTTTTTCTAGGCGAATAAAATGGGGGTTGGAAAAAAAAAGGGGGGGATCCAAAAAATGAAAAACGTAATACAAATAGTAGAATAAAAACGTAATATTAATAAATACTCAATAGTTTTTCAAGATGTCAATCGGTTGGAAATTTTTCCGCGTATCAATTCAATTATCAAACATTATCCGTTAACAATTTTAAGCTATTGAAAATAACCAAAATATAAGGTGATGTCTTATAATGCCGATTTTACAGCGTAAATTTACTAAATGCACTGTACTTTACTATCACAGATTTCAAATGTAAGCAAGGGAGGGCTCATATGCAGCACTGAACGATATAGAACGGATACACTTTCGCAATTTTACTCATTAGTGTCGCAGTACTAGAGCTGGGCAGATCAACGAACCATCGAGGTTCAGCCGCTGGCGATGGTATAAACTCTGGAGGCAACCTCGATGGCACGAAGCCTCTAGTGCGGAGCGGCAAACCGCCAATGTGGATTTGGCAGGTGGTGGTGGCACGTACCTTAGAAGGTGCAGTGGCGACCAACCAGTGGACAGGTAGCTGATTGCTCTGCAGGCCGTTGCTAGCAAGCTCTTGGCTAGGCAACCGTTGCTAGCAAGCCCTTGGCTAGGCAACCGTTGCTAGGCAGCCACTAAATTGCAGTGGTGTGGTAGGCAGTCGGTTGCCCAAGCCGATGTTGATTTGTTGCCAGCCGGTTGCTAGGCCACCACGAGGAGAGAAATAAGGTGCCTGTGTGTGTGTGTGTATGTGTGTGTGTGTGTGTGTGTGTGTGTGTGTGTGTGTGTGTGTGTGTGTGTGTGTGTGTGTGTGTGTGTGTGTGTGTGTGTGTGTGTGTGTGTGAGCGATATTGTCGTTAGCTATCTTCATCTATAGCGCAACGTGCACGGCAGCTTTGTGAAAAGACAGAGAAGGATTTAATTCTGCGGATTATTCCAAATCCGTCCTTTTCAGGATGACCAATCCAATGTTAAGAGAGAGTTTGTTTTATTTGAATTTCTCTTACCATTTGGCAGAAAACGGTGCCTAAAACAATTGTAGATTTCTCTTCGTTGCATACCTTGAGAATTGTGCACAATTAACAAATGGCTGCCGTCATGAAAAATTGAAACGTCTTATGGCAAGGGTACACACTTAGAAAATTTTACAGTATTCGGTAATTTTTTACCGAACTTTCAACAGCTGAACGTTTGGTAATCTGTTCGGTAATTAAATCAATTACCGAACGTTCGGTACTCAAATTTTTTAATGACCTGTCAAAAACTACCGTACAATTCGGTAATGGAAGATTTGATGATCTGTCAAAAAATACCGTACAGTTCGGTAATTTGTGTAGTCTGGTACCGAACCGTTTCGGTATTTTGTGTGTGTTTATCATTAAACACCAAAATATTCGGATGTTATTTATTGGTTTATAAATATATTAAGCAAAACTATATTTGTTGTTATTCCGACCGGGACTGTGAGGTCTTTCCAGCATATGGCGCAGTCAACGAAATACTACGAACGATGAGTGTTGGCTGCATCGGATGCTGGTCAGTGAAGTTGTCTTCTACCTGTAGATGGATACAATGCAGCAAATATATTTTGCATGTGTATCATTTAGAATAAAAATCTATTATTATATCGAATCTTGTGTGTTTGTCGCGTGTACACCACATATGTGAAATATATATCTCGCGGGGGGAAACTCTCTTTAACACTCGGTTGTTTTCTTATACATACAGTCAATCGCAAAATTGAGCATACACCTGAAGGGAGACGAGTGATGCTGTTGTTTTTGTAGGAAATCGTTAGTTTATCCAATTTATGGAAATGTGTTTCAATCACTTATTTATTAAACTAATTAAACTTACAATCAAATTTGTTTAAGGACTTTCATATTATTTTTGACTGCAATAAATTGTACAAATATTCTGTTTTGGGCACCGCAAAATTGAGCATACAGCGTCCCCGGTGTCAGAAAATTCTTATCGTGCAATGAAAATAGTTTAGTTTTGCGTCTGTTTTTTCTTCAGTGTCATATGTAAACAATCTCTAGCTGCTTGGGCAGTAAACATATCCTGTTGCTGTAGTGTTTTTGAAAAAATGGCATCGAAAAGGAAAGAAACAGATATTGCTACGCGAACCCTGATCATAAGTATGTGTTGCCGCGGAAAGTCGTTACGGGAAATTGGAACTGCCGTCGGAAGATCACATGCTACAGTGCAGAAAATAGTAAACAAGTGGAAGTACGAAGGCACACTGAAAAACCGGTCCGGCAGAGGACGAAAACGGATTTTGAACGCAGGCGATGAACGGGAAATTGTGCGCGAAATACGAAAGAATCCGAAAACAAGCATTCCAAAACTGGCAAAGGAAGTTTCTGACACCGTAGGAAAACCCGTCAGTGCAGATACCATTCGGCGAGTGGCTCACAGGAACAACCTGCGAGGTCGGGTTGCTCGAAAAAAGCCACTCCTTTCGAAAGTTAACATAAAGAAGCGACTGGAATTTGCAAAGGAGTATTTTGGAAAGCCACAGGAGTTCTGGAACAAGGTTATGTTTACCGACGAGACCAAAATCAATCTGTTTGGGTCTGATGGAAGGCAGATGGTGTGGAGAAAACCAAATACGGCGCTAGAGAGCCAACATTTGACCCCAACAGTCAAACACGGTGGGGGTAGCGTGATGTTATGGGGTTCAATGGCAGCTACTGGAACCGGTACTATGCAGTTCATCGACACCACCATGGACAAATTCGGTTATCTGAACATCCTCAAACATAACCTACAACCTGCCGTAAAGAAATTGGATCTACCTCGTGACTACTACTTTCAGCAGGACAACGATCCCAAGCACACCTCGTACATAGTACGAGAGTGGTTGCTAACGTCCCAAAACAGCTCAAAACACCTCCTCAATCACCGGACTTGAATCCCATCGAGCATTTATGGTGGGAGGTTAAGCACCGGTTGAACAGCGGCGAGAAAAAGAAAGCAAGGAACAAACAAGGACTCAAAACCGCGATAGAGGACATATGGAATAGTATTCCATCAACGGTGACTAGGAATCTCGTGGAATAAATGCCGCGCCGCTTGCGCAAAAACAAATACATGATTCAATGCCAGCCATGTAATACGAATGAATGTATGAATTTTACAGATTTCGCCACGCTGAATTCAAATATGGGCTCAGAAATGCTGTAACACGTCAAGTTTTTGAGAAAAATGTGATTAAAATTCACAAAAACACGTATTTCCGTAGTAATATGATCTACCTTATCAACAACCAGAATATTGGCTCTGCCCTTTGCAAGTTGGACTTGGATTTTATGGAATAAACCTCCCTGAATCCATTTGTTTTCACATATTTTAAGATTGATGAAATAAACCGGAATTTCATTCACAAAATTACGAATTTTCATAAAAATCAAGATTTTCTATTTTGAAAACATGAATTTCAGCTCCGCCCTTTGAATGCTGGGCTTGGATTTTATGGAATAAACCTCCCTGAATCCATTTGTTTTCACAGATTTTTTGTAACACGTAAGATTGATGAAATAAACCGGGTTTTCATTCACAAAATTACGAATTTTCATGAAAATCAAGATTTCCTATTTTGAAAACATGAATTTTCGTTCCGCCCTTTGAATGTTGGGTTTGGATTTTATGAAATGAACCTCTCTGAATCCATTCGTGTTGAAAAAAATGAGTTTTTATTCACAAAATTGCGAATTTTCATGAAAATCAAGATTTCTCTCGTCGTCAGTCAGTCAGTCAGTCAGTCAGTCAGTCAGTCAGTCAGTCAGTCAGTCAGTCATTTAGTTGAAATTTTCTCTATATTTTTCAACTTAAATTCACTTTGTTTTCTTTTTCCTTTTATAGTTCTCCAAAGGTGTTTGCCTCTGTAGCATCTAGCAGTAGTCCGCTAGTATCGCTGGGCTCCATTTGCCAGCAAAGTTCTTTTCAGTCTGTGCGATATCTTGATGAAATCGTTCTCCATGTTCATCTGAGACGGCTCCCATATTCTCTGGGAAGAAGTCCAGATGAGAATACAAAAAGTGCAATTTAAGTGACATATTACACCCCAGTGCAGCATACGAATCAACCAGCTCTTGAACGATGTGTACATAATCCGGAGACTTTTCATTTCCCAAGAAGTGACCACAAACCTTTTGGAACGCATTCCATGCTCGTAACTCTGTCGCGTTAAGAGTTTGCTGAAAATTGTCGTCTTTAAGGAGTTTCCTAATTTGAAAAATCTGTGTTCACGAATGGATTCAGGGAGGTCCATTCCATAAGATCCAAGTCCAACATTCAAAGGGCGGAGCTGAAATTCATGTTTTCAAAATAGAAAATCTTGATTTTTATGAAAATACGTAATTTTGTGAATGAAATCCCGGTTTATTTCATTAATCTTACGTGTTACGAAAAATCTGTGATAACGAATGGATTCAGGGAGGTTTATTTCATAAAATCCAAACCCAACAGTCAAAGGGCGGAGCTGAAATTCATGTTTCCAAAATAGAAAATCTTGATTTTTATGAAAATTCGTAATTTTGTGAATGAAATCCCGGTTTATTTCATTAATCTTACGTGTTACGAAAAATCTGTGTTCACGAATTGATTCAGGGAGGTTTATTTCATAAAATCCAAACCCAACATTCAAAGGGCGGAGCGAAAATTCATGTTTTCAAAATAGGAAATCTTGATTTTCATGAAAATTCGTAATTTTGTGAATGAAAACCCGGTTTATTTCATCAATCTTACGTGTTACGAAAAATCTGTGTTCACGAATGGATTCAGGGAGGTCCATTTCATAAAATCCAAGTCCAACTTGCAAAGGGCAGAGCCAATATTCTGGTTGTTGCTTAGGTAGATCATATTACTACGGAAGTACGTGTTTTTGTGAGTTTAAATCACATTTTTCTCAAAAACTGGACGTGTTACAGCATTTCTGAGCCCATATTTGGATTCAGGGTAGCAAAATCTATAAAATCCAACCAGAAATGCCGACGGGAGCGAAAAAAGTTCCGATTTTGCCGACTAGTGAAATCAAACGCCTATAACTTAATAATTGCTCGTTAGATTTTCAATATGTTAACATCAATAGGTTCTAAATTTTTTCGCGTTTAAAAAAAATATTAAAAAATATTGTTAAAAAATTTTAAAAATTTAAAAAAAAGAATTGAAGTCTTATGATTTTGTTTTGGAGCCTAATTTTACTAAATGCACAGTACGTTCCTATCACAGATTTCAAATGTGAGCAAGGGAGGTCTCATATTCAACACTGAACGATATAAAAGCAAATTTTCTCATTTGTGTTGCAGTACTGAAGCTGTGCGGAGCAACGAGCCAGTTTTCATTGGCAGCTGGCGATAGCCTGTACCCTGGAGGGTGCACTGACTTCATTCGGCAGTGCGGAACGGCAAGGCGCCAACGTTGGATTTGACTGCTGGCGGTGGCAACCGTTGCTAGGCAGCCACTAATTTGCAAAGGTGCGCTAGGCAGTCGGTTGCCCAAGCCGGTGATGATTTGTTGCCAGCCGGTGGGCGCCACCACGAGGAACTAAATAGGATGCCTGAGTGTGTGTGATATTCTTGGTAGCCATCTTTATCTAAAGCACAACGTGCACAGCAGAAATCGTGAAAACATCTAAAAAGATTTAATTCTTATGTTGATTAATCCAATGTTGAGAGGGTTTGTTTAATTTGCATTTATCTTACCAATTGGCAGAGAGCTGTGGCTAAATCAATTGTAGGTTTTTTTTCGCCGCATACCTTGAGCATTGTGCATAATTTATAAATGGCTGCCGACACGAGGAATTGAAACACCGGTCGATAATAATTCGATCGTTTCTTGATTGATTTAATTTTGAGCTGAGATTTTTGCACTAACCTAGATGTTTTTACGATTGCCATTTTATTTATTCAATTTTTTTTAGTTTTAAATAAATGATATATATTTTCGTGTACATATTCATCAATCGGTGTTGGGAAATTTTCAAGAATGTTGCGTTCCGGCAAGTATCAAGAAATTCCCCAACACGGACAACGTTTTGATCCTCGAAGATGATATTCTGAAGTAACATTCAATGCACATTCCAATTAGTACTGTTATAGTTATTCTGTTGTGTGAACGATACATGTCGGATAAGAATTTTACTTCTAGGAAGAAATAAGCTAGATCCACCGCCGGGGACTATCCAGCAAACACAAAATCGTATATTATAGCGGATATATGTACAACGTGGAGGCGATATACGTACATGCGTCCATTTGACTACATGTAAAATGAAGGGGAGAACAGTACAAAATGCACTGGTGAGGTAGAACGACCCACTCAATAAATGTGCTTAATTCTTCAAAACTATAGTTTTACTGGAATGATACTTTATCAATGTATACATAAAACAGCATAACTCATAATTTTGTAGTACAATAAGGCACTAAATACACCAACACATGATCAAAATTGAACAAATCTTCATGACTGTACTTCATATGTAAATAATAGTGTTCTTGAAATAAGCTTTTACCATGCGTTAACATCCATGGTTAGTAATAAATTCACTACACATGTATCGCTGACAATAAAAACTTCAAGATAGTATCAAAACTTTACTATAATTCTACATATTTTCAGAATATTTAGACAAAACAATGCAAGACTAAATCTGGGGCAGAACGCACCGTGGCGTTATATACGTCTACACGCTTAGAAATAAGTACCCAGTGGAGCAGTTGAGTGTAGGAAACCAACTTTGGGTATAATCATGTTAATCTACCGCTGAGTATAAATAATTTACTTATGGTAAAATTCTACCCAAACGTATGTAATTTGAACCCAATGGTAGGTAAACATAATTATACCCAAAGTTGGCTTCCCACACTAAAATGCTCTATTGGGTACTTTTTTTAAGCGTGTATATAATGAGGAGATGGCAACATATCGCAACGTTTTGCTATCTTTATTCCTTACCCATTGGTTGCTTGAGCTAAAAAGATGTGGCGAGATGTTGCAACCTCCTCACTTTACAACTCTGAGTAACTTATTATAGCCGTGTGTTTACCTTTTGCAAGCTGTGCATGCTATCCCAATATTGTGGTGCATCATATACCAGTGCTGTGGTGCATCTTACCCTAATTTTGGGGTGCATGTTGAGCAATGAAACAGGCGTTTTACCCCGGTGTCGTCTTGGTATCAAATTGGAAAAGGTTTAAAAAATCACGAAAAATCATTGTTTTGAATTTAACTTACATTTGATCTACAACGAAAACATAGTAATGCGCCATACCCAATAACTTGCTCCTAAATTTCAGCTTCCATTCACTAGTAATTCACGATGTTGCTTAAACGGTGCGTTATGTACCATCCTCCCCTACGTATATCGCCTCCACTTTTCACTCTTATCCGCTATCATATACGATCATGTGTTTGCTGGGTAGTTGAGTAGAACACGTCGTAGCACCGGTTTCGGGTCGTCGGGGCGCCAGTGAACCGGACGCTAGGCTCCACCGGAATCGCTGGTCTGACTTCGGCACCGTACCGGTCGGTTGGAGTGAGCAGCAACAGCAGAAGAATCGGTTTCGGGGGAAGTTTCGCCGCCAGGGAACTCCTCGTCGGCGTAGGGTACACCCACCGTCGGGGGCTACTCGAGTCGATTGCGTCGAGGTGTGGGAGCTAAATGGCTCAGGAAGTGGGAGCTAAATGGCTCGACCAAAGTAGGTGGGAGCTAAACGGCTCAAGAAAGGAGCAAATTGAGAGTAGAGCAGAGATCCAGCAACGCCGATGCATAAAAAAAAAAGAAGCGAGAGTCCTAGGATGGTGACCGTGAAGGAGAGCACGTCATAAGGGTCGGCTACTCCACATCGGTACACGTCTCGATGGGAACGTGAAATAAGAGAAGTGCACGAGCACAGCCGCCCCCCGAAGTAGTCGCTTCACCGTGGTCCCGGGGGGCGAAGGCAAACGGAAAATAAGGATTGTTTTTAGTGGTTAGGCACGAGAGCGAGTCCCATCAATGCTCTTGTGAGTCCCACACCGTGCCAAACACACTACAGGCCAGGCTTTTGAAGCTTTTTAAACCTTATAAAACACACACACACACACACACACACACACACACACACACACACACACACACACACACACACACACACACACACACACACACACACACACACACACACACACACACACACACACACACACACACACACACACACACACACATACACCATTTTGTCCAAACTTCACCTTACGGGTAGGGGTCGAATGAAAATTTGAAAATAACAGAAACAGTGAACGCTAATAGCACAGAGAACAGACATTGATGTCCATATACCTTTTCTTGAAAAACGTGTGTAAAATTTAATATGGGCAGCCGGTATAAGAAGCAAGTGCAGAGAAAAACAAACAAAATTGTTCAGGTTATGTGCTAGGCTTTTTATTAATAAACATTTACATGACAGTTATCGCACAACTGCAGCGCCGTCTACCAGGAGCATATCGACATACATTTGAAATTTCGGTTTAAAGTTTTACACAAGTAGCGGACCGAAGATGAACGTCTGTTCTCTGTGCTAATAGCTTTATCATTTCTCGAAAGATTTTTGAAATTTTTGCTTCAATCGGTTACAGTTTTTTTACTGTTATCTTTTAAAAAAATCCTTTGGGGTTGTTTTTTTTTTTTCCCAAACTGACTCTGAACACTCTTTAACGCGATAAGGTATACATATAGTACCTGCGTTGCAATGTTCCGCTACAAAACAAACGAAAGTAATCAAACGAGTTAACGTAGTCTGCGTCAACCGGTCGTGTGTTAAACACAACCCCACTGATTTTTTTTTATGGGATTCGATGTATTTATGGAAAGAGCTTTTACTGAATCCGTGGTTGATCTCACTAGGCCATGGTGACTCGTCAGAAGATACTTGATTAGTTATAACTCTCAGCAGCACTTTAATTTTTATTTTGGGATAAATAAATTATTCCCGCCCATCCCAGCAGTAAAACCAACATGGATGAGTACGATAAAAGAGAAACAGCGATTGGCTGGTCTTCACGAAATCCATTTTGTGCATTATGAATGTTTTATACAATATAAAGCTTGCTTCAGATAGAATTGGAACAAAAACAATTGCCTGTATTTCAGTTATTTATTATTGAATTCAAGATCTTTTTTTATACAAATGTAGCGTTTTCTTCATACTTTTAAGAAAAAATACGGATAAAATTATTCGTCACGGTTTCGAAGGAATTCTCGATTTTTTCCTGTAACACGGCTCATTAGGCGGCGCACACCTTCTTCGTCCATCGTTTTAGCTATCTTATTCCACCAGGTCTTCATCTGATTGATGTCTTTGACAACCTTTCCCTTTGCCTTGAGTCTCCTCTTCATGATTGCCCAGTATTTCTCAATAGGGCGGAACTGGGGGCAGTTGGGTGGGTTAAGGTTTTTCGGAACAACCTGGACCCCTTTCTCTGCATACCATTCTTGAACGACTTTGCTGTAATGACAGCTTGCCAAATCTGGCCAAAACATTACGGGATGGTCGTGGGATAGAATGAACGGCAAAATTCGTTTTTGGAGACACTCTTTTTGGTGTAGTTCCGACGTCATTGTATTATTTGTAACGAAAACTTTCGTTTTTTTTTGCCACAGCTGCAAATGCCCTGCCAAATCATGAATTTTCGTGCAAATTTGTCGGCAAAAACAAATTTAAATTTGGCTGGAACATCCCCCCGAGCCGTTGCCAAGTAAAATTTTTGACCTGGGATTTGCCCGAAGTCAGCCTTGACATAGGTTTCATCGTCCATCAGAAGACTCCCGTCGAACTTGGTCAGCACCTGGTCGTATAGCTTCCGAGCACGGATTTTGGCCACACTATTATGTTTTATGGTCCGATTTGGCTGTTTGCTAGCTCGATACGACTTGATTCCTTCCCGGAGTCGAGTTCTCCTCACTTTATTAAAGGGTGTATTCGATAAAAATGGCACACAGAAAATCTTCTGTAACTTTTGAATCGTATGAGTAAAAACCCGAATAAATCCACCGATGGTGAGACTGAACCCTTCTTACACTTCACCAGAATTACGAACTCAAATGTGGCCAATATGGTTCTGGATACATGTAGTGTTTGGACATGGCTGAATTGCTCATTATCCTGAATTTGGACGTATTAGTCTACTGAATCCGAGGAGGTTCCATATGCCAGCATTCTGACCGCTGACAGACTTTCTGAGCAGGGAGAGCCACGTTTTTACAACAATAAAAACTTTTTTTTAAAAAAAGCGGTTGGTAAGGGAAAAGGAAGCCTTGGCGGCCCGGAATTATGGGGGGTTGGAAAAAAAGAGCTGCCGGGGGGAAGGGGGGGGGGGGGGGGGGGTGGGAATAAGAAAAAAGGCGGCCGTGTCTTGTTGGATGGAGGGGATGGTTTTTGTTTTGTCGTTAAAAGTGTGGGGGGGGGGGGGGGGGGGGGGGTCGGGTTCGCAGACGACATCACCCTGGAGATATGTGGTGAATCCATCGAGGAGGTCGAGTTAACGGCCTCACACTCCATTGGCATTGTGGAGAGATGGATGAGCTCCAGGCAATTGGAGCTAGCCCACCATAAGACCGAGGTCACGGTGGTGAACAATCGGAAATCGGAGCAACATGCGACGATTAGTGCAGGTAACTGCACAATAGAATCGAAGAGGTTCTTGAGGGTATCTTGGGGTTATGATCAACGACAAGCTGTCCTTTGTCAGTCACGTCGATTACGCTTGCAAGAAAGCCTCTATGGCTATATCGGCATTATCCCGCATGATGTCGAATAGCTCGGCGGTGCAAGGGAGTAAGCGTAAACTCCTGGCCAGTGTCGCCCTGTCCATACTTAGGTACGGCGGGCCGGCATGGATCACCGCCTTGAGTACCAAGAGCTACGCAAATAAGCTCGAGAGTACACACAGGCTTATGTGCCTAAGAGTGGTGAGTGCATACCGAACGGTATCACGCGACGCGGTCTGCGTCCTAGCGGGGATGATGCCAATAGGCATCGTCATAAAAGAGGACGTAGAGTGCTTCGAGCAACGTGGAACAAGAGGTATCCGAAAGACCACTAGAGCCGCATCCATGGTTAAGTGGCAGAGGGAATGGAACAACTCCACCAAAGGTCGGTGGACCCACCGACTAATCCCGGAATTAACCGGGTGGGTCGGTAGGCGACACGGTGAAGTGAACTTCCACTTAACGCAGATATTGTCTGGCCACGGCTGTTTTAGACAATACCTGCATAAATATGGGCATGCACAGTCCTCCGCATGCAGTGAGTGCGCGGGAGTCGAAGAAACTGCAGAACATGTGTTTTTCGCATGTCCTCGCTTCGACGGCGCGAGATCCGGCATGATGGCCGTATGCGGTCGCGACACGACTCCGGATAACTTGGTCCAGAGGATGTGTCAAGACCGGGACGTCTGGGACGCGGTATGCGTAGCAGCCTCCCAGATCGTCCTTGATCTCCAACAAAAATGGCGAAACGACCAAAGGCAGGTCGCAGGGACCACCTAACTACTAAAGCCCTAAGTAGTTAGACATAGTGGGTGCTTAACAAGCACAATAGCCCCCTCCCCGAAGTAATACCGAAAGGTGGTTCCGGGGAGGGACCAGGGCTAAAGGCACGGGTGGGTTTTTAGTGGGTCGAGGAGTTGGCACCCTCATCCCCACACCCTGAGTTCTTCAGGTGTCTGGTTGCAGATTTTCCATCCCGTCTAAAAAAAAAAAAAAAAAAAAAAAAAAACACACACATACATACACACAGACATGTGCTCAGTTCGTCGAGCTGAGTCGAATGGTATATGACACTCGGCCCTCTGGGCCTCGGATAAAAAGTCGAGTTTTCAAGCGATCTTAATACCCTTCTTTTGGTGTAAGAAGGGTAAAAAAAGGGAAGTTGTAGAAATATACTATGTTTCAAATATTCAATATATAAAATGAAGTATTAGACAATTTTTACCGTCAGTTCTGACTATCTCATGCGTCATAAAACGTAACAGATGCGACACTATAGAATGCAAACAGGATCGATTAGTGCGAATTGTGTTTTCCGGTTTTGAACTGCAACGAATTATGTGCAATTATATGCTCTCAGGTATTGTTTTGGTCATATCTCCATGAAGGATTATCCAATCCTAATGAAATTTTGATCAGTTATTTAAAAATTTTATAAGTTTAATTTGGCGCTAACAAAACTAAAATCGGTACACAAATAGCTCAGTATGTAATCGGAGACTAAACTGTTTGATTACTATTATAATAGGCCGTCAAGTACTGTTTCGTTCATATCTTCGTAACGAAATGTCCGAATAAAAAAAAATCAATAGCGTTCTATGGGAATGTTGTAGCTTTCATTTGCCGTCAACAGAACTGAAATCGGTTCACAAATGGCTGAGAAACCGATGTGACATTATTTGTAACGCACACACACACACACACACACACACACACACACACACACACATACATACACACAGACATGTGCTCAGTTCGTCGAGCTGAGTCGAATGGTATATGACACTCGGCCCTCTGGGCCTCGGATAAAAAGTCGAATTTTCAAGCGATCTTAATACCCTTCTTTTGGTGTAAGAAGGGTAAAAAGCAAGTGATCATCAAACATCAAAAAGTCATTTTTAATTCAACCAAAATGATTATTTTGAATAGAGTCAATCGCAAAGTCTTACTGCCCTCTATTATCATAATTACAACTTGTAGTGATTGTTACCTATCGATCCGAGCCTGAAAAAGTACACATTATGTTCTACATCAAAAGAAAAAAATATTGTTTCTTCATTTAATACTCAAAGTCATCCCCACCTAGATAAAATTGAATATTGACATTAACAACAGCACGGGCGATAATGAA